>CM076966.1:36430998-36625172 GCA_039105355.1 Benthosema pterotum
TCAAAATTTGAGAGAAAGGAGCTTCGTTGAGAGCTTAGATACTTACAGCTTCTTGAGATTCTAACTATTTTTTCCCTGAGGAATTCTGACCCATTGTGCTTTTTACTGTAAGATCTGGAAATGGGAATTGTGCCTGACTACTCATCCTGGGGTTGTGTTTCACAGATGTGCTTCTTGACAAAAATCTGTTGTCAATGAGCTGATCCTCTTCTGTTGACGTACTTTGGTATTGAAGCACAAAGCCTTCTCAAATGGCTACTGATAATGATGATGTCTTTAATTTCACTGTAGTCGTGTAACACAAATGCCAACATTTACTTCCACCACACCAGTCTGTGACTGGGAGACTGGGAGTCCTTTGGTGCCCCTGGTTCACATAGCCTATCAGTTAAAAAAATGGTTCTACAACATATAGATTAAAGGAATTATAATGTACAGTAATTATTAAACGAGAGGTCAAGCATACTTTGCTATGACATATTTAGTATTTACTTTGTCAGATCCCCCAACACTCGTTGGGTGTTTTTGTTTGCATTATCCCTCATTTCCCTTCGCCTCGGTCCCAGGCTGAGTTGCTGTGTTCCATGAATCTGTTTTGTCACTTTCATCGAATGCAGCGATTCAGGAATCCAGGCTACATTTTCTTTGCTTTTGAGAAGTCAACTCAATACAAGTTGCTGTTGGTGCACTGCTGCATCCTGTCACAAGAGGGAAGCAAAATACCTTTTTACACGCACACACATGCACACGCAGTCAAACCAGCACACCAGCAGGCTGGCTTAGAAGCCTATCTGCCCAGACGATTGAGCTAAAGTCTGGTACAGATTGGCTATTTTTTAATTACAGAAACAAGAGCGTGATTAAAAAAAAAAAAACTCATCCTAGATTATATTTAGATTTCAGTGGATGATGGGACATTTTGATTTGAAAAACTCACTCTTAGATACACTCATATACCGATCTGTTTTAATTGACCAAAAATGCTTCTCAGGTCAAATATTGATTTGGGATTAATTTAGATTAAGTAATTACAATGCTTCAGATTAATTACATTTATTTTTTCAAAACGAGTCCCAGGTCTACTATTTTCACAATTTTAAAGGAGCATTCAGTCATTTAGAAAAAAAAAAAGCTGCTCCCCCCGGTAACAAGATGTGTACATGCACACGCTCTACAGTGAAGTGCAACAGGCCAACAGCACATACACCAAGGCCCACCCCACTCGACCATGATTGGAGGAAGGCAACTCTCATCCTGATTGGACGAAAGGCTTTTCTCCCAAAGCCCAAGCTGAAACTAGTTTTTTTTTTTTTTTTTTACCCCTGGGGACACGAAGGAACTCCTTATATGGCCAGCATACTCTAGTAGGGAGAATTATCCAAAAAAGGAAGAATAATTAATATATGAATTAAGTGAAATCACTATACCTTTTAAACCGTTCAAAATAGTATTAAAATGATTTTCATAAGGTTTCTTCCTTTTATAAGGTTTCTTTATTCCTATTTTCATGATATTTTCTACCAGTAATTATTTTTTCCAAAAGAGAGTAAAGAGAAACTAAAAAAAAGATAAATGAGAGCAGAATAGCTATTTTCATAAATTCCCAATATGTCATGGTAGAGCAAAAATTCCTTCCACACTACTGGCCCGAGGCAGCTAAGAGCAAAGGTTAATGCCACAAACTGTTATTTCTTGGTGTGGGGGTTGCTTTCACATTGTCTCACAAATCCCTTGTCCATGCCCACGTCGTGACACTTTATTTTGCCATAATCCATTGTGTTTCTGGCCATTTTGTCGCAATTGTGTTTTGTCAATGATGTGTTTTCTTTTAGGCGTGGTCTGGAAGAGTGCCCTCAGCTAGGCCATATGGAGCAGCTGCAGCTGCTTAACCTGCAACACAACTTTATCACAAGCATCCAGCATCTGTCACACCTCCGATGGCTCGTCTTCCTCGACCTCTACGACAACCACATCTCTCACATGACTGGCATCGAAACCCTGAGCTCTGTCAGGGTGTTGATGTTAGGGAAGAACAGGTGAGTGTAGACAACCCTCATCATTGATGACTGCCATAAGATCTTGACTATGCGCTGCAGGGCGCAGCCATATTGGAAAGAAATTGGCCAGTCAAACTAATTATTAAGGCTCTGAGCCAGTTAAAGGTAATATAGGCAATTTTAGTGTGTACAAACACTGATTTGTTTAAACACAGAATTTAATTCCATCTCTGATTGGCTAATTGGCACCTCCTGTCCTGAAACGGACAAATGTTTTTGTTCTAGACCATCTGGAGGACAGAGCAAGTGTCTGTCTGAAGGGAAACAGCCGCAGCATCAAAGTAGAAGTGGCATAGAGGGAAAAAATGCAAAAAAATATAGCTAAATATATTTTTTGATTTTTGGCTAAAAAAGTTGCCTATATTACCTTTTAACGTTAATGCACAGTGATTGTCAAAAGCAAATGGAACGGGTTCATTTGGTTACCTGGAATACTCCACGCCAGAGGTAACTACTGTATGAGAGTACCTGTACTGTACCACATACTTTGAGACCCACTGGTGTAGCTGGAGTGTTTTCAGTGAGCTGACATACAGTACATGATATCAGCACCCTGACTGATCAGAATGGAAGAAATTATGCTTGAACTTACTCCATCAAGGAGTAAGGGCCGTGGAGTGCCACTCAGCACTTTGAGGGCTTTGTGCCACACACCAGTAATCCAAACAGGTCCACTCCACACAAATACTGTTGGTACAGTAGGACCTGTCATGGAAATAAAGAAGTGGCCCAATTTTGTTCTTTTAACATGTGTTTTAATTGACCAAGTTAAATTCTCTTATTCCTTGCATAACAGACAGAAACAAACCTCTCACACAACAGCCTTTTAAGCATATGATGTACACTGCTGTGAGATCATGTCAGGCTACAATGATAAGTGTTTTCCTGCAGGTGCTCAAATGTCAGTAGAAAACCATACGTTTCTGTCTTAACGTCTAATGTCATGTCAGTTTCCGAAAGGTCAACAGGAAGGATATCAAAGTCTCAAATCATGGTGAAAAGCCATCGGGAATGTACAACTGGGGTCTAGTGCTGCTGCTGCACCTCCGTAAAAACATGACATTTGTCTTTTCAAAGCCACTTTCATAAGTCCGTCTGAACTGAAGCCCCTTTCACTGTAAAGCACACCACAGATTAGGTTTCCGTTGACATTTCCATGAGACGATGCTATCATACAGCCTTTTGGTATACTGGCCAAAAACGTCCATTCAGGTCTTGAAATTAAGATCTTGTTTTTTTTTCAAGGGAGAAATGTGTTGGACATCTGCCTAGAGGAAAAGCCCTTTTGATCTTATCCTTGTTAAGGATCTATAGTACCTTCCTGGAATGCAAGCCAATGGTCAGCAATAGCAGTTAGGTCCTTTGTCACAGATCAACTTTTATTTCAGTCACATAACTCCCAAAAAGATTTAACCAATATTTATTTAACCAATATTTTTTATAGAATCAGAGTGCATATAATATTTTACATTGGTGTTCAGCTGTGCTAGATTATTTTTCCCTTTTTCCCACCGAATTGGTCAACTGCGGCAGGTGCTGGGTCAGGTAAAATCTGTTGCGGCCAGTACTTGCAGTACCCTCCTAGGTAGTTTAGATAGCACCTCATTAGAGATAGCAGTGACTTATATAGAATGTCTAATGTATTACCATGTTTTAGTACCTACATTGTATATATTGTAAAGTGTATTGTAAATTCTGTTTGAATGGTAAACTGTAATCTGTATGATGTATTGCATTGTTTTTACTTAATGTAAATTGCTCTGGATTAAGAGCGTCTGCTAAAAGTTTTACTGAGGTTATGTTTAGGGTTATGGGGTTAGGGTTAGATTTAGTAGTAGTAAAACTGCCGCAGCAGTTCAGCTGCCGCAACGGATTTATACGTGCTGTGGCGGCTGCCACATCAGATTTATACCTGCTGCGACGCCTGCCACAGTCGCAAATGGATTTCGCTGTCTCTCCACAAAGCAGCATAAGTGCACATTAGTATATCTGGCTGAATTAACTCTGCAAGGCGCAAGCTACATCTCATTTATGAACAGTATTTCTCATTTATTGATTCATGTCTTAGCTTAATCTGTTTATTTTATTGCTTATTTTCCAGAATCCGCAAAATAAGCTGTCTACAAAACCTGTCCAAACTAAATGTATTGGATCTACACGGCAATCAGGTATTCCATCACAGATTCTCTCACCTGATCTCTCCTGATCACACCACTCCCAACTACAGCAGGGGTTCTCAAACCAGGGTCTGGATTACTAACCTAGGTGCCTGGACCGCTCAGCTGGCCCAGGCCCAAAGAGAAATGTTGCGCTCTCATTAGAAAAATACTGTATATTTAATATAAATATATTTACTTTGAACTTCTTACACTTAAACTGGGATGACCAGATTTTATACAGGCTGCAGGTCCTAGTTTTAAGTCCTTTTGTGAAGAAGATGAGCCCAAATACTTGTAGCCATCAGCCTGTTTCAAAGGAGTGTTGTTAAGTGTGTTTAAATAACTGGATTTGCATATAGTAACGCTTTCAAACACTTAAATTGCACATCAAGGCACAAACTGCGAACCATGACTGTTCAATGCAGCCCATGTTTGCCCATGCCCAGTTTAAATATCTGTTTCAGTTTGTAATTTGAATACCTAAATCCATTTTCCCTTTGCCGTTGCAGCATCTGTAAGTAAGTGTCAGATTTGAATGATCACCTTACTTACCTCACTCCTCTACTATGAGGTGACTTAGAGTATTTCCCACCATTGTTTAAGAACAATGATCCTCCGACATCAAAGCCCACAGTCTGGTCTGGAGTTTACACCCACGTCCATTTCCGCTGTAAATTTTAAGTTACTCAACAGGCACAGACATTTTTCCCAAAAAAGGCTCAGGGAAGGTGATTATGTTATTTGTCAGTATAAACTTTTACTGGTATATGTTCTGCCCTGCTGAACATGGCCGATATTCTATTGTATTAAAGGTTTAGAATCGGAATAGGAGGTAAAAGGGCCAATTCACCCCTTTGCAACCAGATCTTTATTGTAATGTTTGGCAGACTTGACTGTCGTTTTTATTTGGATAAAATTTGGTTTTAGATAGTTTAGTATTTCAAAGTGTCTGTGATGTAATGGACACTGGTCCCTCTGCCTTAATGGACCAGTAAGACAGCCCGCCCCCTATCTGAATGTGGTGAGTGCAGCAAAGCATGATGGCAATTGTAGTAATCCAACAATAAGACCAGTATTTTGCCTTTAGTTATAGATTTCAGTAGTTTGAAACGAAACAGTTAAGGGAAAGTATTTTACTATAAAATGATAATGGAGGTCAATGGAGGATTTAGAAAACATTTATGTATGCTATCACCCTCATGTTTGAAAGGGTTAAATGCAGTTGACCTGGTATCTTGTGCTCTGATAGCCCGACGTAGGACAAAAACATATTTTCTCTGTCTCTCTGTGGTAGCTTTGGGGAATTGGACAGCGCAGGCGTTTGCCTGACCACACGGCACCGAGTCACTTCAGCAGAAATCATATTATTGTGTTCTGCCAGCATACCGCCTACACAACCCCACTAGAGTTTCTCCACAGGCCCAGAGAGACTCACCTTCTGACTTCTTCACATGCCGCACAATCCCTGTTACCACAATGACTGTTGTGATATTCCCAACAGCATTGTTTGAGTTCCAGTCACAGATAACAAGACGACACACTGTGTGTGTGTGTGCGTGCATGCATACGTGCGTGCATGTGCATCTCTAAAGACATTGGTCTGACATAGGTACCTAATGTAACAAACAATTAAAATGTGCATTACTTCTTAAACAAGCGATAAAAAGTGACTACCGGTAAATCCCCCAAATAGCCAAATTACAAGTGTTAGAACTCTTGCAAAATGTCCTATTCTTTTTTAAAGATTTGTTTTTGTTTTTTTACCTTTATGAATAGATTCAAGTAAAGATAGACTTGAACACATACTGTATAGGCCAAAGCCTATATGTGACATGATAATCTATTTTATTAACGGTTGCATCCCTGGAATGAATTGAACGAGTTGCCAGTCAAGGCCCACAAGCAATAGTGGACAAGTACCTACACAGCCTGCCATTCTTTGACTGGCATGACAACTCGTGTTATTCCAGTGAATATTTCGAATGGACGCAGAGCTATTATATTACCGAGCTGCAAAAAAAAGTTTTCCACACTTTTCTGGCCACAAAACAATGTCCTGCTTTCTTCTGTCCTTAATATGTGCATGGATGCCTCTAAGGACACAGTGCTGCCATAGGTATCATCAACCATAAAAACAGCAGTTAATTTCCTCCTTTCATCCCCCTCATCCTGTAGCTGACCCACTCCCATCACTCCCAGTTTATCCTTTTCCCATATATCCATTTGCTCCTGTGGCAGGATGTTGTCATATGTGCAGTTCATTGGAGGTATTCACTAGAAATATTCAGCAAGAGATATTCTCTCTGGGAGGGTAAGACATCCAAACCAGACCTCAGCGACCAAGTCATTGGGTTACAAAATGTGACCTCTCCTTATTGAATAACCAACCATTTTGTCAAGAAATCTTCCTAGAGTTCTCAAGTTCTCAAGCAATTTGCACACTGTATAGGAACCAGCTCAGTATGTGTACCGCAAAGCGTAAGTCACACTCGGTTGCATGTCACTCTTACTTTCTGCTCTCTTTTGTAAAGTGTTTTAACGGTCAGTATAGCAACTGACCAGTAATGGCCCAGTTTTAAATAAGTGTCTCTACAACCCAATCAAATGTGCTATTTGGTATTAGCTGACCATTATTAGCTGACCATTATTAGCTTGTGTTATTAGCTTGTGAACTTGCATTAGCTTGCAAGGTCACACAGGAGCCATTAGATGAAATTGAACCATTCACTGCCATGGCATCAAATGATGTAGCCGAACAAGTGTTGCTCTTTGCTGCAACAGGTCAGTGTAGGTCAGTAGTTCTCAAAATGGGGTTCAGGAGGTCCAACAAAAGGGACATTTCACTTTTGCGTGGTCAGTCATCTTTAAATGGAACGGAATCTTGAAATGAACTCTGCTTTTTTTATCATTGCCCATGAATCAGCTATTCTCTCCACTACTTCCTGCCCGCTTACACCATGTCATGTTTGTTAGTTGTAACTCGGTTGTCCGTTCTGTAATTTCCGACTGCGAAATCATAAAGACAGCATATTCATATTAAACACAGCCAGAGTGCAGGTACAGAGTCTGACATTAATTTAGCCGGGAAACTACCTGAACATATTTGGGATGCTTGGCCAGCACTAGCGGAAAGCACCCAAGTTGTGGTCTGTAACACTACACTACCTCCTTAAAGCTTATTCCATATACCATGAGGAGAGACGGGACATGGATAATGGAGATTATGTTTAGCTTTTGGCAACAGACATTCACTACCGGCCTTGCTGGGTTAAGGGACCAAATCAAATGTGACCCTGAGATTACGTTTTTTTTGTTTCTTTTTCCTAAATCTAATTTGTCTATGGGAATGGTACCCCAGGCCAGAACCTGTCAGAGTCCTGTCAGGTACTGAGCAGATCCACAAGAAAAAATGGGGCCTGTCTGCCTTGCTCAAGAGTGAGGTCAGTAATCATAGTGCCAATACTGCCAACATTGTTTGGGAATGTATGAAATCTGATTCTGATGATCAGATCAGGAAACATAATGCCAAAGAACAGAAAGAAGAATGTCTCCAACCTGTCACTTGGAGCCTTTGAATCGGGGAGCGTTGTTGTCTGCAGGACGAGGAGATATTCCAACGTCTTTGTATCTATTGTTTACATATTTGTAGACTTTCTTTGTTCTTATAAAAGCGAGTGATGTCCGATTAAAGGAGTAGTTGTGACATCAGGGAAGCCATTTGGTAGTCTACACCCTACCCTGGCCAACAGTAGTGATTGGCATGATGCCATGTTGTAGTCTGCACCCTTAAAGTCCCCTCCCAGTCAGAAGCTTTATTGAATAATTAACGTTTCGAACAAACTCATTCAACAAAGATTTTGACTGGGAGCCTGATAGGGCCTCCCCAGGGCCACATGTTTCCAAGGCTCCAATTCACACTCCTGCCTCAGTCTGTTCCCAATTCCATTCTTTCCCGCATCAAGCAGGCTGATGAATCTGTTTGATGATCCTACGTACCCTTTGAGCTGCAGTGAGTCTTGGGCATTGTCTTGAATCAAGCCCCTCAAGCCTTCCCCCGGGCTCAGTTTTGACCCCTGTTTCACACTTACAGGAAACCACTTATGGACCGGCACCTTGACCTTAGAATAGAGCAACCAGGACAGCCCATTGGGGTTCCCCCCCAGCCACTCAACAAGTTTGGGTTTTATCCTGACAAGGGGGCCTCTGGTCCCTGTGTCCCATTGAGACGGTCATGGAACGGCCAGAATCATATTTCACAGTCCAATGACCCTCTTGTGTTACTGTAGAAACCTTCTATGTGTTTGTGTCAACTCCTTGTTCCTTACTTTTATGACAGAAATTATATTTTTAATTTGCAAGGTCACACAGGAGCCATTAGTTCAAACCATTCACTGCCATGGCATCAAATGATGTAGCCGAACAAGTGTTGCACTTTGTTGCTGCACAACAGTTCAGTGTAGGTCAGTAGTTCTCAAAGTGGGGTTCAGGAGGTCCAATAAAAGGGATACTTCACTTTTGCGTGGTGCAACCTCTCCTAAGGCCCATGGCATTGAATGGCACTGAGTGTTATGACAATGTTTGTGTTCACACAAGTTTGGTTATTTCATCATCTACTCAGGCTTATTTGAACACCCCAGTTGCTTGATTCAGTATTCAGATATTCAGATATTAACCATCTTACCATTTCATTTTAACCATTCATCGAAAAACACACTAACTTTTTCCTCTTTGTGATCTTTTAATCTATATTCTATCTATTTTAAGCTATTTCTTTTTATACCTACTCTTGCCCTGATGCTTTTCATTTTCTAATAAGAAGAGATATTGCATGGCTGGAAACATTCCTTTATTTTTTATAATATATTTTATTGCAATGACCACAGCCCCCAGGGGTTTAAACAAGGCCAAATGTCCCTGTCAAAGGTGCTTGTAGATCATAACCTGACTCTGCCAGATTGCAATAGTACTGAGTTCACAAGTTCCCTCCTCCTACCTTGATCTGAGCACTCTCAAACTATGTGGGACAACAGCGTAACAAAAACATAATACATCCAAAATAATTTGGAGTTGTAGTATTGTTAGGTTGTTGTTTACATTAGTGCAGTGGCGCAGCTTCGATATGTCATCCGTCTCACGTTGATCCCGCCTCTAGCAGCCACGGATGCATATAGCTCCGACCAGATTTTGGCCGGAGTGCATTGGGTCTTCCCCAGTGTTTCTAGATGGGAGCAGTAGAAGGAACGCACTGCTGCCCCCAGATGGACGAATCAGGTTATGTAGATCAATCAGATCCCGCTATATTCTCTCCAGAATAGTTATGCTAAAGCACTGGTGCTCAAACACGTTAAGGAAAATTAATGTGAAAATATTTTGTTATAGAGAGTCCCAGAGGAGAAGAATTTTGTGGAAAAAAACAAAGAGAAAAACAAAAGCACTTTGACACCTTTCTGTCTCCTCTCTCCAGATCACCAGGATAGAGAGCATCTCTCACCTGTGCAGGCTGCGGGTGTTGAGTCTTGCCGGGAACAGCATCTCCAGAGTAGAAAACCTGCAGGGCCTGGACTCTCTGGCTGAACTCAACCTGCGACACAACTGCATCTCTATCGTGGTAATAATCATACCAGTAGTCATGTCTGGAATGTCTGTCATTCAGATACCCATAAAATTGCGTTTAGAGCATTTCTCAATTCCTCAATTCCTAGCCCGGTGTCAACATCAGCAAGGGCATGTTGGTTCCTAAGGAAAAAACAGGTATCCTAAGGAGGTACATCTAAAGCCAGTCTTTTTTTGATAGCGATATAAATAGCTGATTTATTAATGAAAAAAATGAAAGTGGTTCAATATGTATGTGGATTTTTTTTTCACATTTTTTTAAGCAATGAAAAGCATTATCAAAGAGTTTGTAACAAAATACTAACTACATCACCATTGGAGGTTGGAACACATATTACTGTATGTTTTTCCATTTCCTAAAAGGTATGATGGTTTTGGCTCAGGAATCTCACTGACATGAGATGTCATTAGCACCTGCACGGAACCCAGAGAAAACAACACTGTGCTGAGTAATTATAGGCCAGGTGTGCCTGTTTACGACCTTCAAACTAGAGGCCATAGCTCGCAGTTCAGAGAATATACAATATTAATACGGTATAAAAATGTAAAAAATGTATACAATATACAACAAAGCATACAGCAATACAAAACAATATAAAAAAAACACAAAAAACTAACGTAAGAACTGACAGACAAGATGAGACTGGACATATAAAAAGAAAAAACAAACAGAGATAAACAAGAAGGAAAACAATATACAAAACAGAAACATAGAAAACAGCATGAACAGAACCAAATTCTATATACTATGTTCTTATTCGTCAGTTCGTCATCCTTGCATTCCACAATTGACCCCTTTAGAAATATACGCCTGGCTTGTGTGTTTTTTCTGGCATTTGACTGTTTGAAGAAGGCAGTGCCCCTTTAGTTGAACTTGCTTGGTATTGATTGATTTATTATACCATCCAAGGTGTGTGCTTGGAGACTGCATCAACCAGCAGCTAGCAGATACCCTGACAGACATCATGAATACCTGCACCCTGCATTCACATCAGTGCATCTACTCTAAACCACCTCCATCTGACCACAGCCAATATTGTCTGACCTCAATTACTGACCTTCATCAAGTCCAGTTACTCTCCTCACCTTACAGGAAAGGATGCAGTTTGCGTACTACCTTGACTCATTTGTTAAAAAAAAAAAAAAGCTGCGGTCCTTGTACTGCATATAATTCTTCATAGACATCCCCTAAGAGCTATAAATGCTCAATCTGCTGGGCTGGGAATCAACACCTTCTGTAATTAGATAGTACAGTAGATTTCCTCACCGGCAGACGTGCTGTATGGATCAGCAACACCAACTCTATTACAGTCACGCTGAACCCTGGTGTTCTCCTGGGCTGGGTATGCAGCGCCCTGCTTTTCACACTGTACCTCCAGATCCGCTACACACCACATCTTTTAGTTCACAGGATGACACAATGGGGCCATATCAGCGACAATAACGGAACATCCACCTACAGAGAGTAGGTGGAACAGCTGTACAGTGTGAAACTACAGCATGTCTTTGAATGTTGACAAAACAAAAGATATGATTGTTGACTTCGGAGGAATCCGCCCCCATCACTCCCCACATCCACGGCTCCATAGCGTAAACTGGAAAGGTTGAATTTGGACCCCTCTCTAAATTCATTAGAAACCCTGAGAGGCCAGCAGCAGCTTCCTATGCGCACACGGTTGAAAAGGCTAAACCTACCCCCAATAAAAATTGAAGAAATCTCACCACAACTTCCTACAGAAGAATCATTGAGAGAACCCACATCAGCTGTGCAACCATCTGGTACTGGGCCTGGCTGCTGAGCCGCTGATCGGCAAGCTGTACACTCACTGGAGACTCATGCAGACAGCTGAGCAAACCATCTCCCTTCCATCTGAGACATTTCCCACATTTTTCTCCGTTCCAAAGGCCCCCTGTGTTGTGAAGGAGCACTCCCTGGCTCACACGTGCATGCTTTCTGTCCCCCTGTCATCCGGCAGGATGTTCAGAAGCATTTTTATTCAGGGTACTAAAGCTGTGCAACATCTTCTTTATCTCCAGGCTGTCAGCTTGTTGATCTGACTGCTGCCTCAGATCTACTCATCTCAACTTGGTACCCCAATCCCCCTTAAATACACTGTGCTTCGCAATCTGCGGTACTAGTACCACTAGTGGTACTAGTACCACTAGTGGTACCACTAGTGGTACCAAAGACCTCCTCTGGTGCTACTAGAAATCTTCAGTAGTATGACTCTATTGACTAGACTACTGCTCCCATTCAAACCAGTGCCAGGCTAATGAGTGTGTATTATTTTCTACTTATTGCCTATTTTCTGTTATCTGTTTTATGATTAAAGAGTAGTTGAAGAGGTCAGAATAGCAATATAATGCATGTTCAATTCCAGGAAATCCTAATGATCTCACATATTTCATAAAAGCTTTAAAAGTTAAACATTTTAAGCGTCTGGCATTTTGTTTTAAAATACAAAATTGCTTTTTGTCAGTGCTAATGTGGCAGACTTTAACATCAATTTCTTCAGGCGGTTGACGGCATGGACGCCAAAACACCATCATTTTGCTTTTTTGCAATTATCCTAATGGATTATGAAACACTGTCAATGTGTGGATCTCCTTTCCTGTTGTTTTGCAAAGCACATTAGGACGTGGTGTCACAACATTTTTTTCCCCGTTGTTATATTTTATTTTCTTACGCCACTGTGCATCTATGGTAGTACTTTGGGATCGGGGGTGGTAGAACTGTACGTTCTACGGTTAGTATGCGACTGCACTCATGCTGTCTTCTAGGTAGTGTCTGTTTTCTTTCTGTTTAAAGTAGCGAGGCAGCTGTAGTACGTCTGATCCGCGGGGTCTCTCTCTCTCATACTAATGCACTGTACAGATGTGACGTCTCAGCCCGGTAATGATTCAAACGCTGGCCTGAGATCGTAAACAGTTCAGCTCCCGTGTCAGCATTAATAGGTGAGGATGGTGCTCAGTCCATGTGTGCTGTTGTATCCTGCAGAATATGAGGAACACTTTGCTCTGTGTGTCCCTAACTCTGCCAATAATAACTTGTAAATGGGTCCAACTGTGCTTTGGTGGACACAGACACACACAAACACAGGCACACACACACGCAGAAGCACCCTGGCATACCAAAGCCGAGGTGTCATCACGCTGTGTCTCATAAAGGTGTAAAAACTTGTCATCTTGTCATCTCCTTGGCATGGGCCTTCGCTTGGTTACCGCAACGGTACCTTCTTTGTTATGATATGACATGTACCCGTTTTCCAGCTCTGGTAAAACAAACACATAAATAACATAAATAGAAGCGCTCTGAAAAAGGATCTGAGGAGAAATTTATCTTGTTGCCGTTACCCAGGGAGATGTAGCTCATTACCCACAACCCCCTGCCTGCGAGTGGCCATGCATAGGAGAAAGGGGATACGTTGAAAAACAGAAATGCACTCCTGTGCTTGGTTCCCATAGTTTTGATGTGATAAACAGAGCTGTGCATGCTTAAACAGCTTCATTTGTATGCAAATCCCCAAGCCCTCTGCCTTCTGCCTCACAGAACTTGGAAAATAAATACTGTGTCCAAATTTGGGGATTTATTTATCCATTTATTTATTTCAACCCCATCTTGTTTCATTGAGTTCACCTTTCTTTTCTATCCTTTTTTGTTGTGTATAATATATTATATGTCTTGCAAATAATATATATTTGTACTACATATACCGTATACTGTATATACATTTGCCAAATCTAAATGTCAGTAGTATTAGGAAAGGTCAAAATAGAAGTTCAATATCAATCCAGAGGTTTTCCTACATACAGCATAACTTTAAATCATTTCTAAACATTGACTTTCACACTTGCATGCCTTGCTTGCTCCTGCAAAGATGTGCTTGGAAACCACATCTACTTGTAATTATCGGATGTAATGTTTTATTGAATGCCTGCAGATTGCAGAGGAGGGGAGATGAGTCTCAACAGTTTCCTGGTCTGTGTAATTAGAAGGATTTGCTGCCAAGTGCTCTTTGCAGGCACAAACTAAATATATATGGTACATACACATGCAGTTCCTGGGTTCTTAAAAGGGTTCTGCAATTTCAATCAAGGTGGATACAAAGTTGATTCTTTTGGACAGCTCAAAGTGTGTTGAAGGTTTCGTTTGAAGATTCAAACGAAATTGTGGACACATTTCTGGAATTGTAAATCGGCAACATGGTGCACTTGCTTTTTAGTAGTTCTATCAGTTTCACAACTGTGAAGCCTTGAATTCGCTTTTTGTATCATTCCTAAGCCACTACTTTGAGTCATTTTTTGGGTTATTTTGAAAGTCGTGAATCCTTGTAACCAAACAGTTAGTCACACCAATGCAAGTCCTTGCACCTATGCAAACAGTTAGTCACACCGATGCAAGTCCTTGCCATTGGGCCCCAGGGTCCCAGGGCAGCCCCAGGGCTGCATATTGGTTCACTCTGTTTAATGTTTGCACCAGAATAGAGACATAAGTTTTCTGTACTTCAAGTTTATAACATGGCTATTCCCGGTCAAGATAGAGCCCAGTACCTGTCGCTGTTAGTGTTAGTGTCGCTGACAGTAAAATTGCAGGCACCAATGCAGGCACCTGTGGTTTTTACTCTAGAGCACTTACATGCATGTAAGTGTGTGAATGCATGCAGATGAGTCTGTAGTGCTGTGTTTACAAATGAAGGACTAAGCACGCGCTATGCTAGCTGTCAGCATGCGTGCAGGCACACGCACACACATGCACACACCCACACACATACTGTATATGCCAAATCACACACATACCTGTACAGTAACTACACATAATTGATTGTTGCATTTGAATCCATAGTTAACCAAGTGAACTCAAATATCTTCAAGCCTTAACCAGCCCTAGCATCCCTAATCTGGGGCAAACATTCAGTGTTGCGTTGTGAGCTTGTAGGTTGTCTATATTTGTCAAGGAGACTTTGTGTAGCAGCATGTATAGGGAAAAAAGTAGACTTCAATGTACAGATTGACTCTGATCAATTAGGAAGTTTAGGAGAGGAAACTGATGAAACCATATACCGTAAGTGGACCTTTGTGAAGCACTACGTCAGCCCAGCAGTGACATCACCCAGTCTCAGACTGGCCTGCTATATTTAGCATCACAGAGCAACGGAGGCTGCTGCTGTCTCCACACATAGTCACAAGCGTGCACGCACGCACGCACACACGCACACACACACACACACACACACACACACACACACACACACACACACACACACACACACACACACACACACACACACACACACACACACACACACACACACACACACACACACACACACACACACACACACACACACACACACACACACAGATCCAGACACCAGTCTGCTACATAAAGCAAATCTGTGGCATGACTTGCACTGTCTCCCAAAATTACAATAAGTGTTGCTTTCACTGTTTTGCACAGGGATGGTTAGTTTTGTTTTTATGTTTTCAATTATAGTGCGTAGGCCTACCCAAAAGCTGTGAAAGTGCTTTTGATGATATCAGATGTAACTGTGTTCTGTCAGTTGAGCACAATATGTAGCAATTATTTTGTGTACTCGGCATCAAATTGACTGAATTAAACCACTAAAGGGTCTAATTATATGGCAGAAACTATTCATTAAGATCAACATGGTTTCCAAATTTCCGGACTTATTCTATTATATGCCACTCTGGGAATCGGTGGTGGGCTGATGCTATGCTGATAATGTTCAAGTGCGTCAGAAGTATTACAGTAAATGAGGCTGAATTTGGCACAAAGTCAAACCCAGGGTGAAAAATGTTGTTAGATATTTCCTGGTAAAAAGATGTTTCTATATCTATTAAAGGACATTCAGCTAGTGCAGTAGTTTTCACTCAGTGGTCCGTTGACTACCAGTGGTCCTTGAGTAGGTTGCAAACTGTCCATTTATTCTATATATCCATCCATCGATCCATCTTCAACTGCTTATCCATCTTCAACAACTTATCTGTGCCTCAGAAAGTTACAGTTCAAAATTTATGTAATGCATTACTACATTTGCACACACTTTGTTTACTCAGTGCAATCGACACATACACAGTACACATGTTGTACACTGACACAACTAAATGGATTTGTACTCCTCTCAGAACAATCCATAAATATCAGCATCTAGCCACATAATCTTTAGTCTAATGTAATTGATTGCGTTGCTTCGTATGAGAGAGATGAGAAGCTGCAATCTATCAACAGATCACAGAAAACAAACTTTTCCCAGTACAGAAATGACATTTTACACCAACAGCCACGGTGTCCTTTAGGGGAGAATTCTTTGATGCAACAGAGATGGCATTAACTCTTCATGAACACCACAAACAGCGATCTTTGGGATAATGGATCCACAGGAAGCTGAGATTTAAAAAAAAAAGTATATAAGTGTAAAAGTATGCAGGACCACAGGATGATTCAAGTCAGCTGATACCTAACAGTATCCATCACTGGTGTACAATGGATACATTTTAGATAAACTAGATTTAAATAGATCTACAATGTATGATTATGACATACCGGTAAACTTTAAATTAAATTTGACAAACACATTCAATTGAATTAATTGAATGTGTTTGTTGTCCCACTCCTTTATCTGACAGCGATGCCCAGTTCAGTTTGCCAACCTGTCTTGAGCTTATGCAGAGCAGGATGAGTCACTGCTGGTAAAGGATTGTAAAAGAAATTGATCAACTGCCAGAAAATGGACGAAGCCTCATGCAAGTGTTTTTGACATGGGTGACTGATGACTCAACTTGCTTCTTCTGCAAAAATAATGCAACAATATAGCTGCAAGCAGCAATAAAACGGGATCAAGCAAGCAGCAATAAGGAGTAAGAACAATACGCACAAATAAGCCATAGAAACATGGGAGCCTGAACTTCAGAAATACATCAGGTAATTATGGGAGCAGGGCAGGGTTTTTGATTCCTGCCCTGACTGACTCACAATCTGGTGTGACTGAGTGAATGATTGGTGAGCTGTGAGTGAGTGGTGAACTGAGCTATGAACTGTCATTAGTGACAACATGGCCGAATAGTGACAGTCAAACAGCCTTGCCCAGCCATGAGGCCCATAGGGCAGGTGCCTATCTCCTGTTTCTGTAGCATGAGGCAGCTTGATGTACAAGTACACCCTCTGGACATGACGCTAGTATGACACAGGGTCTTCCAACCCTTGATGCTGAGTGCCAAGCAGGGAGGCATTGGATCCCGTTTTTAGAGCCTTTGGTATGACCCGGCCGGGAATCGAACCCCGGCCTCCCAGTCTCAGGGCGGACACTCTAACCACAAGGCCACTGAGTTGCTGAATGAGTAAATGATTGGTGAGCTGTGAGTGAGTGGTGAACTGAGCTGTGAACTGTCATTAGTGACAACATGGCCGAATAGTGACAAAACACAACATGGCCGAATGGTGACAACCACCATTACATTGAGTTTTACCCTGGGTTACACATAGAACCATGAACTTAGATGTAGAAGACCACATGAGATTGTGCATGATTGACTCATATTACTAGGTGTCCGTGCCGGGATTTGAACCCAGGAACTCTCATTTCCAAGTCATGCGCTCTACCAATGAGGCTACCCAACAGACACAAGACGTACTGGAAACAACACACACATTCAATGGACTGCTTGGTAAATGGTAAATGGTGCATTTATATATTCACCCATTCACACACACATTCATACACTGATGGCAGTGGGACAGGGACACATCGACACTAACTCTGCAGGAGCCCGGGATCGAACCGGCAACCTTGTGGTTACCATCCGGTTACTCTACCTCTGAGCCACTACCGCTCCTTAAATATGCACAAATAAGCCATAGAAACATGGAAGAAATACATCATGTGATTGTGGAAACACAGCAGGGTTTTTGGAGACTCAGACTTTGTATTGTCAGCAGTGGGACTTGAACCCTCAATCTTGTGTTCCGAAGTCAGGCACCCTACCGACTGAGCTATCCAGGCACAATGATTTGCTTAGTTGTTGTCATCAATGAAACAACCCAACAACACGCCACCAAGCAGTAAGCAATATGAACAATATGCACAATTCAGCAGTCCGAGGGTGGAGCTTAGTGGTCAAAGTGACAAATGGAAACAAGTTCCACATGCTTATTCCTCTCACACAATCTGGCACAATGTACTTGCTCCAGTGTTGCCAGAGAGAAACAAGCAGAAGAAGACTCTTCACAAACGAGCAACTTTCATTGGCTTATAAAAACGTCATTTTTTGATGAAAACAAATTTGCTTCTGAAGTTTTGTCCGGATGGGGCCAAAGTTCTCATGTAGCAGGTGTCATGCAAATTGATCAAAAATCCAGGCATAAAATCAGGCATGAGCATTTTTCAAACTGCTTAAAATGGCAGACACTCTGGGGGTGGAGCTTACCAGTCGAAATTACAGATGTGTTCCACATGAATCAAGGAACGTGTAGAAACAAGTCCCATGATTTTAAGCCAAACGAAGCCTGAGTTATGCTTGTTCAAATGTTTCAGTTTCAAAGAATTGCTATAGCGCCCCCATTTGAGCGATTGGAGCAAGACTGGTTTTAGTGTTATTTGGCATCCCCCTCTACCAAACTGTAAAATCTCATAAACAGATTACTTTGCATGTGTAGATTAGGGATAATAGAAGAATTTTCACAAACAAGCAATTTTCATTGGCTCGTAAAAACATAATTTTTTTCACTGAAAACAAAATTCACACTCATTTCATGTTTGTATGGCTTCAAAGTTCATATGTAGGTCATTGTTATGCATTTTGATCAAAGATTGTAGGAGAAGAGACATTTTAACTGTTTTACATATGATTAAAGATTGCGGCTCATCTAAAGGTCAGAGGTCAAAAGTCAGAATACAAAAGTTGTTTGACATAAGCAGACGCATAAGTGAATATAAGTTACATTTCTGAGAGTCGAGCAGTTCATGAGTTATGAGTGTTTAAAGTTTGCAATTTCAGTTGAGTGCTATAGCGCCACCATTTGACCAGTGGTCACAGGCTTCGCATCATCACCGTTTGGCATCACCCTCTACCAGATTACCAATTTTCGCGAAAACCGACTGCACGGTTCAGCCAGAACAGCTATTTCTGGCGGAAGAAGAAGGAGAAGGAAAAAAGAGACAGAAACAAGAAGGGATCAAGTCCACTTCGTGGACTGCTTGATCCCTTAATTATGGGTTACAAAAATCGTGGAATGAAAAGAATGAAAAAACAATATATACTGTGTGTGTGTGTGTGTGTGTGTGTGTGTGTGTGTGTGTGTGTGTGTGTGTGTGTGTGTGTGTGTGTGTGTGTGTGTGTGTATATATATGTATGTATGTGAACAAAAAAGTTGCACTGATGAATTTAGCGTTACTGACATCCAACACTTTTAAAGCCATCCCTTGACAGAACTGGGAAATCCCCCTTCTGTGTTTAATAAGTGGAGAGAAGTGTTTCCTTTGTTGTTCATGACTTGTGAGACTGGTAATGAGTCTTTTAATGGATGCTGCTCTTTTATTTGGTCCTATGAATACATGTTAGTTGTAGAGAACACTTAGCATGCTAGTGCCACTGGCAACAGTGTATTGATGATTACCAAATGCCACCAAGGAAGACTAGCATTGTTTATTCCATCAGCTCTTGAATACTGCTGTTAGGAGTGTTCAATCAGATAACTCACAAATAGAAAAATAGAAACCAATATGTTATTTATAGAATGTACTGGTGGTGCTTAGGTGGCAGGGGAGCAAACAGGGTCATACCAACAGACCAGGCACACTGACAGCAGGAGGAAGAGCAGACAACTGAGGTGTGTGGAGCCCTGTGTGTACTGTATGGACTCACTGACATGTGGGGTTATTTCCCACATGTCAGCATATACAGTGCATCCGGAAAGTATTCACAGCGCTTCACTTTTTCTACATTTTGTCATGTTACAGCCTCATTCCAAACGGGGTCATCCCTATGTTCCCCGGGTCCTATGTTCCCCGGGTCCTATGTTCCCCGGTATCGGGGAACATAGGACCCTCTTTTCAAAAAAGGGTTCTATGTTCCCCGCTCAATCCAAATATACGCATATCGGGGAACATAGGACCCTCTTTTCAAAAAAGGGTTCTATGTTCCCTGCTCAATCCAAATATACGCATATAGTTGCTACTTATGCGTGTAGGCTAAGGGAGAAGAGAATGCATCTCGGACAGGCTCGGCCACTGAGCACGGGCAAGAGCCTAATAATTAGGGGGAAAACAGCCTCCCGCAGATATTACAATGGCCTCGCGAGGAGACTCTAATTGAGGGGGTGTCATGAAATAGAACTTTTCAAAATCTTCATCATCTCTGCGCCCTGCCCGGCCGCGGCCGGGCACGGGGTCCCCCGCCCCCGACGCTAGGGTTTAATATTTTTCCCAAATTTGGCCCATTTCAAATCCCGGGATTTTGCCGACAATTTCCCGGGCTCCCGGGAATTCCCGTAAAAAAAATAGAAGGATAAGTCAGTTAAAAAAGTCCTCCTAAAAATGCAATTATATGTCGACAGTTAATATTCTCAATTGAATAGTGAGATTTTATTGTTTTAAACCTTTAATTTTAACAAAATATGAACAATATCAAATACAAATGTAAGCCGGTTACACAAATATTAGCAATGCGGCACGCAAAATAGGCTACTTATTGGAAGGTTAGGACATCGAGAGAGAGAGAGAGAGAGAGAGAGAGAGAGAGAGAGAGAGAGAGAGAGAGAGAGAGAGAGAGAGAGAGAGAGAGAGAGAGAGAGAGAGAGAGAGAGAGAGAGAGAGAAGCTGACAGCGCGTCTCAAATGTGGTCTTGGTCTGGGATATCGCATAATAAGGTTGTCTGCACATCAAGAGGATACGAT
Organism: Benthosema pterotum; assembly: GCA_039105355.1. NCBI lineage: Eukaryota > Metazoa > Chordata > Actinopteri > Myctophiformes > Myctophidae > Benthosema > Benthosema pterotum. The sequence goes on from CM076966.1 coordinate 36,451,740, forward strand.
GGTAGAACGCGCCTCAAAAGTGCTCTTGTACATCGCGTAAGATACGATGATTGAGGCTTGACGAACAAATATTTGGTATGGGCATTTAATACTATTGATTGCAGCTGCCGGTTTCCAGCTCATCAATGCAAACGAAGCGTTGTTGACTACGCATGTTTTAGATCGCTGTCTGACATGACAACAAGTTACGGGATGCAAGTTATATAACTTATTTTGTATATATTGTAATATCAATAGCCTCGGTGGACATGGGGGAGAGACAGAGAGAGCGCTGTGGTGTTTTTTTTTTTTTTTTTTTTTTTTTTTTTTTACCTGTGTTGTAAGTTATTTAACATTGCTGAGTGGCCGTGTATAGAAGTTGTAGAACAGAGACAATCTGTCGCGAGGAAAATAAGTCCATGCAGTATAGGAAGTCCAACGTTCTCTTCAGACCTTCATATTTTTGCTAGTGTATGCTATAAGCTGGTCTGCATCTGATTCAATGAATGAAGGAGGATGCGGCATTCGTGCGGTCCATACAGTAGTCCTGAGTCCTGACTGCTCGCATTTAGACCACGTGTCGCCAATATTGTGTCCCGCGGGGCTCCTGTTCATAGCCCCCTCGCTGCATAGTCTAATTATCAGTGATGTTTGGAACTTATGCGAGGGTTATAGATTTGATTTTACCACTCACAGATATCGGAAAAACACGATTTGTGTGGAAAAAATGAGAAAGAAATGATAACCTCCGGGAAGACGGGTCCCGGAGGATTTCCCGGGAGGGAAATTAAGTCAGTTGTACCCGGGCATCCCGGGAAACCGGGATCCCGGTATTAAACCCTACCAGACGCGGCTGTCGACCTGGACGGACTGTCCTCAGTGCGTCCTGACCGCGCCGCGCCGCCCGGGCGGGGACCGGCCCTCGTACAGCGGGCGCTAGGGGTCTGCGACGCTATCGGCTACCCACCAGACCCGTCTTGAAACACGGACCAAGGAGTCTAACGTGCGCGCGAGACGGAGGGTGAGCTAAATCTGATCTCTCTTTTGTGGGTTATCACCCTGGAACATATCTCCCTGGTTTTGGAGACATTACGCATGGCAATTTCTGAGCAAGTGGGCATGTCAGGCAACCACTAAGCGAGTGAGGGAGCTGACTGCCTGTGGACAATTTGCCCCATATAGGACACCATGGTCACTTTGCACCCCAAGTTGGCATTTTACCCAAGTTTACAAACAGTGTGACGTTATGCGGTGACAGACAGAGGGCACGGCAACGCAAACTCCCGCCCTCGACTTGTGCGCTGCATGTGGACTCGCATTAAATAGCCTAATAATAGGCTGATAAAAAAGTTTCCCTGCTGTCAGATAGGCACACCAACTTTACAACACATTTCACCGTTCAACACCATGACTGCATGGGAAATTTGGAATAAAACTTCTATCACGTTTTGCAACGCCAGCATGAGGCTCATAGCGCATTCAATGGCCATCCATGGGAAGGCTTATGTAGAAGAGAAAAAAAACTAAAAGTAAAAGCTATATTACGAGTCAATATTTCGTTTTGATTTTACCGTTTGTTGTTTTTTTCTGCTTTGAAGAGTAATTAGAAACCAAGCACTGCACTACCCTCCTGAATTTTCGATAATAACAAGAAACGAGAAAACGAAATAGTTTTTATTCTGTTTTTAGTTTGTCATGTTAAATTGAATAGGCCTATTAGAATGATCGGATGATACACGGACCGGGCTGGAGTAGTCCTGGCGCGGGAGTAGGCTATAGTGCTGATCTTACTGCATGGCACAGTGAAGGCACCCACAGGATTGGAAGGGAACTAAACTTGAAGTTATGTTTGAAGAACAACAATAAAAGACATAGTTGCAGTGCTTGCTGTGAAGCGCAGCTTGTGTCTATTGTAGTCCACTCCTCCTCAACCTCGCCAAACCAGAAAATAAGATGCCAATCTTGAATGGTGACACTTTAAAAGATACTAGCCTACTTTTCCGTGACACAACGTATTTTTTTGTTTTTTTGTTTTCTTTGCCTTTGACACCTCAACAAGTTCGGGAAATCGCTCCTCTCCGCTGTCGATATTGCAATTGAGCGCCCGTCCCTGTATGGTGTTGCGCGCAAGAAATGTCAACACTGTCACTGTCCTTACGCCTAGTAAGGCAAGAAATAGTCACGCACAAAAACATTCCCGTCTTGTTCCATGTTCAGATACCAGGCGGGGAACATAGGACCCTTTTTAAAGAAAAGGGTTCTATGTTCCCCGTTTTTTGTATGGACCGGGGAACATAAGAACCTTTTCTTTAAAAAGGGTCCTATGTTCCCCGGTCCATACAAAAAACGGGGAACATAGAACCCGGGGAACATAGGACCCGGGGAACATAGGACCGCTCCCTTCCAAACTGTATTAAATTAATCTCTTACCTCAAAATTCTACACAGAATACTCCATTATGACAATGTGAAAAAAGTTTTTTTTGACATGTTTTGAATTTATTAAAAATAGAAAACAAAAAAATCACATTTACATAAGTATTCACAGCCTTTGCTTAATACTTTGTTGATCCACCTTTGGCAGCAATTACAGCCTCAAGTCTTTTTGAATATGATCCCACAAGTTTAGCACACCTATCTTTAGGCAGTCTTGCCCATTCTTCTTTGCAATAAGTCTCAAGCTCCATCAGTTTGGATGGGAGACGTCTGTGCACAGCCATTTTCAGATCTCTCCAGAGATGTTCGATCGGATTCAAGTCTGGACTCTGGCTGGGCCACTCCAGGACATTCACGGAGTGGTTCTGAAGCGAATCTTTTGAGATCTTGGCTGTGTGCTTCGGGTCGTTGTCCTGCTGAAAAATGAACCTTCGCCCCAGCCTGAGGTCAAGAGCGCTCTGGAGCAGGTTTTCATCCAGGATATCTCTATATATTGCTGCATTTATTTTTCCTTCTATCCTGACTAGTCTGCCAGTTCCTGCTGCTGAAAAACATCCCCACAGCATGATGCTGCCACCACCATGCTTCACTGTAGGGATGGTATTGGCCTGGTGATGAGCGGTGCCTGGTTTTCTCCAAACATGGCGCCTGGCATTCACACCAAAGAGTTCAATCTTTGTCTCATCAGACCAGCGCATTTTGTTTCTCATGGTCTGGGAGTCATTCAGGTGCTTTTTGGCAAATTCCAGACGGGCTGCCATGTTCCTTTTACTAAGGAGTGGCTTTCGTCTGGCCACTCTACCATACAGGCCTGATTGGTGGATTGCTGCAGAGATGGTTGTCCTTCTGGAAGGCTCTCCTCTCTCCACAGAGGAACGCTGGAGCTCTGACAGAGTGACCATCGGGTTCTTGGTCACCTCCCTGACTAAGGCCCTTCTTCCCCGACCGCTCAGTTTAGAAGGCCGGCCAGCTCTAGGAAGAGTCCTGGTGGTTCCAAATGTATTCCATTTACGAATAATGGAGGCCACTGTGCTCATTGGGACCTTCAAAGCAGCAGGTGGACCCCAATTAAGCTGTAGAAAGATCTCAAGGATGATCAGTGGAAAAAAGATGCACCTGAGCTCAATTTTGAGCTTCATGGCAAAGGCTGTGAATACTTATGTAAATGTGATTTCTTAGTTTTCTATTTTTAATAAATTCAAAAAAGTAAAAAAAAAAAAAAACTTTTTCACATTGTCATAATGGAGTATTTTGTGTAGAATTTTGAGGTAAGAGATTAAATTAATACAATTTGGAATGAGGCTGTAACATGACAAAATGTGGAAAAAGTGAAGCGCTGTGAATACTTTCCGGATGCACTGTATACAGTACACAGGGCTCAGCACTGGTGTAATACTAACCCATCCGTACACACACACATAGTGATGTGTGAAACCTCTTGAGTGTATCTGTGTGAACCAACTCACATGCTATGCATCATTTAATCCAAAAAAGAGAGGAGAGAAAATAAAGATAACAAGAATACTCTTATAGCCTCTAGCTAGTACATGCGAGAGTAGTTTGAGTGTAATGTGCAGGAGGTTTGGAGTTTGAAACATGTCGTCACCCCAATGCAAATGGGCTCATAACAGTTGGTTTGTGGTGCTCAGAACTGCAACGTCATCTTTTATCTAAAATCATAGTCACTTTATAGTTCTATTATATATACTGTATATATGCATTATAAATCCCACACCTTGCTGTCCTCATATTTTCTACTGTATCACTCTAAAAGTACATTAGATAGATAGGACTCTGGGTAAGTGTTATGAAATTGAAAGATTCCATTGAAATTGCTCTGAATGCACAACAAACCTCACTGATGTGAGTAGGTTGTCGACATTTAGTTGAACACTGTTATACTTAATTGGCATTGTGACCATTCTAATCAGGTGCATGGGTAGCTGTAGTCTATAGTCTTTGTCTATCTTTGCCATGACCCAACCCAATGTCATTAATTATTCATGTTGTAGAGCTGGTAATGTATTGAACCCAGTGTTCTCCACAGGCTGCTGTCCCACAGCTAACCTCTCTGTTACCCCCTTTATGCCCTCCCCCATTATCACATCTTGATTTGCCACTCTCCCACCTAAACGTATCCAACCTCATGAAAATGACCCTTCTCCTCTCACTCTTCTTCTATCCTCTCCACTCTTCCCTCCCCCGATTCCTTCTCCTCCCTCCCCCCTGACTCTGCAACCTCGTCCTTTCCTTCCTCTCTGTATCTCAGAACATGTCATTTGAATGGAGCCTGGCAGGTTATAGTGCTGTGGAAGGCAGGCTGGCAGGCAATGAGAGAGGTGGCGTCTGCAATATGGGCTGATGCTGACGCAGCTCTCTGGGGCTCTACTCCTTGTAGCGACCTCTCTCCCCTTGGCTTCTATACGATGGATGTCCAAACCCCCCCAGCCCCTGCTGCTTAACATACCATCTGCATTTTCATCTTTTTATGTGGATCTGCTGATGATGTTGTGTGTGGGTGTGTGTCTCATCTCCTCTCTAACCTTCCAGGAGGCTGGCTGCTCTCACAGACTTCATCTTGGTAAAAAGCCTCTATTGATTCTGCTGCCACATACACAGCCACCTCTGGAACAATAGAAAATCAATTCACACTGAATTTACTATTCAGATGTGTTTCTGCCATGCCCTCCCTGCTGGCTCTTTGTTCCTGGGTAGTTAGCTCAGCTAGCTGCTACAGGATCTGCTTGCGTGTGTGTGTGTGTGCGCTCCTTGCAGGGGGGATCTCTGCATTAGCGCAGCGCTCTGTTTCTCTCCTCTTTTCCCCCCTCTCAACAACCACACGCCTCCTCAGCTCTCTCCTCTCTCCTCCACCCCTCTCTCCTCCCCGCCCTTCCCTTCTGCAGACGAAGCAGTAGCGTGCAGCAGCGTGAGCGTGTGTGCGTGCGTGCGTGCCGGCGGCGCGCATGGCTGGATGGGGCTGTATGCCAGAGCTGGGAGCTGTGCAAGGTGACTGGGAGAGAATGGAGAGAGAGAGGGATGGGGAGGTCTGAGTCGCTAAGCTCCTGTCCTCCTCACTAATGCCGTCTCCCCTTCCTCATCCTTCTATCTCTTTCTCACCCCCATCTCCCTCTCCTCTCTCTCTCTATCCTCTGCTGGTTGTGTAGACCGACGTGGACCGGCTGCCCTGCCTGCAGCGGCTCTTTCTGAGCTGCAACAGCATCACCAGGTAAGAACTGTGGGCTGCAGACTGAAGCTTTAACCCCCTCCTCTCCGCAGGGCTGATTCAACAGCGCAGGGACGTGCGTGCCTGCGTAGCGCAGCCGGCACGGCCCCCACGGCGCAGCAACGTCCCCTCCCTTGTTGTCACTGCTGGGCTGGGCCTGGCCTGGCCAACGTGCTGCAGCAGCAGGAAGGGACGCGCGGGTCACAGAGGAGATAGGATCGCTGTCACACAGAGAGACGGTTTTTAACCCTGCAATGGTGACGACATGACAGCCTGCGCGCCTTCGCTGTTTGTTGGTCAGTAGTTAGCATGCTGTTAGCAGAAGTACCAGGCAGCACCCGCTGCAGTGGTTTGAGTCATCCATCCATCCATCCACCCATCCATCCATCCATTCATCAATTCCTGGCATGGAATGAATAAATGACGCTGGATGAATGAGGGTTTCGGAAGTAGAGCAGTGGTTGCTAGGAGAAGGCGTGTGAATGTGTGGTCCGATTTGCCTAGCGGAAGCATACTTCCCCACACGCACATGGACACACACACACACACACACACACACACACACACACACACACACACACACACACACACACACACACACACACACACACACACTAGAAGCGATAGTTGGCAAGTGCCTGTACTGTGCAGCACACATACTTTTTTTTTTCTGTCTGTGCTTGCTTTCCTAATCCAAGCACATTCAGAGGAGGATTTACAGTATTAGAGTTCCTGTCCTTCCAGCTGCCCTGAAGCTTCCTCATTTCTCCATCCCTCTGGGAGACTCTGAGAAGGACAGGGTCACTACCAAGGCCAGACCACTGTGTGTCACCTTGTCCTCACAGTCACAAGTCAGATGGATCCACCTAATGTATGTGACACACTAGTGTACTACTACTACTCGTAATCCCATGTTTCTCGTTGCAGCATTGTATGCTGAATAACATCTTAATTTCAGATGTGCATCATCCTCAGATTTACTCTCTTCACTGTTATGTTTTGGTGACATTTTTCTCTCTGTCGTGTCTGACTTTTGAGACTATCATTCCTATAACACCGAGGTTTTCAACCTTTTTGATACCAGGGCCAACTATTTTTTCTGCATTTTAGCCACGGACCACCCTTTGATGGTAATTGGCAAAATGTTGGTAAAAATGTTGGCAGAATAAGAATTCTATATTTTCTAAATGTGTACATTCTTGAAAATGAAGTAATTCTGATGTTTAAATATAATTTACCTTTAAATATGATTTAAATATACTTTAACTTCATCATTTGACAATCTCAAGAGTTACAGATCTATAAGGATCCGTTTGGTTACCAACAATCCATCATTTAGCTGGCAACCACCTGGAATCCTCTCAGGGACCACTGGTTGAAAACCACTGTTATAACATACAAAAATGGCAGCATTTTAGAAGAACCTATGTCTACCTTTTGGACCTGCATACAGTATTTATGATGAGGCTAACCGTGTGCATTCTGTTGCCAGGCAGAGGGGAGAGAGGGGAGAGAGGGAGAGAGGGGAAGGAGAGCAGACATGCACTGGTTTAGGCAGGCATAGCCAGTGGAACAAGTAGAGCTCCTTCAGAGAGATCATTATCACAAATTAGAACGATGTGTTATCTGCGTGGTTCACCAACCTCACACAGCGTTGTGGGGATTTGCATGTCTCTCCTTCCCACAGGCATGCTTCTACAGCAGGGGTTTCCAAGCATAGGGCCTACTGTACTGTATGTTCCTACTCCATTATGTCCACAAACAATTCTGTGTTGTGCTCCTGTTTTTATGGTTCACGATTGAATAAATAGCATTGAAATAGCCCCTGTGACGTACAAAAGCCCCCCACTTCTCTTTTAACAATCGTTCCTAGAAAAAAGACACAAAAGAAGAGAAAAAATAACGCCTCCAAGAAAATGTGGAATACTAATTACTCTATTTTGTTATTTATTTGTTTATATCTTCATTAATATTGAGCTTAAAGGTAGGCTAAGTGAATTATTTTGTTAAAATACGGTCAAGGTCAAGGTTCACTTGCATCTCAAATTGGACTATTCCCAATAGAGTCTTCAGTATTACGTTGCTTTATATTTTGAAGTATTTGTTCAGTAAAATGAGTAACTCCAGTCTATTGCCTAACCCACTCTCTAACTGTAAGTGGTTAATTCAATGGGTCAATTGGGAGACACGCATGTAAGTTTTGAAAACGTCTGGCAGGCCATCTTCTACCATAACTGTGTGGGATTGCTCTGCCAGGCTGACAACCTGCCATGTCAATTGAGCAGAGCCCTTGTGGTCAAATTCAATCCTAGATTATAGTTTAGAAACATGTTGCGCCCCCACACGTGTCAGTTGCTTGTATAACCTGCCTGCTTCCTGAGTAACTTAAACTGGCGTTTAGTTTACTAATTACTCATTTCTTTCTGTACGGGTGTGATTCACCAGTAAGGATTAAGTTCTAAACCAGTGTAAATCAGGATTTTAATGTTTAATCATGTTGCACAACACTTGAACCATGGAGTCAATCTAACCCACATTTAATTTAAACCTGATGTACTTTAAACTTTAAACAGGGATTAATTTCAATCAGATTGCTCCAAGATTGTAGTCCTGCTCTTAAACCATAATCTAATACGGCTGAACTTCAGAGGCAAATCCTCAGAGGAATATAACTTATAGGCTTAACTACTATGAGTTTAATGAAGTGATTATATTTTTGCCCTGTGTGAGGCGAATTGCTCAGAAATCGTCTTGAACATATGCATGCTCATTCTCATTATGCTGAGGAAAACTGTGGTATATAGCAGGTTTCTTAGTGAATGTTATTATGGATATGGCAAATACATAGATACTGTATTTCAACACATATGGACTAACTCGCACCTTCACATGAGAACAGAGATTACACGTAATTATTAATAATAGAAGTGTAATGGAAAAATAATGAACCCCCTCTTTCGCCTTTTTTAATAAAATTGCTAAATATAACAGACAATAAATATAGTATTGATAGGATTTATTATTTGGATTGCAACATGACAAAGCACAACTTCAAACAACAGGATGGCTTGCTGCATATTGAATTGGATCATTGAAATTGAAATTCATGTCAATTCACATTCTAATTGAGTTTGGTTACTCTTTGGTGTGTGTGTGTGTGTGTGCGTGTGCGTGTGCGTGTGCATGCGTGCGTGTGCATGCGTGCGCACGTGTATACAGTGTTGACGAGCTAGCCTGCCTTGGAGAGTCCCGTTCCCTTTGTGAGCTCACCCTGGATGGGAACCCTTTAGCCCTGGAGACATGGTACAAGCAGGCCGTCCTGCGCTGTGTGCTTCAACTCAGACAGCTGGACATGAAGCGCATTACGGTAACAACACGCTCTGAGTTTGTGTGTGTCTTTCTGCCTATCTGTCTGCCAGTGTGTCTGTTGACATTTACAAGAACTTTGCCACTGTGATTTATTATGTTAAGTGGTTCTTTGACTAAAAGTCATCTTCTCTTATTCATGCATAGATATATGCTGTATATAAAAAGTTAAATGGCTTGCCCACGCTGTTTGCCAATGGAGAGTGACTTTGGTAGTCGTTAAGTGGCGGCCATCTTGCTTCAGTGAGCTCACTCACTCATAACATTGTCTATGGCCATGTAGTTTTTTTTTTTTTTTTTTTTTAAACATAACCTGTTCAATTTTCAACCGATTTTCAAACGGGTTGGTTTGTTAGAAACTTCAGATGTCTGCGTAATTACAGGTCCATTCCAAAAAATTAGAATATCAAGGAAAAGTTGGTTTATTGCCACAATTCCATTCAAAAACCTGAACTTTCATTAATCATAGATCCAGTGCTCACATTGTAAATGATTTCAAGTATTTATTTGTTTTATGAGCTGGAAGCCAAAATTGTGTAAAAATAAACAAATAAACACTTGAAATCATTTACAATGTGAGCACTGGATCTATGATTAATGAAAGTTCAGGTTTTTGAATGGAATTGTGGCAATAAACCAACTTTTCCTTGATATTCTAATTTTTTGGAATGGACCTGTATATGGCTAATATGATATTGTTGATAATGTTCATAATAAACCAATCCATTTGTAAATCCGTCAAGATTCGAGCGAGTTATGGCTATTGAGCTGCCATAGAGTATAGTGTATTGACTGACTGACTGAAGATGGCTGCCAGGTAAACTATGTCAGAGACATAGTTTATGTATGCTCTCATCAAGTTGCAAACATTGACAACTACTTTGACATAAAGTTGGGGGGGCATGGCATTATTTTCAGAGTCCTCTGCCGATTTATTGAGGGGAAAATGGGAAAGTAGAATTATACTAAGTAACGTAAATAAAAGCATATCGTATTGTATTGTATGTTCATTTGAGGTGACTGAGCACCTTGTAAAATCGGGAGCAGCAGGCAAGTACCAGAGCTTGCCTCTGGCCAGCTCAGGCACAAATTAAGCCCTGCTTGACCATTACATGTTCAAAGGTTGCCTGCCAAATTGTCTGCTATAGCATACAGGCCTACAGGCCATTGAGGCCACATGCCTTACTTAGAAGCACTTGGCTAAATAAATCAAAATTCAACCCTGCCATGCAGGCCTGATGCTATTGTCTTTGCCAGCGAGGCACTTTAACTGCAGCCAGCAGGCATTTGAAAGCTGTCATGCATGTAAGCGTCCAGGTCTGAGCTTGTACTTCCAAAGAATCTCTATACCTGTACCACACACACCATTGTCAGGGGATACTAAATTATTTCATTGACTTTTAGATGAACTGAAAAGATAGAGCTGGTGGGGATTTTTTTCTAAACTTAGGTTTCAGATTGCCAAACAAAATCATAACTTTTACTAGTTGGTCCTGTTTGTTTGTTTGTTTATTGATTGATTTCTTGGGTTTCAGGGGGTTCCCAGGCAAAATATGATTCATAGTTAGGACCCAAAAGCCCTCATCTACAAGTATTGATTGATCAATAGATTGATTGATTCTTTACTTAAGTGTTATGCTTCCAAAGAAGCCCAGACCACAATGGACTTTAAAGGACACTTTTTGCAGTTTACATAAACACTGACAATCAAACGAGAGACAGTTTGCAAACAATTATAAAGTGAATACTAAACTAACTAATACAACCCTGATCCTTATAAGGCAGATTGCATAATATATAACCTTAAATAAAATACACCATTAGGACTTGTTAGTTATGTAGATTAACACTGATGATACTACAGTGTGGATTGAGCAGGTTTAAATGTCGCTGTGCACATCTTATGAAGCTATGAAGGTCCTATCTTTTAAAATGGGGGGTCTGCGGGGCTATCTTCTGGGGGTCCTTGACATGAAACATTTTGAGAAGCACCGATATAACCTACAGTACTGTAGCTCCAATTCTGTTCATCTGACTCACACTGTGCCAAAACATGGCTGTATTGGAAACTACCCTGCAGCCAAGTGAAGACCTATATGTTCATCTCTGTCTGCTGTGAAAACTTGCCCTTAACATGATGCTATACCACCAGTAATGGCTGAGAACCATCTGCTTGAAAAGGGGTTACAATTTATCAATGATGACATTTGAGTTCATTTGAGTTTAATACTGCAAATGAGACATGCTCTGAGGGAGAATTGATCCATGCATCTCTGACTCCATATGGGAGTACTATCCTCTGCCTACTGAGTTTGGATTCGATGAAAAATCTACAAGCTGCATGACATGCTGTTACCTGCCGATTCTGAGAGCCACTGAAATCCTACCCTAGTGTATTGTTTATTGTTTACTCCACCCCACCGTACAATATTAGACAGTAACAGGGAAGAGAAGTAGATGACAACATAGAACACATGTAATCTGTCCATGTTGTTGCTTTCTTGCATACAGTTGAGTGCAAAGTGAATTTCCTTACTGCGCAAGGACTAATTAAATATTTTCCTAGTTTAAGGGATTAGCTCAGAATTAACCTTTGTGATAAAAAGGGTATATACGGATAAGATTATCCTATCCTAAATTGACCAAAATTGACCATTTGACCACTTGAGTAAGCGTCTGTAACACCTTCATACATGAATATATTTCTGTATGTGGGAAATGGCCCTGTAATCTATCGGATATTGATTAGACATTAGATTTGCATGATGCATCTCACCTTGAAACATGACATTTTCACCACATGCAACCAAGTGTGAACATGCACACATGCACACACACACATTGTAAATGACACAGGGTTCTAGACCAAGGTTAGGATTGTCTCCATTGATCAGACATTGAGCCATTGTTTCCACTGACTCAGACAAAGACAGCTTCACATCCTTTAGTGCCTGGCTGGCTGGCCGGCTGGGTGGGTGGGTGGCATGGCTCAGATTATGTCAGCAGCCAGCATTGCATTCTGGTAGAAGGCAGCGGCTAGACTCCGCGCTAATCCCTGAAATTGACAATCAAATATATCCTCTCTGTTTGCCAGAAACCTCATATACAGTATATAACGGTTACGTTTCAATATCAACATTTGAAAATGACAGATTGTCAAAGAAAATTGATCTACGCTTTTTTTAATGCCTTTGTGTGACTCTGTATTATGATAGGTATTAATAGTAGAGCATCAATGCACAAAGACATGGAGATGAGAGGTTTCTGCCCTGACAGCAGCAATACATAATCCTGTGATGCTGCAGCTGGCTGCTGGGAGAGAGTCCTGCTCTCTGCTCCCCCTCCGGGGCTCCTCTCTGATCAACAGCACCACCACCACACCACGCACGCTCACCGTAGGATCACTGAGTGGTGTCACACCGTCCCACTCTCTGCCATGAACGGAGCGACACACTCTGACCGTTCCCACTGTATTTCACAGGACGAGGAGCGGCGCGTAGCTGTCGCTCAGGCCCGAAAAGAGGAGGAAAAGAAGAAGGAGACTCACAAGCAGAGCATTCACAAGGTAGAGTCCGTACCTCGCTGCATGCATTCACACTGTCAACGCCCATACATATTCCAGTGTTTTTGGCGATAAACTCAAAAACGCGCTTTCCTGTAACTCACCATGGCGGTTGCAAAAACTACGCCATGGCGTCACAGCATCTTGATAAGTGACTGACCGTTCACCCATTGTATCTCTGCTTTTTACTAACCCCCAAAAAGGTGTGTAGCTTATCACCTAATACTGGAGTATGTGTGTGGGCCATTGTGTTTTTGTGATAGCTATTGAGAGTAAATAACCAACCTGTATTGCACATGATATTACAGCAGTGCGGTGTGAATTTAACATGAATCGCTCTTAGCTTAATACCAAAGTCCTGACGTTACTCTCACTACCCTTGGGCCTCGGTCACATGGTTATTTTTAGGTACATCTTGAACTGCCTTCCAAAAATAAAGAACCAAAGTGAAACGATTCAAGCAACTACCGAGCTTTTTCATCTTGCGGTGCACACCCTAAGGCAGCGATCTCCTTCCCCACCCAGCTTCCCACCTGGCAAATGGCTTATTGTGTTTGTTGGGAACGCTTGTACAAGCCGAATATGTGTTACTTAATGTTTTATACCATGTCCATAACCCGTAGCCCTAGCCTTGACGACCTTGCAGGCTCATGCAAATGTTAAACATAGTATATTACATGCAGTAGCATGTTATTGAGACTTTCCAGGTTCAGTTGTTGACCTGTCATCCTATAGTTTCGATTGATGATAGATTCTTGGCTTAACTATGATCCTAGATTACTACCTCTATGTATTCAATGTATTTCTGTTTACTTTGCCTACTGTAAATCACTCTGGATTAAGCTTCTGCTAAATTCCTAAATTCTATCTAGTCAAAAATAACATATGCAACTGAAAAAAGTCTTGAGTGTACAGGGTGAGGTCAAATGGGGTCAGATCAATTTATGGAATGAATTCTGAATCGGCCATGTGCCACGTGTGGCGTCGTCGTGTCACGAGGCGTGACGGACTTGAGTGGCATGTTCTAGCGTGACGGACTGACTGGCGATAATAAGATAAGCTGGTGTTTGCTTGGACTTTGGACAGAAATGCCACATAATGTGGTTTTGTGTTCATGAAACTCTCTTTTCACATCGTAATCTAACATTAATACGACAAGCTTTTGGTTTTTTTGACTGGCTTTACTTTCTTTGGCGATGCCTTCTCTCCGCCCTCTATCGTAACATATATGCATTATGGCAGGATTTTTTGCTCTTAAGAAGCTTATGAGTGAATATAGGAAGCAAGGCAGCTTGACTCACAAGTATCCCCCTGGCCATGGAGCGTGTCACAGGGACTTAACCCCAATCCAACCCTTGGTGCAGAGTGCCAAGCAGGGAGACACTGGGTACCAGTAGTATAGTCTTTGATATAACCAGGGCGGCCTCCAGCAAAAGTCTTATTTAAACCACATTATATTTTATTACGACCAAAGGTCGCAGTTAAGTATGAAATGTCACATTTCCAATCAGTGTGTCACACCTCTATATATGGTCACACCTTGTGACATCATGCCTCCATGTATGGTTATGCCTTGCGACACGTTACACCACTATATGACCATCCCCATATTGGAAGATCCCAACACTGACCTCATCTATACCTGGAAAACCATACATGGAGATCTGCATACCGTACATGTACAAAACGGACGTCAATTTCTATTTCTGGGACCCCTTAAGCCAGGCGTCTCAAGTGCGCTGCTCATAGACCAGACAATCCAGCACTAACGCAGCGCGTATCCACAAGTGTCCACTACAACACGAACTACCCATGCCGTGGACGCCTACCACCAGCAACAATACTGTTACGCACGCTCCTTTGTCCCTATTCAGGTTGCATGAACAGCGCTCGAGCGCTCCGTTTCTGACCCCTCAATGTCGCAACTCTGACTCAACATGCCCCTTGGCCAGAGTTACAGTAGACAGAGTTGCGCAAACTCCTTAGAAAGAGCATGCACAGTCCAGCACATCATGGCGCAGCACATCATACAACGCTACCCTCTCCCACGTTTTTACCGTCTGCATCGGTACTGACTAGTATAAAACTCTTTCAAATACTCACATTCTGTTTCTGAACGTGAGGGTTCCGAAGTGCTACAGCTACTAGTGTCTGTGTTATCCATGATGATGCTGCTCGCTAATGCTGCTCATATTGTTGTGATGATGTATTTGCTGTGGGACACGCCTGGCAGCTCGGTTGCCAGGTTGGGTGTTATTTTTTGCTGGGAGGCTCATGGGAAGGCTTGATAGAAATCTGTCACCCTCTTGAACAAGAAAAGCTGCGTTCAGAAACAGCCAGAATGAACGAAAGTTCAAAATGTAGTTAGTAAATAGTACATTTTCACGATTTCCACATATTTTTATTGGCCATTATGTGTTATTATACTGTATCATGCTTAGGCCATATTTTATTTCTTATCAGAACAGTCAGACTGGTATTTATTTTCTCTTTCAGAAATGTCAGACTGGTAGTTATTCTCTCTTTCACATTAGATTGATCAATCAGACTTAGTCCAACATTTCTTTTCACATCAACAGAACAGTCATAGATTCATTGCAATATTAGTTTCACCATCAGAACAACTCAGCATGCTACTTTCATGTTAGAACGGTCAGTCTCAGTACAATATTTTCACATAGTCAGACTTCGATGTATTGGTGAAACGGTGAAAGGCTTACCACATTATGCTATGCAGTGAGCTATTTGATAACCTTCTTCAGTGCCATGGAGTTTAGCAGAGGTAATGTTTTCAGCATGTTCGTTTGCTTGTAGTAAATGGACGGTACTTTTTATTGTATCTGTCCTGTCTGCCGTATCTTCGAGTGATTTTTCGTGACGCTCAGGGGCGGACGTAACATGTCCCATTTGGGGGGGCAAGAGAACATGTTGGAGGGGCAAGAGAAAATGGTATGCGTCACGGGCGATGAAGCCGCACCCATACCATTTTCGGTTACAGGACTTTTATTAGTCAAGTAAAGCATCAATAATAACATCAGTTGTTGTTGAAGTTGCAACAGACACACAGCATGCATAAAGCTAAAGGTCTGACTCAGAGAGTTTTCTGTTTTCAATGATGAAATGCTGTTGGTTTAGTGGTGCCACAATTGTAGTTAGTTAGTAGTGTTTCAAATCATTTTAAATATAAGCAATTTAATTTGAAATATCTTGCGTTGTTTTGCATGGCATCGTGTTTGGGGGGGCAGACTGGTTATTTAGGGGGGCACTGCCCCCCCCCCCATGCCCATGCCTAGATCCGCCCCTGGTGACGCTCAACACTGGACATCCGACACTGACACAATGTTCCCCAAACATAAAACATAGACGGCACAGTCTTTCTGCGGAACAAATCCATAGTTACCGGTACACATGCACATTCAAGAGGAATGCAATTAAAAATGGACAAAAAAGGCTTCTCTGGCTGCGTGCCAGCTGATGCCACCTGAAGTGCCATCATTGGCACGTGTTTCTAAGGTTGCCGACCCATGGTTTAGACACCTCACTTATCAATTAATTTTGTGACATTTCATATCCACTGCACACTGTGTTCGCCAGAGATCTGTTGTTATGATTATGAAACACAAATTTAATTTAGGATTTATCTGGATAAAAAATAACCTTGGCATTTGATGCCGCTTTGTCAACATGTTTTTGTTTTGTTTTGCTTAGCAATCCAGCAATCCAGAATGTTTCAGATTAGAAAGCCGTGTCTACTCTGAAACATTTAGGTCATTTTAAAAATATGCTGCATTTGCTTGTCTATTTTGCTTCTCATGTCTGTGACAGTGGGAGTGCTGATGTGGCGTAGGATATTTATGGGGATCAGAAGGCTTCTAAAGCACACTGTAATGGGTGCTAATGTTGGTATCAAATTCTTACTGGTATCAGTATGCATGAAACCACCGTCAGTTTGTGTCAGCATTATTACATAGTAGGCCATTAACCCATTAAGACCTGAGGCCAAATCTAAATATGTCTGCTAGATCCCAAGAGTTTTCTGAAACCTTTACAGGTCAAGGATCCAAAAATTAATATTAATTAAATATTAATTATATTGTCCCGAATATAAGAGAGAGAATATAACCCTGGTTATTAGACAACCCCCATTTTTCAAGCCTCATTTGTGTAAAAAGAGCATTATTGAATCTCAAATAATATAGTCCCCAAATATAATAGAACTCATTTTTTGGGGGAATATTTCCATTGGAATAAAGCATTGTCTTATATTCAGGCGAATAGGGTATTTGTTCCACACCTCAAAAAGTTTGGTTCCAGGGACTAGATCAGGAACTAGATCAGCACTCGGCACAATGCAAACTTGCATGTTGCACAAGTAGGCCATGGACTACTTGTGCGTGAGTTAATACTCATGACTTGGGCTATAAAGGTCTTTTACTCACGTCACCATTACATCATCACCTAAACCGGGGTACCGCGAGGGACAACTGACCGCCGACCGCACACCACCGAACACCGACCGTGCACCGATCACTTAACTTGCGCCCACTCCGCTCATACAAGTAAAGAGCAATGAATTTCACTTTAATTATAATCAATTATTTACACACGTTTTCAACTGTCATTTAATGCACTATAACTCTTTCTGTGCGTAGATCATTGGGTCTCCAAACTTTTCAGGCAATTACCCCCCAAATAAAGA
This sequence comes from Benthosema pterotum, assembly GCA_039105355.1. Lineage (NCBI taxonomy): Eukaryota > Metazoa > Chordata > Actinopteri > Myctophiformes > Myctophidae > Benthosema > Benthosema pterotum. The sequence continues at coordinate 36,469,004 of CM076966.1, forward strand.
TATTTTAACTGGGTACCCCCACCCTGAAAAGCACTGGGAATTCTACAGGCATTAGTTTTAGTTTAACTCAGTCTTAAATTAAGTATACCGGTACTATAAATTGTACCCCATATGCACTTATACTGTAAGTAGGTTTGTCTACTCAGAAAACATTGCTGCACGTTAAGCTGAGGGACCACTCCCAAAATAACTTGGGTCCCGACTCCCTAGTCCCTGTCCTAGATCACTCGATGAGCCGTATCGGCTCTGTTGTCGTCGAATCCACTCAAGATAATCTGCAGGGATAAATCAACACTCACATAATAAGTGCTGGGAATTTCTCAGTGCACTGCTTTGGTGCTCCCATCTTGGACACAGATGTTTCATCTGGTGTCCATTAAGTGTCATAGAGGCGCTGATCAGTAGGAGCGTTCAACTCAAGTGATGTGAAGAAAAAACAACAGTGGCCCAAAGTATTAGGAGTACATACATATTACTGTATGTTATGGAATACATTTGTGCACACCCACAATTTTGTGTCCCGTTTTTTTTTTTTTTCACCCTCCAGCACAGGGATGGGCAATTATTTTTTCCCAAGGGGCCAAATAATGAGATGCATAAAATACTGTGGACGGCCAAGACTAAAGGCTGAACTAAAGTCTGTGTAGTATTAATTTAATTTTCAAGATAAAAGTAAGAGTAAGACCAACCATTTTGACACCAGGCCCCACTATTTATTCAGTATTTGAGCCACAGATTTCATGACATTGTAGCCCCACAGACCCCATAAATAAAGATTTCTTTTGTCCACAATTCCAGGCTGGGTTTCACAAAAAAACAGTCAAACATACAGATCAAAATGACCATTAATCTTCTACATTCTCTAGTTGTGTAGACTTGGGCTAAATCACATGATGAATATTTTAACTCTTGAGAGTGTAAACATGAAAACAAATGGACCCGCAAGGGTCCTTTTGGTTTCATTTTTACGCTCTCAAAGAGTTACATCTGGTTAACCAACTTTCCATATTTAATTTGGCACTCTCTCAACGACCACTGGTGGTCCCCGGATCACTGGTTGAAAACCACGGTACCCTTTCACAGGCCGGTCAGAGTCAGCCAAAGGGATGCATTTGGCCCCCCGGGTCGCATAATGCCCAAGTATGCTTCACCAACTTGGGGATGCAGTTTAGTCTTTGGAGAGTGCAAGCCAATGATGAGTGCTCCATACTGTGGTTCAATGACTAAACTCCACAAGCTCACAGTGGGCTTGGGCTACTGCCCTATTGGTTAAAGCAGCACTTCACCACTTGTTCACATAGGGTTAGGTTTTTGAAAAAATATTTATATTTCTATTATCAGGAGAACAATGGGTTCCATTTTCGTGCTGCAACTTTACAGTAGAAAGCCAGCAGTTTCTATTACCTTGGATTACCCATCGATGATGCCACTGGAAGACAGCTTTCTGAACTGGCCTCACCTTGTGAGACGCAAACCGTGTAGAAAAAAATAGTGGAGTTGTATCATGAGCATTAATGAAGATGTATTACAGTATATGAAGATAGGTTGAAAATTGGTGAAGTGGTCCTTTAAGGGGGGGCAAGTAAAGGCCATTTCCGGTCTTGAATCTGTTAAGGGTGGACCACTATCTCTTGGGAGATTGGTGCCACGGACCTGTTGGGAAAGGAAAGACCGATGCAGAGCAGACTCGCAACAAACAAAACAAGACACAGTCCACTCTTACAAAATACAAATATACAGTATATGCGTGAATTGTTATTTGATTGTACAACGTACATGCATGGTGTCAGCTAGGGCGCTCTTCCAAACTCCAAATTGCCAAGCTAAGTGAAGCATTGGGTGGTTTGAAGATATCTGCATGAATGAGTAGATAGGGAGAGTCTTTGACCTAAGTGCTGCTCACTGATTATGTGGAGGAGCTCAGTTTAATTGGACAGGGCAGTGGAGAGGTGTTGAGCCAATAGTTATGATTGTATGCAATAAAGTTACTGCCAATCTTTTATTCTGGGCGCAGGGTAATAAAACCAAGAATTTGAAGTATAATAAAAAACTGTATTTTTTATAATAATAATAATAATTTGAATCCTCCCTCTCATTTTCTGTGCCACTGATTTGGTCAACTTGAATAGAAAGGTGGGGGGTTGGAGGGGGGGTTGAGAAGGAAATACTCAGTGGGTGTTATAGAATGTTTGATCAAAATGCTGAACGGCTTCCTCTTCAGGGCCAGGCATATGACTGCAAAATAAACGGGTCTGTGGGTGCGTGTGTGTGTTGTGTGTGCACGTGTGTGCGGCACAGTGTTCTCATCTGTGTGCCTCATGTACATCTGTTGCCCGTGTGTTTGTGTACATATATGTGTTTTGTCTATGAGTGCACATGTCTATGTGGGGTGAGTCCATCTGTGTGCGCTCGTGTGTGTGCGTGTGTGTGTGCGTGTGTGTGCGCTCGTGTGTGTGCGTGTGTGTGTGCGCTTGTGCGTGCGTGTGTGTGTGTGTGTGTGTGTGTGTGCGTGTGCACGTATACATTTGTTGTGAGAGGCCTGCGGGTTGCAGGAATGCCCAAGCCAAGAGCTAAGACAACGGCTAAATTCTGTTCAGTGTCTGGGATAATTGTCAGTCACCACATCTGGAGGAGAGGATGCTTCCTGTATCCTGAAACACTTAAGGTCCTTTCAGACGGGACGCGATTTTCGGAAAACCAGCAGGAAAGTGCTGCTATAAATCAGAAGAATGGAGCAATGTGCAAGGACCAATTGTGCATTCTACTATTGTTTGCTTTGAAATTGTTTACGCAAGACTGAATATATTTTGTGTGTGCGTGCGTGTGCGTGCATGCGTATGTGGGTGGGTACATGCCAATTATGCATATGAACTTGTGGTTATATATGAGTTTGTGTGTGTAGCGTGAGTTCACACATACATATGCATGCATGCGTGAATTCCTTTTGTCTGTGTGCTGCTGTGGCTGCTTTAGGCTGAGGACTGGGCAAGGGGCTCCTGCTAGGAGTTGATTGTCTGTTTGCAATCTGACTCTGCTAATCCCGGGAGAGAAAACGATACGCCGAACGTCGCAGCCAAGATTCATGTTGTGCCCTTCTGTCTTGAGGAGGAGGAGAACAAAACATCTCTTCTCCCTCGCGATCTCTTTCAGCTCTTACTGTCTGTGCCTCCTTTGCTTTTTACCTCTGCCAGCCTTTCTCATTTTGTACATTGTCATGGCACTAGTACTCTTTGGGTGGCAATTTAGGAATTGTAGCTGACACCATTTATATTTGTACTCATTTTACAGTGCAATTGCTTGCATATCGTCACTGTAGTGGCAGAAACCTTGTACCTGCTTGTTTAATTTTTTTGCATCCCCCACACACAGATTAATGTCCTACTCGGGGTGGACATAGCCAATCTGCAAATTGTATGTGTGCGTTGCAGACTTGTTTATTTGTATAGTTTTCACTATTAGTCTAAAATACAAACAAAAAGGGAAAGGTTTGGGACATACAAGGTCTTCTCCCGACTGTCGGGTGGATAAATCATAAATGATGTCCAAAACATTTACTTTTCAGGATTCAATTCCAAAAAAGCCGATCTAGAAGAAACGTGCCACAATCCACTACTTTTGATGCTTTCAAAAACATTAAACTTTGCAGATAGTAGATCTAGTCCGTGCGTCAGCGACAATATAATAGTACAGTAGACCTAAACGGAGGTGGATACACCAGTATACTCATTTACCCCAGCCAGTGGGAGTGGCACATTCCATACCTGAGTGTATCGAAACTACTGGCAAGGGGGGGAGAAAGGAAAAAAAGAGAAAGCAGCAGCATTCTTCCTCTGCTGCAGACTGCTGCAGCCACAGTCTGATAACCACTACTGCAGTAGATCACACACAAACCAGATGCTCAGGATGCAAAGTGGCTACAGTATAGTCTGGATCATTGATCGCTTGATCAATGATCAAGCGATCATTGATCGCTGCATTTTCGGGCCTGTCGTTCTGCACACAGTATACTACACCCCCTGGGGACTCCAATAAACAAATGTTATATAGGGTTTAGGTGTACCGTAAAGGCACGCAGAGAGTCAGGTAGACTTGTACCGTTGTTGGCAGCGACTACTTTTTTTTGCAATGCCCTATACATAACTGTTATCTTTGCTCCAATGATGTCACGATGCAGTAAATGATGCGTAGCGTGCAAGCTAGTTCAGGCAGATACAGCACACTCGAGGGGTTTCACACATGCTCATCTCTATGTGGGTGTGTGTGTGTATGGAGGATGCCTTATTACATTCTAGTACGACAGTGTTGAGCCGAGACTCATATCTGTCAATCACCTCAGTCTTCTGCTCTCTGTGTCCCTGGTCTGGTCTGTTGGGACGGTATGCGCCTGTTTGCTGCTCCATAAATGTAAATTCACCATGGAGGGTTGTTATTGTACGTACATATGCACCTCGCTGCTCATAGTGGTTAATGTTGATGCTTGTCTAAATGTGCTGAGCACGTAGGAAAAAAATGAAGCAGAGCAGAGCCTGAATGCCATGATTTAATATAATATGAATCACTACTATCTATATCTGTGTGTTATCTGAACCGTCATCCTCCTAGTTCTTCAGCCGCAGTCGGGGCAAAATCGTCTCTTTTGGTTCCAAAACTGTTATTTCTTCAGGATTAAAATTGAAAAGCATCAAGATTGTGGATCTGCTATGTAGACGCCTTTGTGTGACGCTGCAGTATGATCAAGTAGCATTATATTTCACAAAATGGATATCCTTTTATTTAAAGTATGGAAATGAGTAGTTTCCGACCCGGCAGCAACGGCATACAAAGAAGAAATGGGCAGACGTCCACGTTTTACGCATGGTCCGAACGGAGACCCTCCTTGACAGAACAGAGCAAAGGATCCATGGTTAATGAGACAAGTATGGCTTAAGACATTATGCTTGCCCTCTATAACCAACACATAAAAATAAAGATGCCTTAAATATTTTATTTTTTTAATAAAAAAACATCAAACATCAACAGGGAATAGGGCATTTTGTTCCATGTGGCAAGTATAATGTTTTAAGGCATAATTGTCTTATTATCCAGCTATCCTCCTAAACGTATTATAGGCAACGTTTGCTTTGCCTGCAGACGGTTCAGAACTTTTGTTGTTCTCAACAACAACAAAAGCCTGTACAAAGCCTTCGAGAGGAAGCTCTCCAAGTACGCAGGACTGGTCAGCAGGCTGGTTGGAGAGCAAGATATTTCCCTGTTGAGGTTGGATGCCAAGGCTTTGCAGCCCGGTCCTTGGCCAGAGCCTACAGCAGCTTGGGCATCGAGGGAGAGAGAAAGAGGAGAGCCATCCACAGTGCCACTGAGGCAGCAGAGAGAGCCACAACTCTAGGTGGTTGTGGCTTAAAAGAGGAGTCATGGTCATGGAGTCATGATCATGACTAGCTACCATGGAGTCATGGTAGCTAGCTATCCGTCTATCCATCTGGACACGAGCTGGGGTCTGATCAGCCCTGGCTGGGTCACCCGAAGCGCCCGGGGGGGGGGGGGTACGGCCGTTTTAGCCAATTACACCGCGGCAGTCTCCAGCAGTTTCATGCCAATATGGCAAGAGAATGGAGGAGAGGTGGAGTTAGTTCTCAAATATGTTTACAGAGTTTGTACACACTGAAGCCGCCTATAATATCTTTAACATTGTGAGTGCTGTGTTGTCGTTGTTGTGATTATTTGTCTTCATAGAGTCCTGCTCATAGCTGGCCTCAGCAGCACAGCGTTCTTCCTCCCACTGCAGCACTCAAGTCTCAGGATGCCTCAGGGAGCAGCAAGGCAGGTGCCATGTCTGTGTGTGTGTGACCCAGGAGAGAGATGAGCATGTCCCCCGACGGCCGCTCTGCTCCTCATGCAGGAAGGAAGGGCCAAATCATTTCTCGTCTCCAGGCCGCTGGCGTGACCCTTTCCAAAAAAAAACACGACCGTTTTTCTAAAACCGCTGCGACCGTCACTAACGCAGTTGTGACATTTTTCAACGGGCGTGACCTTTTTTTTACAGGTTGCGACCACAGTCACGGTTACAAAATGATTTCACTGTTTATCCCTCAATGTGTGGTCACCTGACACCTTGCTGCTGTGTCCTCGGTTCTCTACTGTCAGTGTAGATGTTAGTTAGGGCTATTTGACCAATCTGGGAACTACATCTCTACCAACAAATGTCTTCACCAATGTGTTTCTAAGGTGTCTAATAACAATGTACATTATTAAAAGATTGAAGTTCAACTGCTGTGCGGAAAAAAAAAAAAAAAAAAAACGGTCACATGTAGTATGTGATGATATGTCTACTCTAAATAGGTGGTTTTCATGATGCTGAATCCCTTCCAAGCATTAGTTTTGCAAAGAACTAACCACTTGCCTGGGGACTGGTATGGCTGTTGACATATCACATAAGGCAAGATGAAATTGTGCATGTTTTAATTGCCTTGTGTAGTTGCGACTAGTACCCTGACTTTGACCTGTTTTTTATGAGGTTTCCCACGGGAGTTGAATTTCAATATTTTAGTACATGTTATTCGACACCATTAGAAACACATTGGTGAAGACATTTCTTGTTTAGAATTTAGTTCTCAGATTTTTATTTTATTTTATCTGTCCTTTACTACAGTGTGTGTGTGTGTGTGTGTGTGTGTGTGTGTGTGTGTGTGTGTGTGTGTGTGTGTGTGTGTGTGTGTGTGTGTGTGTGTGTGTGTGTGTGTGTGTGTGTGTGTGTGTGTGTGTGTGTGTGTGTGTGTGTGTGTGTGTGTGCGTGTGTGTGCGTGCGTGTGTGCACTGTGTGTGCACTGTGTGTGCACTGTATGTGCACGTGTGTACACAGTACATGGTTGAATATATTTGTACGCATACATGCGCATGTGCAGAAAATCACACATAATTGCCATAGTTGTATCTGTGTGTGGCGTTTGTGTTTATGCATGGTGTTAATGCAGTGTGTTGTGTTGGGGTCCTTGGGGGGGATTCCCAGCTAAATGATTAGTAGTAGGAAACCAAATGGACCTTTACAGGCCCATTCTATCCTGTCTTATTATGGTTGTGGCAGTTATGGGAGCCCATGGGCCGACCGAAAATGTTTGAGGATCACTGTATAAAGGCCTATTCAGAGTTTGGTTTTCGGTGATCACTGCGACTGCCTACAAAAGGACATCATACCACCGGCTCGATGACCGCTCTTTCTCTCTGATTTTGCTCGCCACCACAGCAGTGGCCATCTGTGCGGGGGTTGCGGTGATCACCGAAAATCTAAACTCTGAATGAGCCTTTAGTCCACCTGTGCGTGCGTATGTGTGCTAACGTCACTTGTATGTGTGTGTGTGCGTGTATGCATGTGTGTGTGCAGGAGAAGAGACGTCTGGCCATCCGTAATGCAGCCCAGCAGTGGGAGGGACTCAGGGCTCCATGCTCGGACCTTCCTCCGCAGAACGGCACCAAGGAGGAGGCCAGTCCAGAGAGTAGCCCCGCCCACAGTCCTGCACAGACCAATGGCCTCGCACAGGAGCCCTCACCAGATGAGCCCAGGTACAGTACAGTACAGTATCATGCAGCAGGGTGAAATGTCCCCTGAAACTCTTCTGGGAGAAATTCCTCCTGAAGCGGAATCTGTGTAAAAGGTTCCCACTGATGACAAATGACAAATTGGCAATGCTATTAAAAGCAGAAAAGAATAAATATTACACCCACATTAAGTAGGCCTATCTAAACTGTAGTTAATGTGTGCAGGGAATGAAAATGAGAGAGAAACCACTGTTGCAGTGCCATCAGTGTTTTTTTTTTCTATGCTATTTCATATGCACTGAAATTGCTGAAAATAATAATAAATCCGCCCAAAACGATGTTAATTAATTTGCAAATGTTTCACAGTGTTTTGATTTGGAATTAATGTCTGACTTCATTATTACTTTAAAAAATAATCTTGCTTCATAATTCACCCTAACCATTAAACAAGCAGACTCCATTGCAACCTTTAAATCTCTTCTAAAGACATATCTCTTCAGAAAAGCTTTCCTCCCCCACTTTCGTCTATTTTTTTTGTTGTTCATGTTGCACTCTTTGTATGAATTTGTCTTTGGATATTTTGTTTTTAGATTGTGTTGTTTTATGATGATGTTTTACGATGCACTTTAACTGTCTTTTTAATGTAGATTTGTTGTACAGCACTTTGTGACTCGGTCTAGAAAGTTGCTATATAAATAAAGTTATTATTATTATAATCCTAAAATGGTATTATAATAATTATTATAATACCATTTTAGGTTGCTTTTTGATGGTTGCAGAAAATTTAGGTTTAAGCTGTGGAATGCCGCGGGATCAAGAATTGCTCTCCGCAGATTCAGGAATGTGCTCCATGGAATATTGACTTTTTTCCCACGGATTCCTCCAGGAACTAAACAGCGTGTTTGTGTAGATGCATGATGATCATGATCCGCTCAATCCATTGTTATCATATCCACACACTGTGACTGCACGGAGAGTGTGATGTTAATGGGTGCAATTCCCGATCGCTGTGGTGTAGCCAGGTATGGTGTAAGTCCTCTCATTGGCTGCATGGCAGCAAATCAGGTTTGGGGCCGTGCTCATTGGCTGCATGTCAGCAAATCAGATCTGGAGCCTTGAGGTAGGCCCGAAAGCCTATACCACCAGGTCTGGGCCTGGGCCTACCAAATAGTTATCTCTCAATATAATTCAAGCAAGCGTGTCTGTCTGTACACTTCCTGTGCAACTGTACTGTGTCATTTGTCTCCATTTGCGTAACGCCACGGCGCACGGACAGCCTCACTGAACCTCGAGTCACACAGCCCTGTCATCCAGCACCAATATGCGCGGCTCATAAGCACCAAACATTATACCCATCATTTTAATTTTAATACATTTGTGTCAAAAAAGAATCTTCGCGCACATGACGTGTCACCGGATACAGATAAAAAAAACATCACGTGTCACGGAGACACATTTATTGTGGTCACAGTTTGCCGTATCACCTCCCCTTACGGGTACAGCCATTGGCGCGGGCCGCGGGGTACAGTGTTCTCTGCTCTCGCTGTTTCGCCTTCCAGGCGACTGCCGACTGATCCACAACACAGGCAACGTTCTCTCGGCACGGCGCGGTGTTGCCGCTGTTCCGCCTGCTAGGCGACTGACCAACACAGGCAATACTCTCGGCACGGCGCGGTGACACACGCGCTACTACGGTCCGGGTCGCCTACAACTTCTTTCTACTACCACTACACTGCAACGTCTGGATATTAACGCACGGCAGCCCACGGCATCCAGTCCTCTCCAAAGTTATTATTCAAACGCCACATTTACGCGTGTGCGTCTGTGTACGTGCAACGGTCCGGGTCGCCTACAACTTATATCTACTACCACTGCAACGTCTGGATATTAATGCGCGGCAGCCCACGGCACCAAGTCCTCTCCAAAATCATTATTCACACGCCACATTTACGCGTGTGCGTCTGTGTAAAGTGCGACTACCAGGCTGTGTGACAGAGCATAGGCTACAAACTACAGTAGGTGTCATCTCATCCATACACATTGTAACGACCCTCTGGGTTTCTTACAATTACATTCACAACGACTAAAGTCTAACATTAACAGTAACCATATGACATTCATTTTCTGACCCAACTTCCACCCAACTTTCCAACATCAACAATTCCCTCCCAATCAATGTGATCTGCACATAATTTCCAGACACAACGGGTATAGGACTAGTCCATAATAATTAAAACCAGTCATCAAGAGCTTCAACTCATGATGAACAAAGCCGGGGAGTACAGTAACAATTTTAATTGGGGGGTCAGGTGATTTCTGGACCTTTTGACTTGCAAGTTTTAATTATTCTGGGTAATTATTTGGTAAGCTTAGGTCCAGGGCTGGTGGTATAGGCTTTCGGCCTACCCCAAGGCCCCAGAGCTGATTTGCTGCCATGCAGCCAATGAGAAGACTTACACCATACCTGGCTACACCACAGCGATTGAGAATTGCACCCAATGTTTGTGTGGCTTTTCTGTTGATTCTGAAGGTTCTGTGTTGGTTTGTTTTGTGATGATCAGGCGGGTCAGCCCTGTGTCTGGACCAGAGCGACCTACAGCAGTCAGCGAGAACAGACTCCGCACCAACAGCCGCCCCAACAGCCCCCGGGACCCCAAGTAAGACTTATAAGCTTTTTATCACGCATACACTATATTGGTCATTATCCCCATAGACTACTATACACAGACATCATTAGGCACTTTAAGCTGGCGCATTTTCAGAACGGCTCCCCTTACCAGAAGTATGGCTGCTATCACGCAATCGCCGTAGCTGTCAAAATCGTTAAGCAAACAGCCATCCACAACAACGGGTTACCATGGTGACGTGTCTATGCAGCGTGTGTCAAATAAGCGCTGTGGACACTACGTTAAAGTGTAGGTTTTGTCGTGTTGACGTCTCCACTACAGCAACAAGAACTCCTGATAAACCTGCTTGTCGTAGCAGTTGTTCCTACTAGGACAATCAGGTTTATCTATCGAGCAAGGATCGAGATCTTGTTGCCATAGTGGAGACGCCGGCGTTGTCTGCTTTAAGTCCCTATTATACAATTCAGGCACCTACACACTCTTGGGGATGCATCCATGCAAGACGTCCAGACCATGTAAAGTCCAAGAATATATTTCGTTACATTGCACTGTGTGAAAGAATGTGTCACTGACACATGAGGCTTAACACCTGGTGCTTTATCATTCTGACACCTTTTTTCAACCAACAATTAGTTTCAGCCAGACCCATATAACACTGGCCACAGCCTGAGCACTAAGTGGAATGCCTTTCATTTCCCCTGACTTTTCCCTCTCTCTCTCTCTCTCTCTCTCTCTCTCTCTCTCTCTCTCTCTCTCTCTCTCTCTCTCTCTCTCTCTCTCTCTCTCTCTCTCTCTCTCTCTCTCTCTCTCTCTCTCTCTCTCTCTCTTTCTCTCTCTCTCTCTCTCTCTCTCTCTCTCTCTCCCTCTCTCTCTCTCCCTCCCTCTCTCCTCAACTTGTGATAACATATCAAAAGACCTTTAACTACATTAATCCTGGTATAAATATTTGGGGAAAATTGTCTACATGTTTCAAATATTTTCAAGATCCTTTTTTGCTAGCAAAAACGTTACAACAGATCACTTACCTGTATATAATGATTGTAGCTCTACAAGTGATCTATTCAAAGTTATGTGATGATCACAAATCACCTGTAATCTTTGTATACCTTATGACCTTTGACCTAAGTCTACTTAGCTGCACCCAATCTAACCTTCCACAGGCCAAGCCCTGGTTAACTAATGTTAAAACGTGTTGTTGGTAGGAATAAACACAGAAGCGTTGGTGCCCTCAGAGGTGGTGACCCCAATCTGGGAACCAGATTCTCCAGATTTCTGGTTCGGTTAACAGGCTGCCTTTTGTCCATAAAAGCACCTTATTGGAAAAAAGCCCACCTGCTGCCTAACACCTAGTGAAACCAGGGTCTATTCAAGACCACTGGGAATTCTTCAACCCACCGGAGTTGCTACTGTATACAGGTCCCCACAGCAGATCAATGGAGCAAACAACCAGGTCGTTAGTTATTTTAAAATCTATGTCTAATCTGTGGTCACTGAGTGTCTACCCATACATACAGTAGAATATATTGATTTGTTACTGGATAATGTGTTTGTGACTGTGATTTGTGACTGATACTGTAGGTAAGATACATAAGGGTCCAGTGTGTGTTATGTTACATGCACATTAGTGTTTAGTGTAAAGTGTTATCTATATGTACCTACACCAGGTGTGATGTTCAGCCTTGCATTCTCCTTGCATATGAATCTAAACGGTTTCTTCTGTGGTGATATTTAGACTGACCAGATGTCCCGATTTGTGCGGGATTGTCCCGCATTTCGCTGTCTTTTAAGGCGTCCCGCCGATTGAGACTTTGTCCCGCATTTTGATTGACAAGCTGTAATTTTCATAATTTGCGCAAATTCGCAAAATATTGTGTCAACACTGTCACTGGTCCGCGGCAGCCTGCCTGTGAGCAGCGAAGCCTGTCCAAATGGGAAAGGGGCGGGCCGTGTGTGTGTTTGTGTGAGAGAGACGGTTTTATTTGCTGTCCCTGTTCCCATAGAAGTCTATGTAGAACAGCCGCCATTGGACTGACCCCATGAAGTGAACGGAGATGGGTAACTCCGTCTGTATTCTCGGTAGAAGCGGCGCGACATTGAGGTGTCCAAGTTTGAATGGCCTGTATAGGGACAAACTGGAGTTTGAATACTCCGTGTTGCGCCTACTAGTAAAGTAAACGCCACCACAACACAACAGCACTGTCTCACAACGTGTTAGCTGCGTGCGTTGCAATGAATGAATACATGAAAGAAAAGAAAGAGCCGAACGAAACTAAAAACAAAAGTAAATATAGTAATAAGGACTGGGAGACCATGTATTCCTGGGTGAAACCAGTGAATTGCGATTCTGACAGAGTTTAGCCTACTGTGATGTCTGCAGTGACAGGGGGGTGAATACAATGTGAGACTCACAAGCAACGTCTTGCTCGACCAAAACAAGATTCGAACACAGACAAGGTAACGGCAGCTGAACTATCTTCTGTTTACCAGTGTTGCCAACTTGACGCATTTGTCGCTATATTTAGCTTTTTTTCCAGACCCCCCTAGCGCCAAAATTAGTGAAAGTGCTGGTGAGTTGGTGTGAAATTGGTTGACAGGCGCCAGAGATAAAACCCTTGTTTTTCACCATTTTTCCTCCTATGATAGAGTCCTCCTTCATTCCTAGAAAGGACCATTGGCAACCAAATGGACCCTTGTATATCTGTAACTCTTTGAGAGCATAAAATGAAACCAGAATGGACCCATAAGGGTCCATTTGGTTTGTGATGGACAAAACCTAAAAGTGCATAGCCTGTTCATGCTGCTATGACAGACATTTACAATTTGATGGCTCCAATGCTAACCAAACTTTTATTTATGTTTCTGGTTTTATTTATTTCATTCATTGTGTTCCTCCACAATTTCAGACTTGCAGTAGTTGTCTTTGTTAGGAGGAAGATACAATATGTCTTTATTCGTTTGTTATTGGTTGCTTTGGCCCTGGTTCAGTTATATTGTCCAGGTGTATAGTTTGTAGGTAAATGTCCACTAAATGGTTAATTTAAAAACATTTCTGTTAAGTGCCTCTTATTAGTGGATGAAACAGATGGCAAACTATAGTGGTGGTATGTGAAGGGAAGAGTAGAAACACCTAAATTGGGTACTATTTATTCATTTGTGCGACAGTCCGACACGACCCCGCATGTGTCCCACATTGTCCCACACAAACACACTGTTTGTCCCACATCTGGTGAGTTGGGATCTGGTCACCCTAGTGGTGATATTCAGGAACTCCATTTGTGTCTCCTACTTTCTATGCATGTGTAAGGCTAGAGTAAGTCAGGAGGGGCGTCACTCCTATAATGATAATAATAATTGGAAGATGATGTTTTCAATCCTTACCACTGCTGCCATTATATAGTGTACTTCTTACTGTACTGTACACATTTATCTGTGAAAGCGACTTTGAGAAGAAATATCAGTTTTAGGGATGCCACTCCTGCCACCAGACCTGTGCGTACAGACCTGTGTGTGTGCACGTGCGCGCACACACACACCTACTCCATTTGATCTCTCTCAATTGGATATGACACAAAGCCATGATGCTCATTATACAGTGCACAGTGAGTAATAGGGTGGTCGATGCACGCCAAATGGGAGAGCTGCCCCATGCTGCACGTTTCAAGGGCGCAGGCGTGGGTGAGTTATGACAAGGGCCTGTTATGAGATGAAAGTGGGGTTTGAGTCAAACACTATCATTACATGTTTTAAACACAGCCTTTTCCTTCCTGACTTAGGATATGAAAGGGACATCCCTGAAGCGCAAAACCCCTTCCTCAAAGTGGTAGGACTCCACTAGCATTCTGTTGTGTCCATGGGTGTAGGGTTGAGTCACTCTGCAGACCCATTGTTCCTGATGTTGTCAATTTGAACGCTGCACTGAGATCTAAATTAAAACAGATAAAAGCCAGAAGGCTTGACGTCAATGTAGCATTTTAAGTGGTACATTTGAGGGTTGCTGAGCAGTGACCTTTTAGACAGGAACATTGCTGGTTTCAATCTGAGTGGTCAGAAAAAAGCTGTGCCCTCCCTTGGCAGAAAACACTGCTGTGAAGGAGCGCTACGGTGCAATACTCAATACCCAAACAATACTCAACAACAACACAAAGCTTGCAGGGTGTGTGTGTGTGTGTGTGTGTGTGTGTGTGTGTGTGTGTGTGTGTGTGTGTGTGTGTGTGTGTGTGTGTGTGTGCGTGTGCGTGTGTGTGTGTGTGTGAGATTATTTCGCATATACGCACAAATTGCTTGTCTGTTACAAATTGTAATGGGTAAGGGGTGGAGCCCTACTTCTTTAAAATGTGTACCACACAAACAATTTGTACCACTTAATTTTCCAAGCTCATCATCCTGCATTTTTTCTTGTTTACAAACGATGCATAGCATCGTACAAACCAATATGCTGGGAATCTAGACATGGCCGCCTACATACAGTATCATGGTCCGGCAATTTTGAAAGAGTGTTTCAATGTTCAGTTGTTTTGTTGTTGTAGACTGATGGTTGGTCTGCCATCAGTCAACTCGGTGGGGCGGCTGTGGCTCAGGAGGTAGAGCAGGTCGTCCAATGACCCGTGGGTCGGCGGTTCGAATCCCGGCTCCTCCTGTCTATGTGTCGAAGTGTCCTTGGGCAAGACACTGAACCCCAAATTGCCTCCAATGAGTTGGTCAGTGTGAGCTGGCCACCATTGGTGTGTGAATGTGGGAAGTGGGGACGCTGGCGTCGACTGTTCGCCGCTCTACTTCCCAATGTATGAATGAATGGACCATTGTAAAGCGCTTTGAGCACTTGGAAAAGCGCTATAAAAAAATGCAATCCATTAACATCTCTGGTCTCTGGTATTTATATAATTTATGTATTTATATAAGTTGCAGGTATTGTGTTAAATGTCTGGA
The DNA here is from genome assembly GCA_039105355.1 of Benthosema pterotum. NCBI lineage: Eukaryota > Metazoa > Chordata > Actinopteri > Myctophiformes > Myctophidae > Benthosema > Benthosema pterotum. The sequence continues at coordinate 36,484,087 of CM076966.1, forward strand.
TTGGCATGGAATTTGTTGTGCTTCCGTGGATTTACTCATGGCACATTTATACCATTTATGTCTTGGACAGAAGATCTCAAAATCTCTGTTGAAGCTGGAGCTTTTGATTTACTTTATGTTAATACATCATATACAATTTTACTACATTGCCAATTATGGAACACATGGTCTCAATTTCCTGTTCCTAGCCATGTTTCTTTGTTGGGTGTGGGGCCTTTGAACTCTGGCATAACAGCTCCCTATTGGACTAAAGTAACATGCACAGTACAACAGTGAGTACACACACAATCATTCTCAGCACGTGGTGAATTGACAGGGTAGTTATATCATGCTGCTATGCAGCATGATATAACCGCACTGTTTTGGATAGGAAATCAGTTATTGGCCAGTATACCATAGTGCATCTACTTTATTATTTGAGAAGATCCTACTGTAGTTTACAACTTGGAAGAAGAAGAAAAAAGACAACAATCAAACCTTTCCCACAGAGAGCAAGTAAGCACATATGATGCATGAACTGGTCTGTGATTCATGAGGCTGAAAAAAAAACTCCTCCTGACCCTCTAATATCCAACAGCATTAGCAACCCAAAGCCCCACGAAATGTCACAATAACAGCATGCTTTTTACTTTCATTCTCTCCTTCAGGAGAAAGAGTGACCCTTTGGTTAGTGTTGCAATTCATCTTTTAATCAATCTTCTCTGTAGCCATTTGCTCTGCATGCTGGAGTAATGGCTTGTCCTGCTGTGTCCAGTCCACACATCTGGATCTTTTGGATGCCAAAAGGTGGGGGGCCAAAGAAGCAACCTGCTCCCCTGGGGTGGCGATTCATGGCCACTTAAAAGGCGATTTATACTGTTAGATCGCGGTGCTGCACACAGACAATAGTCTACAAGCTCACAATGCGCCACGTCTGCAACGTGTAACTTTTTAGGCTTTTTAGAGACAGCGTGGAGATTGCCCCCTGCTCTGAAACCCACAAGCTCAATCATGAGAAATGACTGCCATTACCAGAGTAGCTCAGGAGGATTACAAGTACTTATGACACAATCACACTTAATCCAAAATGCCTTCATGTTGCTGCAAACAGTAATGCACGGTTCTTTGACAGGATCCCACAGCTCTGATGCACTGAGATGAAACTGATTAGCCACGGTATAAACTGTGATTGCTTCTTGCGTTAATGATGAAACACTTTTCATGGTGTTTTCAACACTTCATAGGGAACAAAGCAATATACTAGAAATACTGCTTCACGGTTTAATTGCTCCAGTTGTTTACCGTTTTTGAAGGCTTTGAAGGAATTTAACACATGTTTTGTGTGACTGACCTTTTCAGTGAATTCTATCCAGTTAAATGTTCAGTCCAAAGGTGTGTTTGTGTAAAATAACATGAGGCTGTCCTTAGATATCACCTTCAAAACATGAGGTCACGTTGATCTTGACCTATGACCACCTATTTCCAGCTGTACGTTTAAATGCCCTCACAGTGTTTCTGAGATATTGTGTTCAAAAGATTCATATTGTCAGACAGATGTACATACAGTATGTACAAAGGATAAACTGACGGACGGACCACCCAAAACACATAATGCCTCTCTGAAATGTCTGCCGCCAAAGGCATAACGCACTGTAAACAGGACAAATCATCGCTTAATAAATTGGACTTTAAACAGCCCTGGAGAGGCAGTAAAAGTTTTTGAACAAAGGATAAGAACACAAATAAATCTGCAGCAATTAGTTGTTTAATGAAGTCAATCCATATTACGGGAGATACCCTGAAGATTAAGCAAGCCTTTCTATTCCTGGAACGTGGCCATGTGAGTACAAAGTCACACACACACTTCATAATTTCACAGGCGCTTGTACTATAAGATAGAATGGCACACACAAAGGAACTTTGGCTAACCTTACTATACTACAACAAGACTAAAACCTCCTACAGCTTTAAAAATTCTATATTAATGTCGTGGAGGTCAACAAGTCACACCGGCAGCGTTGCGTGCACGTTCTCAATCAGATGTCTTCCCAGAGTGGTACATTAAGTGGATTAACTGGCAGAGACCTAAACCCTTGGGCAGGTAAAACAAACCATATGGTGTCATCTCTGCAGCACGTGGAGTTGATGTAGTATCGAGGAGGATGTTGACAGTACGCTTAAAATGGGAGCGTGAAGCGCTCCATATGAGATATGCGATAGGAGCACTTGTATCGGTGCCAGGATGCATGTGTGTGTGTGTGTGTGCACGTGTGTGTGTGTGTGCACGTGTGTGTGTGACTGCGTGTGCATGCACATTTATGTGTATACATGCTATATTCCAGCACACAGACAATGGCAGCAGTACTCGCCTAACCCAAGCCCCACTCCTCCCTGCCACACATTTTGATCTATTCTGTGAGCGGAGATTTATTTGATTTCATTTCCCTAGAGAGTGGAGTGGGGATGGAAATAAAGATTGCCAAGAAATGTAATACCGTAGTCTCTACTCACACACACACAGATTTGTGTGTGTGCGTGCATGCGCATGTGTGCATGCGCAGAGATGGCAGTGCCTTGGTTCTATTTATACTGTACTTTAATGTAATACAGATCCACACTGAGAGCCAAAGCAGGTGGAGTGGTGTGCTTGATGAATCAAAGGGCCTAGCTAATCATGTAAGCCCTATTTTATACATCATTGTACAACTGTGTTGCGCACAAATTTCCATACAGTACAGAGCTCAAACCTTCTTGGGATGTAGCTTAGCTACTTATTTCCACTATTTTCAGTGATTATTACCCTTATTATTATTATATATTTTTGTTTGTATTTGTTTTAAAAATGAGTGTGCCCAAAAACGCCAGATTGAAAGTGTCTAAGCTTGATTCTTGCAACATCTGCCTGTAAGTCTGTATATTTATGGGTAGAAAAACATCCTAAAATTCCACAGCAAATCAACAATTAGAATTTAGGCATTTAGCAGATGCTCTTAATCCAGAATGTCTTACAGTAAGCGAGAACAAAACATGGTAATACAGTTTAAATACACAACAAAGCTGTCAAAAATGAATCATAAGTTGAGCCTTTTCATGCGCCTGTGAGGTTATTGAGTTTTGTACTCGGGAGCCAATGGATGTCAAGGGACATGTGAAAACTTTGCCTGGTTAAATAACAATAATTGGCATGACTTCAAATGTATGCAGTACATCTGCATGTCGCTAATACCTGCCACCATTGGTTCTTTATTTGCTTTTCATCAGAGAGCACAGATGAAAGATTACTTTCAAGAAAGTGACAGCTTGGCTAGATATTACGTTTCACGCGTGTCGCTATTACACTGTACTTACAGTAGGGAATTGGGAATGTACGCTTCAACACGAGGGGATTAAGTTGTTGTTTGGAGATGACATCCTGCCTCTGTGAAGCTGCAGTTGGATTTACTTTAGATGAGTGTAATTGAATTATCATTCTGAGACAAATAGTCTACAGCAGGGCATGTTTATCACCCCTCGGTGAGGAGTGGGTGGGGGGAGTTAAGGGGCCACCTGGCTGTCTTTCAAGTGTGATTATACAGGAAGAATACATGATGCGGCAAAGAGTTGATGGCACGCACCCATGCCCGCAGGATTGCTATATCTCTTTATGTAATTTATATGTCTACATGTTATTTCCCCTCTCTTCTGCATCATCGCCCAGGTGATTCTTGCCCTCTGTGTCGAGTGCTGGATGGATAGGCATGGCACTTTTCACTGCTGGAAGAAACTGCAGTCACTCAATGTTAATAGTATAAAGCAGTGGTTTTCAAACAGTGGTCCAGGGACCACCAGTGGTCCTTGAGAGGCTTCCAGGTGGTCCCCAGCTAAAGTTGGATTAATCAGATGTAACTCTTGAGAGCGTAAAAATGCAGGTCCATTTGGTTTAATTTTCACACACATTTACACCCTCGAGTTAAAATATTCATCATCTGAATTAGCCCAAGTATACAACTAGAGAATGTAGAAGTATACAACTAGAGAAACTAGAGAATGTAGAAGACTGAAATCCTTAGTTTTGTGTGAAAATGTATCCATTGGTGGTCTGTGGCTAAAAGGCTGAATGCTGAAATAGTGGTAGATAACAGTAGCACAATTTGCTATTTGCACCATATGGCCAGAAAAACTGAAGTCTTTATTTGACTACATTATTTGATTGGTTTGCTGGATTCCTACAATGCCCACACTGCTTTAGTGCACTTCCCCAGCTTGTAGAGAGGAGGGGCTGCATGGATATGTGAGTTTGAAGTCCAGGAAGGAAGTGAGGCCACATTTTCACACACTAAGGTTTTTGGTCATCTTTGTAGTTTACGACCACAATGTATGTCTTGTCGTACGACGATGGTGTGCTGAAAATACCCGACCTACAAACTCACAAGGCACCATGGAGGCGGGGTCTTGTGGGGCGTTGTTTTGTCTCGTGGCAAATTGTTCATCTGAACTAGACTTTTTTAATATGGAGGGAAAAAAGAAATACTTGGCTCACTGTGGCAGTGCAGCATCCAAAGCGGCACTTTAACTTGTGTTGATAACAGTTACCAGCCCTAGAGCTGATGTGAGTTATCACTCCCCTCATTCAAGGAAAATAAGATTGTACATTATATGACAAAATAACATGTCTGACCAAAAATGAATTCCATTTGCATTCATGAATGACATGAAATTACACACCTTAATGTTCTATAATTGAAAGTGTATTCAATAGAAAGTAGCTCTAGGTGCTATATATGTTATTGAGAACATATATAATAAATAAGCCAAAAATTGCAAAAAAAAAAAAAAAGCTTTGCAATTGAGGATGGAGCAGCTGTTTCACATACGTTCTGTAGCTGCTGATCACACTCAACAAATCATCTGCATTCCTAAATCAGACAGTCACACTCTATTGATATTCTTTATTATTCTGATGGAGGAAGGGGAGGGGGGCAACTTCATACTTTAGATAGGCCAATGTGGAAAGAGGAATTTGAGGGCTGAGAGAGAGGAGACGTGTGTCACAAGATGGTAGCGCTGTGGTCAACCCCCCCCCAACGTTCCGTTACTGGAAACACAAAACATGTGAGTACTTCTTCCATCACTGCATTCACAACGTGACTACGCTGAAAGCAATTCCTCGTGATACCATTGCTATAGCATCACTTTCTAGGTTTAACTTTTCATCGATGCTTTGTGATCTTGTAGATCAGCTGTCTTTGGCGATGGGTGCGGGGGGTTATAAACTCCTGGGGGACTCTGGTCAACAAACTGTGGAGTTTAAATGTGGTTTATCTGTCAGTCAGTGGCTTCCCAGAAGGGTTTTAAACCCAATTAGTGCAGTGGGCTGTGTTTATTTGACAGTGTAATAGGTGGGTTTATTTTGTCAGGATATAGTTCTCCTAGAGCTTATTTAAAATGCTGAGTCGAATACTAGTCCACTAATGAACTCCTGAGGCAGCGAAGGTCCGCTCACCAACACACACATATGTATAGGTTCTCATGATCATCTGTATGCACAAGCCCAAGTTTGAGCACACTCACATATAGCACTGTCGCTATGTAGATGTGCAATATCTACTGTGAGTAGGGCAACACACAAAATTTGGCAAAAAGTGCCAAGCGTACGTGGCTCCGCCCATGTGTGGGTCCTCACGAATGGTGTAAGCCGATCTGAATGAGATAACACAGTTTTGTCGGGGACCATCAGAAATAATATGCGAGTAGGGCAACCAAATCATTAGCGACGACCCTGCAGTGCACACACATACACATTCACGCATATACACCTGCACGCATGTGCGTGTGCGCGCACACACACACCCACCCACACACGCACACACACCAAAGCCTCTCAGGTTGCGGGTGGAACAGTGGATCTGTGTTTCTTTGTAGGTCTGGAGCCCACATCAATTTCATCTGAACAACTCCTTGAGGTCAGTGTTGGCAGATTTTGCGAGAGACATGAGCAACCAGGTCTATTAAAACAATTTAGCTCCAAAGAAGCAACTACTTGCGGCTATGGGTGTTTGAAAACAGCATCTCTACAAGCCCAAACGCGATGAACTCATATTGGCTATAAAAATAATACAGAAAAATAGAAGCTACAAGCAACTTTACCGACAAACAAGCCCCTGAAAATAATCCGTAGACATGGCAACACGTCTGCTGCGACATGCTGCAGTTCTGTTGAAAAGTCACTCGACACACAGGCTTATCTTTAAGGGCTAGAGACTTCAATGCATCAGTTGCATCATTACTGAATGCAGGGCGGATAGCCATGGGCATGGGGGGGCAATGCCCCCTAAATGCCCAGACTGCCCCACCAAACATGATGGCATGCAAAACAACCCAAGATATTTCAAATTAAAGTTATATTTAAAATGATCTGAAACACTACTATTGCTAACTAACTACAATTGTGGCACAACTAAACCAACAACATTTCATCATTCAAAACAGAAAACTCTCTGAGTCAGACCTTTAGCTTTATGCATGCTGCGTGTCTGTTGCAACTTCAACAACAACTGATGTTATTATTGATGCTTATTTATCTAATGTAAGTCCTGTAACTGAAAATGGTATGGGTGGCTCTTCATCTCTTTGATGAAGCCGCACCCATACCATTTTCTCCTGCCGCCCCCAATTGGGAAATGTTACATCTGCCCCTGACTGAATGCCAGGGTTGGGGGTAATGAGTAACGAGTAACGAGTAACAAGTAATATTACTACTTTTTCAGGTAACGAGTGGTGTAACGATACTACCTCCTAGAAAACAGTTATAATATTATAGTTACTTCTACTAATATTACTTAGTTACTTTTGTCATGCTGCTGCGTTCAACAGTATTGCGTTGGTGAAGGGAGATGAGCTAATGCCACTTTTGTTTGATAAAAAAGAGCAGCGTAAGCGTATTATTATTAGGCAATAGGCAGACGTACAAAGACACCTAGTGTCAAACCTGCGACATTGAGGCGTCAGAAACTGAGCGATCGAGAGCTGTGTGTGCAGAACGTTGTCCCTATTTATTGTCCCGATCCTCACTAGAAGTCTATGTAGAAGAGCCGCCCTTAGACTGGCCACATATTAGAACGGAGTTGGCGCTGCTGCTCTACTCTGTGCTTACCTTTGTAAAACTCTCAGGCAATTCTCACCCGATTGCAATAATTCCAACTGTGGTCCAAGTATATCCAAGGACATTTTCATTTGCATGCATTTATAATATGCGTTTATCACACAATAGCTGGAGAAAATGTCAAATTCGATGCGCTCTCTTGTGCGGGATTTCCCATACACAGCTGTTCTGAAGTAATTACGTGATGCCGCAGTCTGTTTGCACAGACTGTATCATCAATTAAGCCACTGGAGCGATCTATAAGTCCTCATACTAATAATACTAATATCTGCGATTTATAGAGCGCTTTTCAAAATACCCAAAGACGCTTTACATGTGAGGGGCTAGTGGATACTCAATAATGAATCAAAAAGAGCTTATGCTTATGTATGTTTATCATACCTTTTAATTTTGCTTTGAAACATAGCTGTCATGTAACTGTAACCAAATAACAATCCTACTGACTGAAATAACAGCCTACTGCAACTATGTAATCTATGGTAGGCTATGTTAATCATGTGTGGCATATTAATATTAACATATTTATATTTTGTATTTTTTCTAGGTTGGGATGTCTGTATTCATCTAAATACATTTATCTAAATACATCCATCCATCTTCACCTGCTTATCCGTAGTCGGGTGGTGGGGGCAACAGCTCCACCAGAGAGCTACAGAGTCACCCAATTGATGGTTGGCTGATTGGTGACTCTTGTTACTCTTGTTGTTATTATTCTTCATATTCAAAACATTTAGATTCAGCTCTAAAAGAAGCTGACAGATTGTGTAGTTGTAGCTACTTCACTTTTTTCAGGGATCTGGGTGAAAAAGTAATATAAAAAAGTAATAAGTAATATACTACATATTACTTTTGCATCCAAGTAATAAGTAGTGTAATATTATTACTTTTCTAAAGGGGTAATAAGTAATAAGTAGTGTATTACTTTACGAAGTAATATTCCCCAACACTGCTGAATGCCACAAACTTCTGCATTCAGAAGGCCAGCGGTCTGATCCAGTTCATCTTCTATTCACATCTTGATGTCCTTTAATCCACTACAGAGTGGGAGTCACTTCACCCTGTGGCCACTCAGACGGAAGAGAGAGAAAGCTCTTTGCTCTCTCTCTCCTTCAGACCTGGAGAGGGGTCACCTCTAGGGGATCAGGCTCCATGCCACAGAGATGGCCTTTTCAAACAGGCTTCAGTTACAGTCTCGCTGTCTCTTCTGACTCTCTCTTTCTCCTTTCTTTCTGCCATTGTCTTTCTTTCTCCGCCCGTTTTCTTTTTCCCCGTCTACTTCCTCCGTGTCTCTCTGTTTATGATTCTCTTTTTCTCCGCATCTCTGTCACTGGTGTCTCTGTTTCCTTCTTCCCAGCTCTCTAAAAATTGGCCCCGACAAGGGTCTTGGGTTACTGTTCCACAGCCAAAGGATTAGTCCTCCTCACGATGTGTGTGTGTGTGTGTGAGAGACTGTGTGTGAGTGTGCGCGTGCACACATCGTTTGTATCCTATGTTTCGCTATTAGATTGGGAGGGTGTGAAATATGAATAGGGGTGATTAGTTTGTTGGTGCAGGTCAAACCCTTAATGACCAGTGTTGAGTAGCAAGCAGGCCTTAGCAGGCCATCCGATCCAATGGTATGCTGAGGGTCCCCTCCTGAGTATCGGCAGCCTCAGAGGTACTACAATGTGTGTGTGTGTACACACACACATACACGCACACACACACACCCCCCGACAGGGTGAAGAGAGATTAGGCCTCCCTGAGACTCGCCCAGATTCCCCACTCTCACGACTTTCTTATCAGAGGAAGGGCACTTTCCAATGTTGTACCGAAAAAAAAGAAAGCAATTAGGCCTGGGAGGGAAGACAAATGGGACTTTCACTAAGATCCCCCCCATCCCCAATTATTCATCAGCAGCGTCGCTAGTTCTCTCTCTTCTAGCCTTTTCCCTGAATGCTCCACTTTCACTCCAAACACATGTAAAGGGAGTCGTTTAAGGCTTGATAGTGCCATCTGGGAGTAAGACTGGCACAGGCTGCTACTCTCTGGTTCTCTCCAGGCTGTCTGGGGCAACTCTTAATAACAAACGTCTCTGTGTCCATGTCCGTGTCCGTGTGTGTGTGTGTGTGTGTGTTTGTGTTACTGTGCATTCCAGGCTCCTTGAAGCGGGGAGCGGCAGCGTCCAGAGCCTCTCTCTATCGGACAGTCACCTGGCGGAGCTGGATGGGGACACGCTGCGGCTCTTTGGCCCCGGGGCCCTGGAGGCCCTGGAGAGGGGCTGGGGCGTCCAGACCGCCGCCGCCGTCATCGTCATAACTTTCCGCTACATCCACTACGACACCATCGTCCCAACACTGCCACGGATAAGGGTCAAGTTCCCCAATCTCTCGGTAAGAAACTCTCGCTGGCTCCACTGCAGCGTCCATGATCAGTGGTTCACCGTATTTATTCTTGGGGAGGTAAACAGTTGAGTCATCGGCATAGCAGTGATAAGATGTGTACAAGGAGAAGGGACCATATACGAAACCCTGTGGACAATTTTGTTAACTTTACTCTAACCCCAAAAGTCCATTTAATGTCTCCTGTCTCATTGATAATGCCTCATCAGGCAGTAGCAAACATCATTAATCAAGAACAGAATGTTCGAGGATAAACTCAGGAATTGCAACTGTGCAAATGTGTTCCCACATGAAGAAGACCAAATACATGAATAATTCAATAGGGTATTAATTTCCCAGCAGATTCCTTGTGGCTCACGTCAGTCAGTACAAACCACAGTTGCAATTTCCCGGAATGCCATCTTTCTAGTGACATAAATCATCTTTAAAGGAGAATTCCACACCAAAACACATTGGGCATCAATCTACCTTGATTCTTGTGACATTACAGATAATGTCCTTGATTTTTGTCACAGATGCCCCCTATTCTACATTTCACCCCGAGGTCCCCCTCCCTCCAGTGTAGTTTGCTTTGGCCCAGGTTGTCTTTATTCTAATGCGGGTATTTTAGTAGCTCCAACCTTATTTTTTTCACACATCACATCAAACCACACACTACAGGATAATTGGACCACTATATGATTTTTAAAAACTGGTACCCGTGCAGCAGGAGTTTCAACTGGAGTGATTGGAAAGGAGAGTGGCAAAAGGGAGTGGAGGAGAGCAGGAGGAATAGATTACCTCTGGGATTACAAGTAAAGGCTGCCCCAGAGTGACATAAAACTCATGCGTGAGTATCAGTATACTATTAATGTGTGTGTAAATGTGATGTGATGTATGGAAAAAAAAGTTTGGGGTTACTAAAATACCCACATTAGAATCAAGACATCCTGCGGCAATGCAAACTGCATTGGAGGGAGGAGGACCTCAGGGTGAAATGTAGGACAGGGGTCATCTACAGGTATGTCAAAAATCAAGGCCATTATGTATCATGTCACATGAATGAAGGTAGATTGATGCCCAATGTGTTTTGGTGTGGAATTCTTCTTTAAGCGGGCCTCAACCCTTAGTTTCCTCAAAATTAACACAAGCCCAATCGTCAGGGCAGGGGAATGAGCGGACATAGGCATGTCCAACTTTGAGATTTCATGCAGTGACATGGGGGTAAACTATCATTAGCAACTGATCATGCTAATGAAGTAAAAACAATAATAATAATAATAACAATCACAAATACTTTTAAAGGTAATGGAGGCAACTTTAGTGATTGGCTAAAATCCTGCCTCACCCCACACAAGCCTACTCCCCCTCACAAATTAGCACCTTTCCTGAGCCCGACGAATGTATTCATGATTTTGTATTCATAATTTGTTGACAACAACAAAGTTCTGGACCGTCTGCAGGACAAAGCAAGTGTCTGTCTGCAGGGAAACTGCGATATTATTTTAATAGTTGCCTCTATTACCTTCAACATCCAGAATATGGATGCTAGAATTCAAGTGGATAAGGCTCCATCCAGCGCCTTGAAAGTGACTTGTTGGCATGCCTCTCTTGCAGCATCTGATCTTCCTGGAGAGCAACATTTGCCGTCTGCCCCAGCTGGCGGCGCTGGCTCAGGTGAGACGTCTGGAGCAGCTGACCATCCACCCAGAGGGGAACCCTGTGGTCAGCCTGGCCCTGTGGCGCTCCTTCCTCATCTACAGACTGCACCACTTCAACCTGCAGAGGGTCAACGGCCTGGAGGTACGTCAGCCTTAAGGCCGCCATGTAGCACCTTAGACACCATGAGGTGAGATCACATTAGATCAAGTGAGAAGGGAAGAAAAGAGATAGTGATATTTCAAAGGTTTTCCTTTCTTCTTGCTCTCCCTGTTCACTTTTTGTTTTTCTCCCTGAAAATGACAAAAATGATGGAGATTCCCCAAAAACAAAAATGAATGCCCTACTAGGGCAGCAGTGGCTCAGGGGCAGAGTCTCCGGATGGTAACCTCAAGGTTGCCGGTTCGATCCCGGGCTCCCCCAGAGTTAGTGTCGAAGTGTCCTTGAGCAAGACACTGAACCCTTAATCGCTCCTGGTGTGCTAGTAGGTGCCTTGCATGGTTTCCGCCACCCTAAGTGTATGAATGTGTGTGTGAGTGGGTTAACGTGATGCACAAGTTACGTAAAGCCTTGGATAAATGCACCATTTACCATTTTTACCATTTACTTTATCAGACAGTGATGTGTAGTGAAAATACAGGAGATCAAGCTATGCATTGGCTGGTAAATCGGCTATTTTCACTCTTTTAAAGTGTGAAATTCATTCGTACTGTACATACAAGGTTTCCACCTGACAGAGATGATGTGTATCTGTGTGTACGTCTACTCTATAGGTAACCATGAACGACGTGATCGCTGCAGAGCGTGTCTTTGGGACGTTGGGTCATATAGCGGCCACCGAGACGCCTCGCTGTCGGCTTCTGCTGCTGCTGGAGGAATCCAGGTGAGACCTCATGGAAACACACTTTAGCTCTAATTAAAATACACATGCTGTGTGTGTGCGTGTGCGTGCGTGCGTGTGCGTGCGTGCGTGCATGTGTACATGTGAGACAGCTAGACATAGCGTGGCACCGGTGTGGATCCAGGTGAGATGGTGTTCTGCTGTGTCCCAGGGTATGGGTGGGTACCTGGCACCCAGACGCACACATTCCTGTCCAGGGCCAAGCGCCTTTCATCCCCGTCACTCCACCTCAGTGAAGCACGGCCATGCAAAGCAAAACATGCCATCATGGCGATGTAATCGTTATTTTCTTTTCCCTTTTGGATGTGCCTTTTCCTTGAGCACAACACTATAACTCCCATTGATCTCTAATTGGAGCTTTGCAGAGTTCTGCCACGCTATAGTTTCAGTGGGATTATTTCAGCAGCGCGCATAGTGTGTGTTTCATTGTTTTCCTCATCGCCATAATGCCTCGACTGAATAGGTCACGCTTCACTCGCAGCTGCTATCTCGGTGTCCTGTCAGGATTCCACTGAAGATTCTCTGGCTGTTTGGCAGCACTTCAACCTCCCTATTGCTGGCAGATCGAACGGCCTTGAACCCATCATTATTTCCCCATAAATTTCTGAATCTTAAAAGACTGCTGCAATGTCAAATCTGTGGACGCTTTGTCCAAATTGGTCCATTTGCTTCCAACTGGCTTTCATGTTGGTCCATACATCTGTAGATCTGTCTCACTCAGGCTAGAAGAGTTGTAGGTTCAGACCACATCACTGTGCGCTGTGTGCTGCAGTTGGTTGGCCTTAGATAAAATGCCTGGCTAAGTTGTGTTGTACCCTCATTTTTTTTTTTTCATCTGAGGGAGGTAAACAATGTCCCGCTTTCTTTGGTCCCTGGTCATGGAATGACCTTCAGACCAGACTCAAATTGGCCTTAAAAATTCCCTTGAGAAGTTTCAAATGCATCACCATAGATGTATTCACCAACATTTGCACTTATTCAGATGTATACTAGCCTCAATATGTTTTTTGTACATGTTGTGTATTGTATAATGCGTGTAGTTGGACTATATGGCTTCTGTCATTTAAATTGTATCACTTTGGAGATAATTTATATATTTTTATGTATTTTGCAGTGCATCGTGTGTAGTTGTACATTTGTTGCCTTGTTTTTGTAATGTACAATGTTAAATCTTTTTCAAAATAGTAAAAAAGGCAACTATGTTTCCCAATCTGTTTTAGTATTGGTTAAAGATGGAGTGCCGTGAATTTTTTCTACCCTAAAACATGATCATCAGGTATTAATGTTATATGAAAAGTAAGATTTTTTCCCCAAAAGTGTACAGTGTTTGTTAAACTGTCATTTTTATGATTCCACCCTACCAGTTCATTAAGTATGCCTGGTTTGCCTGGTGGGTGGTGATGGGTGGAGATCCACCTGAACTGAAGCCACACGCACAGCTTTAGTTGCATGATAAAGGGGGAGGAGTTATGGGAGGAGCTGAGCACATGATGTCACTATACTGAAGTTTTTTTCATTGGCATGTTTGACTGGAAACATTCAGCCCCCAGGAAGAAACCCTAAATACAAAAGGAAGACATCATTGCACATAAAAAACACACCAAGGGGTCTATTTACATACTGCCACCTCTTAAACATGTACAAAATTGGAAAAAATACAAAAATCACGGCACCCTCACTTTAAAAAAATTGTAGGATTTTGGTATGGCAGTAGTTGTTGTGCATCTTGTAAAGTTGACTTGTCTCAACTTACTGATACAGATACACTATATGCCAACATTCAACCTGCAAAACCTCTGCTCTCCTGGAGCAGCATGACACAATTTATTTCTCTTTTCCTCTCTCTCTCTCTCTCTCTCTCTCTCTCTCTCGTGCGCGCGCACACACACTCACACACACCACGCACACACTTGTCCATGGTCTTTGACCCTGTCTCCTTCATTGTCATCTTGCACACCACGGTATTGTTTTTGCATCGTTACAAATGAAGAATCAGTGGTTTTATATTTGTTTTATTTCTGGTTTAATGGTGACTGTTTCTTTTTGTCTCTTTTCTGTGTGAACACATCAATTTCTTTATCATAACAGAACACTAAATTTGAGGCACTGTTTGCTCAACCCATTAGGGCATGGAGCAAATTACTGTTCTCACCCTCTCACTATCCTCTCACACTTGTATCTGACTCTCCTTTTTGTTATCTAAGAAAGCACAAAAGAAAACAATAAATCCCCTCCAAAAAATAGGACTGGGTTAATTTGTGGTTTGGGGAGAAATTATGGTGAAATGTCAGCAGTCATTGTGGTGGTCACATTAGTGTGAGGTGGGTTATACTACATGGCTAAGTAAGTGCTACACATGTTTTATAGTTGGTACGTAGCCAGGACAAATATTATGATAGCTATTAACCACTTTAGACATACCTGGCTCTCATCATAGGAAAACATTAACAAATCAAATCATGTGGATCTGGGGATTAACATGGGGACAACGTGGCTTCAGTGTGGGATGTTCACTGTGGTGTCAGTCGTATTATGATAAAGGAGGGCCGTCTCTGCACACACACACACACACCACACACACACACCACACACACACACACACACACACACACACACACACACACACACACACACACACACACACACACACACACACACACAGGCCTGAAGTTCCCAGAAGCAATTGTATTTGTCGTACGACAAAGTCTATAATCAGTGGTTAAAGTTGCTCTTGTGTACAGGTGTGTCTACACTACACCCAATGTTGCCACAATGTTGACTACTCTGCAAGTAGGTTGAAACAGCCTGATGCTTTTTGGGGGGAATAGTTGGGTGGAAGCAGAGCCATAGTGTAAGACAGAGTTACAGCAGCTATGTTCAGTCTGTCAGTTCTTCTACATTCTACTTCTTTTGATGAAGAGCTTTGTGAAGAGTGACAATCTCCTGGACTGGAAGTTGGCAGAATCCACTGTACTCAGGCACCAGCCAAGCTTTAATGATCTTGAAAATGTTCAATGTTCTTTTTACACAAATGAGTCTTGAAAAATGGGTGTTGTCTAATATTTGGGACAATACGGTAGTACAAAATAAATATTTCTTTAGTTGTCATTGTATAATACTCAAACAGTTGTGAAGGTGCAAATTGCTGCGTTGTGCCGCCCCCGTTGAAAACAGTGTACTGTATTTCAGACTCCACCTTGTCCAAAAAATGTTGAAAAAACAAATTAGTACTTTTTCCATTACTAAAACCAACACAGTTGCTCGCTTGCTTGCTCGCTCACTCACTCACTCACTCACTCACTCACTCACTCACTCACTCCCTCACACACACACACTCTCTTTCTGTCACGCATGCTCGCATGCATGCACGCATGCACGCGCACACACACACACATACACACACACATACACACACACACACACACACACACACACACACACACACACACACACACACACACACACACACACACACACACACACGCACACACACTGTTATCCCAGCAGGTATGTAGTTTTCCCCTGCAGCCTGCTTTTTAAGTGAACTTACAATTTTGCACTCCTGGCAGAGTCTAGTGGAACATGTTGGTACAGCGTTGTGTGTTAATACTGATAGACAGCAGCATCTTATGTAGCTGACATCCTTTTTATAATGTCCTCTACATTATTATACATCCTGCTGTTCAAACCACCGAAAAAAAGTCAGAAAGCATGGGAACTAAGGGCTGCACAGAGGCTTTTGATGATCCAAGAATACATATTTTTCTTTTCCCTTTTTAGGTGTGACGCATTTCTGTTAAACCCAGATCGTTATTCTAATCTTTCATTTGTGTGTATTTTGCATCACTTGAGATTGAGATGTGTCAAATTACATGGCATTGTCTTTGAAGGAAGGAAATCATAATATGGTTTAATACAAAGCTGTATTTGTAATATTATTAGGAGAGTATTTCTCATCAAATATATTCACATAATTGACATGCCATTATACAGGTTGTTCAGAAGCTCTGAGATTGTCGCTTTATACCACATTGCAAGAGGTTTGCATTTATGAAGGTAAAGCTAGATGGGGGATTAAAACACTGTTATTTAACCATGTAAGCCCTCACAAACTCTTGAAATATGATGAACAGCAAGCTCATAAAATTAATGAAATCTTGACATGCAACAGTGATATTTGATAGGCCGATAAAAGCCCTACTTATGACCTCGCTGCCTTGTTTGAGTCTTCAGTCTCTGTCGCTGTCTCCCTTTTCCTCTCTCACTCTTTTTTTCTGCATCAATCTCTTTCTTCTTTCATTCTCTGTCCGTTTCTCCTTCTCCTCTCCTGCTTACTGGTTCTCTTTCTGTTCCTCACCTCTGTCTGTCCTGTTAGGAAGCGTCAGCTGCAGTTCCTGTTGGAGGGGCGTGGTCGCAGGGCGGGGCTGAGTCCGGAGGAGCTGAGGGAGAACGGGAAGCTGTTGGGAGAGGGTCTGAGCCGAGCGCTCTTCAACTACCCCAGCAGAGACCTCAGCTCAGACGGCCTTGAGGTTAGTTTTGTTGAGTGTTAAATGGGAATTCCAACCATTTTCAGCATTTTACTATGTCATTAAGATACCTTAGAGATGTTATGTGGACTGGACATGATAAAAAAAGTCCCTCCCCCTTTCTGTTTTCCCAGAAATGGAGGACTGAAGAAAATCATAAATGTGGTGAAACCCAACTTTTTGACGTCATCAAGTTGTGTTTCACCATGTTAATGATTTTTCTTTTAGGACCTTTTTTCCTGAGAGTGCACAAATTTGTACACTCTCTGGAAAAATATTAAAATGGGTAAAATTCCTATTTAAGTACTATTAAACTGAGGGGTCCATAACCAGAGACCAGAGGGCCATGCGTTCCTCGTTCCCAAGAGGCATTGCCCTAGTATATTATTTTTAGACAGATCTTTTTTTTTTTTTCACAGAATCCATTGACGCTGTTTTCTTTAATCCAGTGACGAGTGTTTACATGCCCCAAAATAATGTTAAGGCTGGAACAGAAATGTAGCCTCTATTCAGTCAGACTGACTGACTTTGATTATTTAGGATCATTGTGTTTACAGTTTGACGTAGGATTAGCAGGCTTAGAGTTACTGTAGTGTTTAAATGCTGACTGCCACTATCTCTGGCTTGGTAATGGCAAAGTTGGACAACTAAAAGTGTGCCCAACGGGCACTTGCCTACTTGGGAACGATGCAAGTTGGAAACAATGATACTTATAAACGTGTCACCTGATTCTCTTATACAGGTCTACATTTTTTGTATTGTTATCATTGTCATCATCCTTGAGTACTATTTTGCATTATTATACTACTATATCAGTTGTTGTGGAATGTCCTTGTGCAGTGGCGAATCTGTGTAGATTCAGGGACCACCAGTGGTCCTTGAGGCGGTTCCAGGTGGTCCCCAGCTAAATTATTAGAAGTTTGTTAAACAGATGTAAGTCTTTGAGAGCATAAAAATTAAGCGCCGCTATTCATAGTCCACTACAACATGACATCATACCACAGTGGTCACCGCACACACAGCACATTCTCTGTTTTTACTAATCACAGTTTTGGTGGTCACCAAAACTGGTCAGCTGACAGAGCCTGACCAGAGTCTTTTCTGGCAGTTCTGTACAACTGTGTATCCAACCAACTGAAGGTAGGGCTCTGCACTCCCTATGTTGGTGTGGAACATGTTTGTCCTATTCTTGAGTTACGTGGAGGATTACAGATGTACACATGTATGTACGTGTACTGTACATGCATGTCCAAAGGTCTCTAGTCTCTGTAGAGACTTTTGCCCACAAGCTAGAAGATCAATTTTACACTTTATCTCCTCCTGAGTGCACAGCAGGCATGCATCAAGACCAATGTAATGTACTGCTGTTTATTCATTGGGACAGTCTACTGCTTACTGTGTGAAATATTACATTTAATTACTGGATTAAATTAAATGAAAGTATAACGAGTTCCCTCAATCTGGCAAAGGCAAGCTGTGTTTACTGGGACAGTCTACTGCTTACTGTGTGAAATATTACATTTAATTACTGGATTAAATTAAATGAAAGTAAAACGAGTTCCCTCAATCTGGCAAAGGCAAGCTGTGTTTACAGAAATGTAAACAGCACAAGGTAGTTTACTTCCCCATTGTGCCACCTGAAACCTTTCTTGATATATCATTATCTACCACTGGACCACCACTTACGTCTTCTTCTCACCCCCCACCCCCCCACACACACTCTCCCTCAGGAGGGCGCCACAGAGTCATCAGAGCGGGTGGCCACAACAGAGCAGTACCTACGTGAGCTCGTCCAGCGGGCGTCGGACACCAACCTGAAAGGAGAAGCCCTGCACAAGCTGTGGCCGGCCATGTTCGTGGAGATGGTGAGGGACTGTGTGTTAGAGATGAGGGACTGCGCGGCCTTCCGCCAGACCTGCCTCTCCAGGCTCTCCCAGACCAATAAATGACGTAGAGGGACCAGACAGGTCTCGCTCTCTCACTGACACCTTAACCACGTTAACCCATTCCAGGGGCGAACATTCAGCAAAAAAATAGCAGATCTACATGCTCACAACTCGTCACACTGAGTGTAGATCCGTTATTTTCTGCGAAGACAACTTGGAGTGAAAAGGTGAAAAAGAAGCGTGCCTAATATAGGCCCCTGGGGGACTCCTCCGATAGCCTGAGTATGTACGGTTTGAGTGGTTACAATGAGACGCCTCAGATGTCGCTCTCCTAGCGTCAACGGTACCAAACACATCACAACATCACCTCAGAGACTTCATCTGTTGCGGTCACCCCAGTCTTCAAAGACAGACACTGTTTATTTCTCTCTTCAGTACCTCTTCTTCCAGATGGATGTAGTAGAGCCATTTTCAACGATGTCTTGAAACGGTTGCAAGGACGATGCTGCCTTGATTGAATGTACATTTTCACTGAGAAGACGTTAAAGTGTTTTCTTTTTGTTTTATTTCACCTGCCTGGAGTCCAGAATGCTTGAAGCTACAGCATACTCGAGAAAGTCAAAAGGGACTTATCGACTGATGCACTTTAAACAAAAAAAAGCCACCTGAATGACCCCTCTCTACACCATTATACTGACATCAGCTCAATATAGAGATCGTGTCTTTGTCGAGACTAGAATGATTCTCTTATGTGTCTTAATTCATGTTCCATGTTGTCGCCCTCTCATCCTCACTTTCTCCCGCCTGATGTGACAAGAAAGGGCACAAAAGACACGTTATTTTTGTTGTTGTTCTTTTCTTTTGACGACCACTGATTTTGTGTATTGTACCTTAGTATTAAAGGATTCCCTATTAACACTCAAGTGTGTCGCCCGGATGTGTTTGCGCTGCTTTATATTTGCTGTCCCACACAGCATTTTCAGAGATCAGGCACCCTGAGAACCCTGAATGGGATCCCAGAGTAAAGGAGGAACTGTTTGGCTTCTCCCCTTCCTTAGTCCACTTCTTGTGTTTATTCCCACTAACAGCAACATTACATCGTTATGGCAGTCATGTTAACAGCCTTGAGGGATTTTTAGGTTGACATTAAATTATATTAAATTATTAAGATTCAAGGGTGTGGAGTTGCCTTTTTTGAATCCAGAAAGAGGCATTTCTAAAATACTTTTTTACATTGCGGAGTGTCTATTTGCATTCACCTGTGGGGTTCACGCTAAAGTTCATCTTCTCTTACTTTTCCCTGCCTTTTAGCCTGATTACCTTTGACAGGACGTCACTTTGAAGTGCAGCGTTATCAACACCAAGTGAGCCATTAGACTCTTTAATGTTATTCCTTCACATTAGCTCATCAGGACCTGAGGCACATTCTACAAATGCTATCGAAATCAGTACTAGTTCTCGAACCTTTTTGTGCCAAGGACCCCGAAAATGATACATGATGTATAATTGATGTATTTGCTACTTTCGAATAGGCAAATCTTTAAATGACACAGATGCTCTCCCGGCTGTGTGCATCTATACTGTGTCCTGTACTGTACTGTGTGTATGCATGCTGTACCCTGCTGGGTGCTGGGGGGTCCAGGAGGCCTTGCTGTGTTAACCCAGGCTGTAGTGGAATGTCCCTGCAGGCATGTAGTATATACATATACTGTATAGGCTGGTTCCACCAGGCCCTCACCAGCTGCTCCTGCTGCACCCCTCAATCTTTAACTCATAAGACCTGTGAGGCCCATTCAAATATCATCTTCTAGATACTAACTGATTTCTGAGAAGAGAGAAAAATCAAGCGAAAAAGCAACAACGTTGCTACATCACATGGTTCACAAATTTGTGTGTGTGTGTCATTTGTGGCTAAATCTGACATGAACAATGAATTATGGATTAATATCGAATATCATATTTGAAATGAAATTGATTTGATGTGGGATGTTTTTGGGGAATTGTAAATATTCCACTCAAGTGTGCTTTAACATGATTATTGATTAATGGCACTTGTGATGCTTGCGGTACTCGGCTTCCTCCAATGTGCTTGATGACGTCAACGAATGTGTAAGCAACATCTCTGTGGATCTTTGGCCTCTGCCTGGGTGAACTATCACCAGAGATTTATATCCTTTCAAAGATTCAAATCCTGATCCAGTTTGAGATTTACATCCTGTCACATCGATATCCAGCTAGAGATTCACATCCTGTCAAGGATTCATATCCAATTCCAAAATTCACATCCTGTCAGAGATGGGACCTACTGTATGCCAAACACCGAATTTAAGGTATTCAAATGTTTTAATTTACAGCATCTGTATAAACAGAGACTTTTAGTCTCTGTTTATCACTATTAATCTGTGTTGCACTGTTTGATTTGCGTTACATCAATGTGAACTAAACAATTAAGAAAAGATTGTCATTGGAGCACAATTTGAACTAATTATTTTGCCTTTATTACAGTGTGAAGAAACAAGGATTCCGTGCAGCTGTGTCCTGTGTCTGTGTCCAACTCTGCAGATGTCTGAATGCTAATACAAGGTAGTCCATGCACATATATTGTATTGTAATATCAAGGGTTTTTGGTAGAGTGAAGGCTGTACTGTTCATTGTATTAATTTGCAAAAACAACATCATGCAACAGCTGATATTTTTGTGAAGGCATACATTTTCTTTAGGGATATAGATTTAAAAGGGTAATTTAGTTGATAGTATCATATTTTTCTGTAGTGATTGAACCTATACATTTTTGGTTACAGGAAGGGATGATTTAGATGGCATTTGTAGAATTGGCCTGAGGTCTTAATGGCTAGCTGGCACACTGTTGCCCAGATGATACACATACACTAATACACATGTACCCTACATTGCATCAACAAGATCAGAGAACAAATCCAGTTAGAGAAATGTCTGTTAGTATGTGCTGACTACTCATTTTATTCAAATCCAGTAGTTCAAGACCGTTATCATATGTCACTGTTCCCTAGAGTTACCTCAAAGAATCATGGAAAGAAACAGATCCATAAATGTTTTCTGTACACTTTAACATAATGACCCTGAATTGCCAGTCAACACCTGTCGCCATAATCTGTTACAGTACCAACAAGAATACATCAGTATTTCCTGTGCTGACTGGTATACAGTAACTCTAGTAGGCCTATGCATTCTTTGATAATCCCATCCGTGTCATCTCTATAATGCCAGAACAAGTCATGTTTGTTTTCTCTATTCGGTAACTTTGATAAATGTTGTAGCATTATGTTTCCATGGCTTACAATCACTGTACTGTATACCTAATGCAGAGCAATGCACTGGCGTGGTTGTCAAGGAAGATGCAGCGTTCTCTCTCACTCTAACAAATGTCATGGCAAGTGATAGCATGCACAGCTTGTGGGAGGAGTGAAAAAGATGGAGGGAAAGTAGAATAGGGAGAATTAGCGAGGGAGTGAGAGAGAGAGTGGAGAAAAGGGAAAAGAATGGTGGGGATTTTTGTGTGCTAGAGAGAGAGGGAGAGGATAAACTCAAACCTTGTAAAGGGATAGTTCAGAGTTTTTAAAGTTAAGCTGTATGAAAAACTTGCCATTCATTTACGTGTCATTATTGATGTCCAGAGTTCCATGGTGGGACTTCTGCTCTGGTTTTGGTGAAATATGTAGAAATAAGTAGTTACGGTCATTTTGGGAGCATCACTGGGGCTCATTGTTGACTCATTTCTACCCCTCTTATCACAGGGAACTATGTACTGTATTGTCCCAAATATAAGAAAAAAATATAAGACGCCCCAAATGACAAGAACTACTTAATATTGACTAAAACCCTAGAACTAGAATATCAAATTATACAGTTGACACCAATATATTAGTGGACAGTATTTTATACAACTTAAGTTCCAAAAATCTGAACTATCCCTTTAAGTAGGAGGAGCCCATAATGCTGTAACTAAATAAAGTAACTAAATGTAGCCATATGTTGTCATCATGAGTAATGACCAACTATACTGTAATTCTGTTGGTCGTAATGTTCTCTTTATTAGGTATAAATACATTATTCACAATATCTTATGACATTGTGATTAAAATGTCGTAAAATTGATCAACTGCTGTAAACTGACATCACCCATCTATCTGATATTTGGAATTCAAATCCCCATGAAACAAAATCTGAACCAGAATTACAGCATTAACTAAATCAAGATACTGTGCTTTCTGCATGTCATGTGTCATCTCCATGACAATAATAATTGTATGTATGTGATGTTTTGCCATATTTTGTTCTTTCAAGTCGCTCCGGATTAAGAGCGTCTGCTAATAATGCCTATTGTAATTGTAAATGGTATGTTGTGGAGCGTGTTCAACCCTTGCCAGCCGAAGCAAGCCAATATAGGGCTTGTTTTTTGAAAGTCTGATACTAATTGATTACTTGCATTAATTGCATGGGGAAGTTCCCGTTGCACAGACAAAAAAAAACAATAACAGTTCATGGCTCAAATGTATATTCAGTGATGTTTTTTTTTCACAATCCCCTGTCCCCAGGGAGAACCCAGTTTCAGTTGTTTGTGGTGGGTTAGAAAACCCTTGGCTGACATGGTGCACATGCTGTTGGTTGTTTTTTGTTTGCTTTTTTTTTTTTTTTTTTTTTACAAAACACTCATGAAAAAAGGGCAGCAATCTGAGCACTAAAAAGTAAAAAAGGAGAGAGAGTATAAAATCTGGTATTTTATTACATGATAAACTCAGCCAAAATGTTTCAGCTCTCTGGAAGTCTGAGGGTGCTCAGATTGCTGCCATTTTTTCACTGTTCTAGTCCCTCTGATCTTCGCAATGACAGCAGTATTTTTTATCTTTTTTCTATTCGTGCATCTCCTTTAAGCACCTGGCTGCCTCTCTTTTTGTGAAAACACAATATCGTTTTTGCAGAACTCTTTATCATTGACAGCACCTGACTCCCACAATAACATTATGGACAACCAATAATAAGGGAGGGGTATTCAGTGGGTGGTCTGCAACCCCTAGGGATCTTGACAGTTACTACAGGAGGGCAAAAGAAAAAACAAAACAAAAAAGAGAAAGAAATTACAGGAACCACTTGAATACTATTGTGAGGGGAACATTAACCAGAAATAGCAGATCTACAGAGAAAAGTGTAGACCAAGTACTGTACTGTACATGTTTTACAAGTAGCCTATTGCGTTCTGAGCCCTTTGTCTTCTCTTTTTAAAGGTCTCTGATTTATTTAAGTATTCCCAACCATCGACCTTGGACTTTTAGTGCATGGCATTTTCCAAATTAACTTTGGTAGGAGTAGGAGGAGCAGCAGGTGTCCTAGTTGTAGTGGATGTGCACCACATGTGGAGTGAAACCGTCTCTTTATAGCCATCATGCCAAACAACAACGCCACCTGCATGGCTGCATCTTGACCTCAGAGGCATTGGACCTTTATGTATATCAGTACATAAACACAGCAGTGAAAAAAATACTTCCCATAAGTACTGCCAGCATAACACCATTGTGAGAATATTTAGATACTATAAACAGATAAGTTTGTGTCACTGCCGTATAGTAATCCCTCTTGTGTATACTTTATCTATTTAGACTCACAGATATATAAATATTTGCTTGCCCTGCACTGTGTGGAGGAGTTATCAGCCGTCCACATGGCAGAAGATAGCCCATAGAGTATGTGTGGGTGAATAATAATAACAAATTCTGCTGTGGGAATTTAAGCAAACGAAAGAGGAATAGAGTGTCACATCTGAGGGGATTGGAGGTGACTCGTCTGTGTTCATTCATAGCTCTGCGGTCTGCCATAGCTTTGTGTATGTGTCTGGGGAGATGGCTGCCAAAACTAGTACTTTCTTTCTCCTGGAATGAACCTCACACATTGTTTATTGTGACTTCTCCACTGCAAAAATTAACTACCCTAAAATATGAATTCAACCATCAGTTCAACTAAAATCTGCATTTCTCTTAAAATATCTGGCATTGACATGAGATAGTTTTCATTGCAATGGAAATAGCAATGTGCAATAAGCCTGGAACAACCATGTCAGACCTATTTGTTTATACATTGTGCAATATTGGTTTAAGCAATCTGTGCAGGAATTATTACAGTTCCAGTGTGATATTGTCATATTGTCCATGTAATTATTTAAGCTGGCTCTGAGTGACAGTCACTGGACCACACGAAATATTGCTTACAGCCTCTGGCTCCAGGCATTGAGACATCTAAAACATATTACATTCTGCATCATTACAAAGTACAAACAGTCTGTTTCCAGGTTGTTGTCTTGTCCTTTTTGCTCTCCTCAAGCATCAGGCCTACTGTATATACTTTTCTAGTTTGACTCAGTTTAAATTTTAATCTCCTTTTCGAATAATAGTGTAGCAGCCATCCAAGTATCTAGTATGCAACTATGGGATTCACAAAATGTTAAAGAAAAATTCCACCGCAAAAGATTTATTTCCAGTTGTTATTTTGTGGGGGACAACAATTCCGTATTGACTGTTTCCCCTAACCCACCATAAGCATAAAATAAGGCTATGGGGTGTTGTTCATCCATTTCCATCACTCCAAATGCTTTTTGTGTGTTATATAGTGTCTCTCCACTATGACAATATTCTGTTGACACTCAAACTTTCACTTTTGGTTCAACTGTGGTTCAGCCATAACCCTCATGACATTGCCCTTTAGGGCAATGTTGTGTCTTTTCAGACGGTTTGTGCAAAACAAAAATTAATATTAATTTGAGAATTCTTGAGCAAGACAAGATCAGGCACAAGTTTCATACTAGTGTCTGATCTTGTCTTGCTCAATTGCACAAGTCTTTGGGGGAATTTAACCTGAGAGAGACAAAGCAGTAAGGACTGGAGAAGGTTGGAGTAATGTGACCATAAAATACTTTACATTCCGCTCATGTCGTCAGACAGGGTGGTCATAAGCACTATACAGACTCAAGTGCTTAATGTTGCTTTAAGCGTTGACAAATGATTATCCTCTGCTGCATTTGTTGCTGTTATGCTAAGGTCTGTGGGCGCTGCTATTGTCACAATGAAAGCTAGCCTGCAAGGCTTGCAGCAACTCATGATATAGGCTGCATGTAACAGCATGCTTTATTCTGCTGGGATGAAGCATTGGTATACCATTCCAGATCTCAGCAGCACAGAGGGAAAGATGGTAGTAATATTGACCACCCAGACGGTAGAGGTATGTCTCTGTCAGTGGTGAGGGAGGGCAGATGTCTGAGAGAAGTGCAGAGTGCAACACCTGTGGGGTATTTTGTCAGTGTGTTAAAAAAGCTCTCTCTCTCTCTCTCTCTCTCTCTCTCTCTCTCTCTCTCTCTCTCTCTCTCTCTCTTTCACTGGACTTTTTTGTTTTCTGCGTCCCCAGCTAGGAACAAAATCTGAACCAGTCGGTAACTCTGAACTTGTACAAATAGAGCCAAAAGTAATGCATGACCAAGTTTGAGGTCCTGGAAATAAAATGCATGGTTCATACATCTGTAATGTCTTCTCATTTGGCATCCCCCTGGGATATTTTTTTTTTCTAATGAAATTAGAAATTATTATGACATTTTAGGGAACACTATTTTATCTCATCTGTCTCATCTGTAGGCCTAGTCCTCCACCAGCCATGTTTAGGACCTCTCAAGTGATTCAATGTCAGATTAGGCTTTCAGTTGCTCTGGTTAGCCTGATCAGATATTGAATCACCTGTGGGGTCCTAAACATTACTGGTGGATGACTACAGATGGGACACATGCATAGACTGCAGTCGCCGCTCACGCACGCAGAGACAGAAAGACAGAGAGACGGAGAGCGCGCGCCCTGGCTCCAGACAGGGGGCGCAGTGCGCGCACCATGCCCTGCTCTGTGCAGCTGCTTTGGGTCACTGTGCGTAAAGGAGAGCTGCGGGACCGACGTACGGCGGAGAGGGAGAAGGAAAGGACAATGCTGCAGCGCAACATATGACCAGATGTCCACACAACACTGGAATATAATAACCTAACTCATGGCTGTAAACTTCTGACACGGATTTTATTGAACGCCTTCGCGCATTTCCACGTGGACTAATACGGTTGTAGCTACACGCAGCTTTCCGGTGGATTATTATCGACGTACGGCAAGTCTGCGTTTTGTTTATCAAACTCCTGAGCAGAGCGACTTTACTATAGGGGATAATATTGGGTGAGAAAATACTTCAAAGTGTTGTTTCAGCGCTCAGCTGTCACTGGACTCGACAGGTAGGAGAACTTATTTTTTTTTTATGAGAATGCAACAAAAGGTTTTCTTTATTTCTTTATTTCTTCATAATTATTTTACATTTCCTCCGTTTTATTTTAGAGCTAAGTTTAAAATTAACGGCTTTTAATCTATTTTTTGAAAATTATTAAGCCGACGTCGTTGATCCGTTGGTCTATCAAATATATATTTGCTATCAAATATTGAAATAGTGAGTCTTTGATCTGCAATAATAAGGATCTTCATTGTAACTGAGTGCAAACAGAACAGCACTGTGATGTTCTGGTGCACTGTGGTGCCCAAACTTTTTCATGATGTCAAGGACCCCCAACGTGAAAATATATAGAACTCCCATGAGAGATTTAATAGCAGTGATTCACCTATTTTCATTTCAAGGACCCCAGGGTCAAGGCTATTTATTATTTAATGGCATTTCTATCTCTGGAACCCCCATTGTAAGTTAATGGGTCCATTTGGTTCCATTTTGTACACTCCGAGAGATAGGTACCCATTTGGTTCCTATTAACTATCATTCAGCTGCACGCAGGGGACCCACTGGAACTCTCAAGGACCCCTGGGGGTCCCCGGACCCCACTTTGGGAAGCACTGTTCTGGTATATATGAGTGAAAGTGTGCTTCACAAGGACTTCAGAGGCCTTGTCTCAAAAGGGGGTGTCTTGTTTCAGCAGGGGGCATCGCTCATTAGGGACCAACAGGTCAAGGGTCAAGTCACATGGTCAAGTGGGCAGCAGTCATGTTTCCCCTCTTAGTCAGGGGTTAGGAGACCCTTAACTTATGTCAGGGCTCTTTAGGATAACCTACCCAAGGCCAACAGGGAGTGTTCAGGTCACTAAATGGTAATGGTGCATTATATAGCGCCTTTACTCAAGGTGCTTTATATAGATGGTTCACACACACATTCAGTGACGGAGGAAACCATGCATGGCACCCAGCTGCACGCATAGAGCAATTAGGGCTTCATTGTCTTGCTCAAGGACGCCCAGAGACACTAACTGGGGGAGCACCGCAGGATTGAACTGGCAACCTTTTCGGGGTACCATCATCCGCTGGCCCTTCTATCCCTGAACTACCACTACCCTCTAAATATTGTGTTGATTGATGATGCAATTGCAAACCTCTCTCCTTGCACAGACATTCCCAACTGTAACAGTCAATACGCTATGAGCGAAGCCTGCCTTTGGATTCTGAGGTAACGTGAATGACATGGGTCTCTTCTTTTTGACCGTAACTTTATCAACTTATAAAAATGCATAAACCACTATCATAATATAAAGGCTTCTTCTTCTAACCAGTTGTGTATTTTGTCTGCAGAGTCTCTCCACTTCTCCTGTTGCTCTGGGCAGACCCCCTGGTCTGCCAGCTGCCCACAGACCACAGGAAGGTGAGTGGTTTGTGTGTGTGTGTGTGTGTGTGTGTGTGTGTGTGTGTGTGTCTGTGTGTGTGTGTGTGTGTGTGTGTGTGTGTGTGTGTGTGTGTGCACGGGATGGGTGGCTCTGTGTTGTAACACCCATGGAGTGTTTGACATCCCCAAGCTCACAGCGATAGACAGACCTCCCTCGACTGTTTGGAGGCTGAGAGGGGGTCCTCTTCTTCTGTTCGTTCCAGGCCATGGTTGGCACACAAGCTGCATGGAATGTGACTCTCCCTATACAATGTACTGTATATGTACAGTATATGGGAGTCTAGCTGAGCTAACTTCGATGGCCCTCCGCCAGCTGTAACGTCTGAGAAGTGCCAACGGCATGTTGTGATGAAGGACAGCAAAAGATTGTTTACTGTCATCGCGCCATCCTCCTCTCAGGCCATCACAAAGGCACATATATTTCTGTAAGGTGCCATTGTGATTATAAGATAAGCATTGGTGACAGGCAATTTGTAGCCTCTACTTCTTAGTTCTTCTCCGTTGTATATGGACTAACCGTCCGTCTGTGCGGTCCAGTGACTCTATAGTCTATAGTCTTTGAATCTGTCAGGGAAGCTGTCAGAAGCTTCCCTAAAATAATATCTGGGACAACACTCCACCCGTCCCAGACTCTTCTTCCTTCTGGATCCTACACTGTGTGGACTCATCTTCAGACTCTACCATAGCCGCCCTTGCACTAGACTTAACGACCTTGCATACTCATACAAAGATTAAGAGGTACTTTACATATAGCATGTTAAGTAGACGGATTGCAGGTTCATTTGTGCAGAAGATACTTTGTATAGTCTCTATGTCCATTTTTTTTATACTTTACTGTTTCGACTGGTCCTTGGTTTACCTGTGATCCAAGATTATTACTTCCATGCCTTTGATATATCACCTGCTATATCACCACAGTGCTTACTGTAAAGCACACTGGATTAAGAGCTTCTGCTAAATTGTAAATTGAATTCTATCCCCCAGTGCATGTAAACATGCAGCCGGCCAGGGATAACGTCACCAGAAAGTAACCCGACCCGGGTGTAAATCTGTCTGCAACGTGAAAAGCCACGTTGATCAGAGGAAGGGTCGTGCCAGCTGTCAGCGGAGCCCTGTCCTCCTACCCCCCACAGGGCGGTGAAAGAAAGACGTGTCCAGGGAGCTGTGTAGTGAAGAGTCACAGACAGACACAGAAATGATGATGGGACCAAGATGGGTTTACTTGAAAGGATGTGCTGATGGGCCTACCTGGCATTCTGTGGGATTGTTTTGGGGTGATTTGTGGTTAGAGCATTCTGGGTCGGGGAATTATTTCTGGGAGGAGAAAATGAACATTAAAATGATAAAATTGCTAATTCATCCATTTGCAACTCCCAAGAGTGTACAAGCGCAACAAAACTGGACCCATCTGGACCATTTGGTCACATTTGCAGTTCTACACACACTCAGAGTTAAATTAACCCTGTCTGTGAGTCTGGTTGGGTTTGTGGATTCAACAGGGTCCAGCTGGGTGACCTGGGGCTGACCCAGGAGATGACAGTGGTGTTGAGTTACAAAGGGGAGAGGATAGTGTGCAGAGGGACGGTCTGAGGCCTCTCTGAATAGCTCAGTGCCGGACACTGACAGCACGAGATGCCAGCTGCCAACTCCACCCCTCCCTGGTGCTTGATCCGTATTCTCTTACTTTACTACGTCCCATGTGCTGGTAGGGGAGCGTGAGGAGTTCACAGTGAATGGAGACAAAGTGCTTATTAAAGAGCAGGATTTCTGCAGGGTTATATATCCCCAGGCTGGCACACTGTTGACTGGTGCCGGCTTGGCAGTCCTCAAGACAGAAAGAGCAGTGATTGCTGTTAATACAGCGCTGGCAGAGGCACGCATGCATGCATGCATGCATGCATGCACGCACACGAGTGTATTGGGTCAACAGCAGGTAGCCAATAGGGGCTGGGCCACTCGCAGACACCCACTAATCAGCCAGATCTGAGCTCTGGAGGCACGAACAGAGGTCCGTTTCATAAACACTGCAGGGGCCAGGAGGCTCATGTTGACGCGATGAGGTCACTGACTTGAGGCTTTTCATGAGGGCGCGATCTATAAGGCGAGCAGAAGGTGGGCCTCACTGATAGAGCTCTTCCACCCGCTCTTGATTCCCTCCCCATTTCTTTCTCATACATACATTGTGTGTTGTGCGCTGTACTTTAGCTAACCCCGGGTACTGGTGGCTCCTCTCGCAGGTTCCTCAGGGGGCAGAGCCCCGGCAGGACTCGCCAGCAGCAGGGCATGGAGCGGTCCAGGGCTCCTGGGGCTCCTGGACGTCCTGGACAACCTGCTCGCGTACCTGTGGAGGAGGGGTGCAGGAGCAGAGCAGACCCTGCCTGCCTGCGTACACGGCGCCGTCCCTGTCCAACTACCCCTCCAGACCGGCGGCCGCCCGGCACCACCACCACCCCCAGCATCCAGGACACGTGGTGTCAGCGCTGCGGCCTACGGTCCCCCTGCACCGGGACATGACCCGTCCCTCGTACTCCAACAGCAGCGCCGGTGGTCACGGTGGAGAGCTGAGGAATACTCAGAGGGAGAAGGACGCGGGGGGACGCAGGTAAATCATTGAAGTTGCATGTCAAATTGTGTTGTATGAAAAGTGCAAACATTTTCATTTGATCGATAGTTTGGAGGAAAATGTGGCACTTCAACTTAACAGCTTGTAGCGTAGTATTACAAGAACAACACCAACCGTTTACAAGTGAGGGAAAAAAAGAGATCCAAAAGCTGTGTCCACTAATTATCTTAATTAATCTTACATTCACAATGTTGACATTTTTGCAATATCCTACACCCCCTCCATCAGGGTTTGAATTTGAGAACTCCTTAGAGTGCCTCTGCCACTGTGCTGCATGCTGAGTAGTCGTCTCTAAAAGTGACTTTGAAGAAGCTCTCTGTGGGCTATTTGACTGCCCTCCAGTGGAAATCCACTCTTTCATAGATGGAGTCAATGGCTCGGCTGGCAGTTGGCAGGTCTGCCCCTTCGCTTCCTGTGCGCTTTAGCTTAGAAGCCCTTGAACAAACAGCTTTGACAGTTGAGTAATGGGGAGGTTGCAGGGAATACATTTCAAGCAGCCAAATAACAACAGAGGCTCCCAGCATTGTGCCGCCAAGGTCCAAGTGCTTCTGTATGGAGTCGTGTGCATTTCTGCCGGGTTCGCTCCAGATCGGTCCGCCCCTTAGCGGCCGCTTCAAGTCAAAGATGACATTTAGCTGAAGGCCCTCTTTCTTTCATTTGCTTTTCCAGGAAAAGTTCACTGAGCACAGGTGTTTTTTTGTTGTTGTTTTAAGTACCACTTCACACCTATAAAGTTACACACAGTTCATACTGTAGCTAAGAGCTATCCAGTGGAACCATAATGTTCAGCGGCTACTTAGTGCTAAAGTGACTTGAGTTACAGAGCACTCACACATCAACACTCTGAGGACAGCAGTGGTATAGCAGCTGAAATAATTTCACCTGTAAACTATATGACAAGGCAATATATTTAAAGTTGAGTATACCATACAGTATATCATACAGGCTCCTTCCATGTTAATTCCATTACCATGTTAATTTGAGGAATTCGAAGCAATGACTTTCATTGTGTGCCCCATTTATCACTGTGTGCCCCATTTATCATCATAGAATGACAGTAGTGTAACAACATAGCATAACAAATTAACATTACATGTCATCAACAAATACACAAGAAAAAGGGCAATCGGCTCCAGTGAATGACACTTTCTTGCGATGGTCATTTGTGTCACATATTCCTCACCTTGTGTTGTAGATGTTTTTTTTGTCAGGACACTTTTGAAAGAAACCAGTGATAGACCCCCTTTAATGGATACTACTGTCCTTTAATAGTGTGTTTGTTTCGTGTGTTTTCATGTTTCCAGGAGGGTGAGCCACATCACCCCCGGCAGGTACGGCTACGGCAGGGTGCCTCACATGGCTCCACTGCAGACGGACACCGGCCAGAGCGCTGGCACAGCCACTTCCCACAGACGTCGGCGTTCTCCGGCAGCCGATCATAACCACCACCGCACCGCTACTAGAGGCCACGGCGGTCACAGGTCACGCAACCGGGAAGTCTCTAACAACCCCGCCTACTACGGCAGGCACTACCCAGCCCAGCCCAGGACGTCCCAGACCAAACCAAACCCAGTCTGGGCCCCTCTCTACCAGCCAGGCTCGGCCCTCCAGCCCCAGGCCCAGCAGGATCTGACCTCTGGAAGAGCTCAGCAGCACCCTGAGAGACCATACAACCCTCTGCCCAGCTCCTCCTGCGACGGGGAGCCTGTCCACTACAAGATCTGCAATAGTAATGTAAGACTTTCACTTCACATTTGGATCAATTATGTTTCTTTTAATGTCTTATCACACCATATTTGAATATTTAATAATTACATGTGTTATTAACCTAAAATTGTGAAAATGTCCAGTAACTAGGGATGCACCGATATGGAAATTCTTTGCCAATCCCAATACGGATGTTTAAAGTAACATTTTTTAGCCGATATCACTATTGATATCTATCACTTAGATATCACTAAGTATCTTCAATACAACTAATACATTTAATGTACATATTACACAGCTCAGCGGACTTCACATTGCCAACCACCCCACATAGTCAATGCAAAATGTATGCTTACCAACTACAGATAAACATCCTCTACTGCCACCAGACAATGCCACTAGTATTTGCCGATACTTCACATTGACAGATTGGTAGGTAGTGTCGCTACTGATTTAGCTGTCCTGACAAGGCAGGTACTGACATGGGGTTTGACATGGGTATGTGTGTTTGTATGTTAGTTATCAAATCAATGGCCAGAGGACAAATTCCAGCTATCTGTAAATGTTCTTGGCAAGGGATACACGTAACACTTAACTTAGCAATGCTTCCCCATTCGCATTATCATCACAGTTAGACTGAAGACAAAGTGTTGGCTGGGGACTTCTTTAGTTAGAACAAGGATTTGGAGGTATTTTATTGGCTTGTCATCATATACAGGTATACTGTATTAGAAGCTCCACAGAATCTAGTCTTGGCTGTACTACAACCATAAGTAAAAAAGAAAAACCCAACAAGGTTAAAGCAGACAGTCAATGCCAGTAGAGCATATGGCATTATGAAATGTGATCCAGGACTGCAGTTATAGATCCGTAGTAGTGGGTCTTTTTTATTGCCTCTCTACTTAATAGTATGTAGTATATCAACATTGTCAGGCAGAAACCCTGATTTTATCCTGAATGCCCTAGCCTACTTAGTTTGTACAAGATCATCAGCATCAGAATCAGGTTTACTTGTACTGAGCGAGGCTGCCATTCGAAGGCACCAACAATCATGTCAAAGTAACAGGAATCGCTGATCTAAAAGCTCACAATGTGTCAAATCGGGAAGCGTTGTGAACTTGCAGATCTGCTATTTTTGCTACCGTTGAAAGTTTTGATGGTGAAAGCCGTAATATGTGATTTTGTGGGGTATATAAATATTGAAGCATTAAAGAACTTGAGACTAAATAATAACTACATCATATTCGTTGGTACACAAGCTAATTTGTCCTGCCAATTTGTATGGCAATATAGTGTATGTGATGTACTGTACATTTCAATTTGAGTAAAGTGAATAAATGCCAAACTTTGTCCCATTTCATATAATATTTTACCTATTATATCGTTCCTTCACTCCTGTATGTGTGTGATTGTGTGTGTGTTTTCCATTCTCAGGCCTGTCCTCCATCCAGCAGACCCATCCGGGCTGTTCAATGTTCCTCCTACAACAGCCAGCCGTTCATGGGCAGAGTCTATGAATGGGAGCCCTTCAATGAAGGTAGGAAACACTGAAGTCTCCTAACATAGATGCCAACTGAACAGAGTCAAGCATGTATTTTCTCAAACATGCAACAATATTTGAAGAAAAGTATATGAAATCACAAAGTATGTGTATGTAATAATAAAATATATCCAATCCAAATGTATAACACAAATGGAAATACAGGGAAAAAAAGCAGAAACATAAGGGCGGGGAATCTTATCTTTTTACCAGTGATGAGGTTTCCATCCCATCTCTATAGACTCACCTGCACAGAATTACTAAGACGATAAAACGTGGTTAAACGGGGTTCCAATGCAGATGAAAACGATAGGTAAACCCAGGCCATTTTTTTATCTTTGTGATTTGTATAAATGCTTTTTTAAGTCACTATTTCAAAGATGAGGCTGATGTCTCTGATTAATCACTGATGACACAGACAGCAGGGTGTTGCAGGACCCCGGAGGTCTGGCTAGGAGGGGCCCAGTCACCTTTAACCTGTACCCTCCCCCCTTTAACCTGTCCCCCCTTTAGGCTAGTGTCTACCCCCACCTCCAAGTTATAACCCCTTCTTTGCTCCCCATCTGTAGCCTACACGTTTTTTGATGATTTGAACTATTGCTGTTAATTTCCATCTCATAAAAAAGAGTTGATTACCCCAGGACCTGAAAGGAAACAAGGCTGCAAGGATTTTTTTCTGTGATCCCATTGGCCACGTTTTTGACTGTACCCGGCACTGATTTCATTCATGTTTGACTGTACCCGGCACTGATTTCATTCATGTTTGACTGATGTTCAATCAATCAATCAATCAATCAATCAATCAATCAATCAATCAATCAATCAATCAATCAATCAATCAATCAATCAATCAATCAATCAATCAATCAATCAATCAATCAATCAATCAATCAATCAATCACCCAGACTTTGAAATGACCTGCCTCAGAACTGAGGGTTCCTTCTAGTTAGCCACTTCCCTATTAAGCTGTGTAATTATAGGATAAAGGTGAGGTCTTTACTCATGGGTTAAGTCTACACTGTGTCACACTGTGAGTTTTTTTTCTTTACCTTTACAGTAGATTTATCTCACATCTCCTCAGTCTTTATAGTAGAGATAATTTAGGGTACCTAAATGTGCTGACATGACAGTATGAGTTGCTCATGTCACATTGTTTCATTGTTAACATGAATGTTCCCCAAGCTAGTCACTCCCTCCTCCTTATTCAGACCAAACATAGGGCCACCTTCTGGCTTTTTGAGTGGAATTGATCCACTTTGGAGATGAGTTTGACCTTTCGAGTCCACTCAAGGTCACATGTCACGGTGTCCAATTAAAGACCATGGTGACTTCCTACTTGGAAGTGTGAAATATGTGTGATTTTAACCATTGACTTCTGCCCACAAAGCTTTGAACCCTGCAGATTTTTACAGCTTCACTGAATGACCGGAAGCATCAGTCCCTAATAGATTACCTGATTAGATTGGTCAGGTCAAGGGTCACAGATAGGGTCTAAATTGTTTCTTGGACATAGCATTGTCAAACCAGTAACATATACTTCAACATATAAAAGCCATTATTATATTATTATTAAATGCATGGCATTTGTTGTGCCTGGTAATCCACTTTGATCGGCCATCTGTGCATTTGGGGTGAACTCTAGCAGTGTTCAAACAAAGACCAGGCAGTGCTGGTGGTATAAACTAATAGGCCATCTGTACAGGAAACCATCCAGATGTTCTTCAGAATGAGCAATACTTAGCTTAGTATTAAAAATAAACAATTCACTCTGATATGTGAACATATGTAAGGCCTTTGGATTATGTTCTTTCTAATGTGCCCTTGAAGCCATCCTTTACTACAGTGGTTTTCAACCAGGGGTCTGGGGACCACCAGTGGTGCTTGAGAGCGTTCCCGGTGGTCCCCAGCTAAGTTGGTTAACCAGATGTAACTCTTGAGAGCGTAAACAATGAAACCAAATGGACCCGCAAGAGTTCATCAACTGAATTATCCTACACACAACTAGAGAATGTAGAAGATTAATGGTCATTTTGATCTGTATGTTTGACTGTTTTGTTTCCCAAATCCATCCTGTTATTGTGGACAAAAGCAAAATAAAGCTTTAGTTTTGGGGTCTGTGGGGCTAAAATGTCATCAATTGGTGGTCTGTGGCTCAAATGCTGAATAAATGGTGGTATCAAAAAGGTTGAAAACCACTGCTTTACTATGTGTTGGCTGTTGTGTATGTCCACAGTTCCTGGCGACCAGCACTGTGAGCTGAACTGCAGAGCTATCGGCTTCAGGTTCTATGTTCGACAGGCAGACAGAGTAATCGATGGGACTCCATGCGGCCAGAATGAGACTTCTGTGTGTGTGGCAGGAAGGTGTCAGGTAGGGTGCCTTTTTCTTAACTGTTTTTCCAGGGTCTTGGTCGTCGGCATTCATGCTCTTTTTCGTCTACAAAATGCTGTCACAGTCAGACACACGTTTATGAGCAGTGTCTGCTCAGTAACACCATAGCTGTTGGTCACAAATGTGCTTCACAGGTGTGTTTATGGTCCATGTGCTTTGGTACGAAGAGACCTTAGTGGTAGTTGTAGACAGGCTCTTCTCCTTTCCCATAAGATTTTGTATGGATGAGGTGTGACACTCTTTTGTTAGATTTTTCTTCCTTCCATCTATTAAAGATTCTAAGATTGTTGAATCAAAATGACAATAATGATGTATAACTTTCATCAAGATCATAATGTTAAACGTTTAATTTTGGATTATATAAATTTAATATTATTATTATTACTGGGAGAGTGTAGACTCGCTTCCTAGTTCTACAGGATCCTTTTTGTTTTAAAGCACCACTTCTCAAGTTGTTTGACAGGGGCCTTAATGTCCTTCTGGGCAAATGCTTGCTGCTCTAATCTCAATATTCACCTTGACCTCCCCCGGGTCAGTGTTTAAGATTCAGACCATCAGATTTAGACTATCATGATAATGGGTATAATTTACCTCTGTACACACACACACACACACACACACACACACACACACACACACACACACACACACACACACACACACACACACACACACACACACACACACACACACACTAATGATTTTCCCCATTTCCCAAAATTTTGGACATACCACAGTATTTTGGACATACCACAGTATGCACAGACAGCCATTTACTAGAGTTTCTCACCAGAAGAGGGCAGCAGAGGATAAGACTCATAAGAGTGTGTGAAAGGAGGGCAAATAATATGGATGTGTTTTCACTCTTGGACCAAAGCATACTGTAGTATCTGGGATTTCATCATCCACACATTTATCCCTCTCTGACCTCATATTTAATATGCAGCACTAAAAGCTCACCTACAGTATAGGCACTGGGAATTGGCTCAAACGCAAGTCCCTCACTCCCAAGCATGGGTCTCCCATGTATCTTTAACTGGCGCAGTGTCCCACATGCTGAATACAGTTTAGCCCTCTTTTGATCAGGATTTAGCTCTAGGGGGGGTGGAGGGTGGGGGGGGGGGGGGGGGGGGATTTCAGTGTGACTCAAAGTCCTGCTTCTGAATGAACTGCAGCCAAATATGTCCACTCCAAGGTCTCCAAGTTCCCCTGCATCACAGTTGGACACCATGACCTCTGTCTGTTAACCCCCTTTGTGTTTCCCATGCTCTGTAATCCAGTGCAGATCTTTAACATATTAATATTTAATCAAAACAGAAAGTCCTCTGATCTTTTACTATTTGACCCTGATGTAATCTTCACTTGTAATTCATACAAAATTGTGATTCATCAGGGGGCACTGATCTCACCAGAGCTAACAGTCTTCTTTGGCTTTTCCTCTTCCCTTTTTCCTGACATACTCTGGCATACTTTGTGCTCACAGCAAAGTCAGTGAGACGACTCTAAACCCTGGGCAGAGAGAGAGGCGAGACATGTGATGTGAGTGACATGATGCTGGGAGTGGGATTCATACAGTATATGGGCCCTTTGCAACTCACAATAAGGAAACATGTGGTTAGCTCTCCTGTCTTTAACCACTTAAGCCTTATTTTAGTCAGACACTTTCATCAAGACAAACCACAATGATATCTGAGATCACAACACCAACCCCCCTGAAGCAGAGCCTAAATAACATACATGGCAACAACAACATTTGAAGCCTTGATGTGGCATGACATGACCAAACCTGCAATTCAAAAAGCCCCCCCCCCCACCACCACCACCAATAAAAATGTTACTGTACTCCCCTGCTTTGTTCATCTTGAGTTAAAGCTCTTGGTGTATGGTTTTAATTATTATGGGTAATTATTTGGTAAGTCCAGGCCTAGTTCTGGTGGTGTATAGGCTTTTGGCCTACGACAAGGCCCCAGACCTGATTTGCTGTCATGCAGCCAATTAGAAGGCCCACGCCTTACCTGGTTATGCCATACCTGACAAAAGCTATGATGGTGAGTGTGGTGATCTTGTCTATGCACCACTTGTAGATGTTCTTGATGGAGGGATGTGCAGCTCTGATGAAGAGCTCAACAGGCCGCACACTGAATCTCTTGTGCACGGTAGAGGTGTTGCTGAGCCTTTTTCAATATGTGCGTAGTGTGCCGTGGAATGTGTGGCCTATCTGAGGAGCTCAAAGAAGTGTATGCATTAGAACATTCCACTGTGACATTGTCTGTGGTGGTGTGTTCTCTCTCTTCTGCCCACCACCAGCTCATTGGTCTTGTAGATGTGTTGTTCTCGTGGCACCAGTGTGTCAGTGATCTGGCACATATTGCATACGTAGATTTAGTCAGACATGCAAAATGTTACCTACAGTATAGGGATGTTTTATTACCTTTCTATTTAGCAGAATTTTATTGAACTTGAAATTGTTTTGAAATTTCTATGGCAATATTTTCAATATGTTTAAAATTTGAATAACTAAATAATAGTAATTGAGATCAATCTTATTTCATGACATTTCAAGACTTCTATTCTTAGGGTAGTATTATAGTTTTCAAATGTCAGTGCTAGAATTGTATCACAGTTGTGTCGTTTTTCACTTGGGTCAGACTAGTCAGCTCCTACTATGAGTATTTGGCTACACTCAGTCCCATCATGTCCAGAGTGCTCTGGCTTCACAGAAAATCAACAGCGCACAGTGTGTGCACTAGACTCAAAGTTTTGGAACTGAACACAAGGCAGGTGTTCTGACAGTAATGGGCATTTAAAAACGGTTAGCCCTATTATATGTAATATGAAATTGCATATAATAATAGTCCTACTTGACAAGAAAGGGATATAAGTGGCCAGGGTTAGTTTCCACATGGAACGTGTCGACAGAACATGTTCCACTCCTGGACAAAAAGGAATTGATGTGTATTTTTTGTTCAGAAAAGTCAAACATAAATTGGCAATATTTTTTCTGCCTGTTTGGTAATATAGCCTTTCAGAAGCTATGTGCAGTATGTGCATCCAAGTGTAAATTGCCAGATTGGTTATTCCACCCTGGGTGCAAAAAACATTCTTTGCAACAGACGCCTTGTCTCTGCTTGTCTCTGCCGTGCTATATACACCCGAGTGTAAAATAACCACATTGGCTCTTCCACCCTAGGTAAAAATATTGTTAGCATTGTTTACATTGTTTGTCATGGACACCTCGATGCTAATAGCATCTGCCTAATTTTATTCACGAATGTGCTTTTGCTATACAGGGATTGGTTGATGACCCAAGTCATCTCTCTCTCTCTCTCTCTCTCTCTCTCTCTCTCTCTCTCTCTCTCTCTCTCTCTCTCTCTCTCTCTTTCTCTCTCTCTCTCTCTCTGTATCTTTCTCTGTCTTTCTGTCTCTCCCTCCTCTCACTCTCTGTGTCATAAATACATACTTTATATACAGTCATTCAATCAGTTCTTGGTGCGTTATCATGATCCTATCTTTTAGAGTTCAGCATGTCGGGGCCCATCTTGTCAGATCATTAAGAGGTTGTTGTAAATTGTACTTGTCCAAAGCTCATTGATGACATCAGCCAAAGAAACAGCTGCTCATGCCTTTAGCCATCTTTTTTTTTCTCTGATCAAAAAAAAGGAATGCATTAACATTAATTTGTGCATTTCTCTGTTGTCATCTTTACAAATGCAAAAAAAAAAATGTTTTTTACCTTTATTCTTTTGGAATGGCCCCAAGGTGATGAACCTTGCTCTGTCTTGACTAACACTCATTGACCCTCTGGGTCTCAATTTAGTCCCCTCTTTTACTCCGCTTCATGGCAGAACTCTTTGCCAAAAATAAATGATCAAGCTTATAGATTGGTTATTTACACTACCACCACCCCCCCACATACACACACACACACCAGCATTTGTACCATGCTGCTCTAGCTCTCAAACCTGATCATAATGTAGACACTGT
This sequence comes from Benthosema pterotum, assembly GCA_039105355.1. NCBI lineage: Eukaryota > Metazoa > Chordata > Actinopteri > Myctophiformes > Myctophidae > Benthosema > Benthosema pterotum. The sequence goes on from CM076966.1 coordinate 36,524,487, forward strand.
TGCATGAGGTTGAAGTTTGTCTTCAGCCGTACTGTCAATTTCTGTGACATGAAGTTTTGCTACAGAAAGCAGAGCTCCTTTGCTGCTGCTGTTTTTGTGAGCTCAGGGCTGTGTGTGTGTGTGTGTGTGTGTGTGTGTGTGTGTGTGTGTGTGTGTGTGTGTGTGTGTGTGTGTGTGTGTGTGTGTGTGTGTGTGTGTGTGTGTGTGTGTGTGTGTGTGTGTGCACACACATGTGTGTGTGTCTGCGGTGAGTGGTGCATGCACGCATGCATGTGTGTGTGCGTGCATGGGTGGTTCTAAATGTGAAGTGTTACTGGAAATACCCATAGCACTCATGTAAATTAAGTATGTTATACACAACTGTCTGTTTATGAAGTGAGCTGGCTATTGCCTTTTTTACTGCAGTGCTCTGCAGGAGGCAAGACTGTCTATAAGAGGGTGGGAGGATGGGTCTGGCTGTGTGTCTAGAGCAGTGATTTTCAACCAGTGGTCCTCCCCGGACCACCATTGGTCCTTCAGAGGGTACCAGGTGGTCCTCAGCTAAATGACGGAAAGTTTGTTAACCAGATGTAACTAGTTAAAATATTCATCATCTGAATTTCGCCAAGTCCAGAAAACTAGAGATCTAGGTTTGCCTGTTATGTTTCCGAAATCCAGCCTGGAATTGTAGGGAAAAACAGAAGAAATCTTTGGGTTTTGGGTCTGTGGGGCTAAAATGCCATCAAATGTTGCTCTGTGACTCAAATGCTGAATAAATAGTGGGCCCTGGTATGAAAAAGGTTGAAAACCGCTGGTCTAGAGCTAAACTTTCAAAACACTGGACTGACCAGTACCACGATTCTTGCGCACTGCCATTAGGCAGAAGCAGTGCTTCAACAATTCTTTTCTCAATTTGATAATAATGGAAGTCAAAGGGGCTTTCATGGGGCTTCAGTGCCCCTTTCCTTTATTTCTATATCTGGATCAAAGTACTGCTTTTTACAACTACACAATTCTTGCATGCTTGCTTGTTTTTTTTTTAGTCCATTGGCACAGGGCTCATGCACTCAAGCATTCCTTACAATTTGTGTTTACAATATTTATTCTGTCCTATTGCCTTTTGTTCTTTTATTCTGTCCCTTCACATCAAGACAGAAAAATGTCTCCTACTATAATTTTTGTTTGTAAATTAACAGCCTACTTGATATCATATGAAATAAGACTACTACAGCATTACAAAAATATCAAAAGTAGCCGATGCACAAGCTGTGCAAGTGAAGTGAATGTGAAGCAACGAGTTTTGCTCGTGGGTCAGCTGCTTTTGCATTTGAATCCTTAAAAGTATCAGTTTTGGACAGGGTTTTCCACCAGCCAGTACCACTCTTGCCACAGATCCAAGAATCCTTTTTGATGCATTTAGCCTGCATGCTTGCCCGCAACAACTTAAGTACAGTAGAACAATCTATAGCAGTTGACTGTGTGGTCCCTGGCCCTTCTATGGACTCCTGTGAGATGAGTAACAGCCTAGCTAAGTCGATTTGACCTTTGACCTGGATTGCCTCTTGGTGCTCCCATCTCATGTTCCTGGTTCTGACACATGGAGACCCTCCGCTTGGTCTGAAACAGCAGCTCTGTTTTATGGCCCAAACAACCAGTCATGGTTTCCCTATACTGTATATCATGGCGTAGGTCACCGTTTTCCAAATAACCGGTCAGGGCACATTCGGGGGTGCACAACTGCACAATTTTATGGGTGGAGATATCCCATTTTAACTCAATGTCTGTGACAGTGCGACATAGAGTAATAAAATAGGCCTATAGAGAACGGACTCGAGCGACAGCCCCGCCCCCTTGTTATTCAATTCAATACAAGTTGCTCATTGGCGTTTTGAAGCACCCGGAAGACCACCGGAAGTGCGCCTATTTCCGCATTTGACCACCAAAATTTGGTAGTCAATTGCGGAAGTATTTCTTCATGAACGCGCCTGAAGCAAGGGATTATGGGATTCATGAACGAGTGCCGTCAAGAACGAGCAAAGTAAAAAAAAAAACATCAAAAAGTATCAAAAAACAAGCTTGTCGGTTTGCATTGAGCTTATTATCTGTCATATAATACATCCGTTGTGTTTTGAGAGGTAGTATATGACCGCTGGTTTATTCAGAAAACAACTTAAACACAAACTGCCCTGTCCGCGTGCACAAAGCAAACCAGCGTGCGTGCTCTCGGGGCGCTCGTGCATGAATTCCACCCGCCTGCAGTACCAAACGTGGCCACCAGAGCAGGGATCTTCAAGCCTGGAGGCTCTGTCGGCCGATGTGCAGTGCGACACAACCCTGTCACTGTTTGCCCATTTACACGCCTTCAGTAGCGGGCATGAGTAGGTAGGGTATGAACTAACAAACAATCTTCAAGGGTTTTATTGGGTCCTGTGTCTTTAAAATAGGGAGACACACAACTGAACACTAATTGTGCCTATTTGGGCCAGACCAACTGTACTCCTGTCTGTGGACAGGGAGGATAGTTTCTGTCTCAGAGGAACGCTCAACTATAAAAGACTTTTGAAAACGCAAAAGTCATAAGAAAGGACAGATCTACAAGCTCCACAGAGAAATGTATGTAAAATGTGGTTGTGTATCAGTTTTGAGCTATCGTGACATGTTGTGGATTATGTTGACCCCTTTCCATTTGGTCCTGTCTTGTGGGCGGAGTATATAGCTCAGAAAATTGCACCTTTCGGGTGGTTTGTTGGTAGCTGCTGTCTGGTGCTGGTGGAGTTGTCAGTCTCTGAGGAGGTGATGTTGTAGTTTAACCGTGGTTGCATTGCATTTTCTTTTATGATCATGATCTTGAGATCTGGATTTGGTATATTTATATAAATAACTATTAAAAAGCCTGGCTTGTATATATTTAATAATATAAATTGTTTAAAATTGATTTAGTTAAATTGTATTAATGACGCTAAAATTTGGTTTATATTTTATTTACAAACTTTTGTTCTCTGTTTTGATGTCACATTTTGCAATTGTGAGAATAAACCCCTGTTAAACTCTGGCAACTGTGTCTGTCTTGCCATCTGTGATGTAAATGTTGGATCACATGGGATGTCCCAATACTTATATCTGCAAATACAGTGTGGTATCAAGTATCAAAATCGAGGCTTATTTGTTATTATTGGATGATATTGGTAAATTTGCCACTGTAAATATGCCATGGGGTAAGGTGTTGACACTATGGTAGTTAAAATGTTCCTTGTGGAGTTTGCTTTGTTTCCCCAGTGCTTAGTTCAGTATGGAGTCTTCTATTCCCGGTTGGTGGACTTAATATAACATCTTTTTTCTTTTATATTATATATATTCTTTGCTATCACTATTTGGTATTGGATAACAGAAATTGTGGTATCTGGATCAGATTGGAAATGGTAAAAGTGGCATCAGGACATCCCTAGTCATATACTACCCTCGCCTGAGACAGGTTGTGTGACAATGTCTAATTTCAGTTTTGGGTCACAGTGTAAAAGGTTTAGGTTGGGTAAATCCCTACTGGACAGTAATACGCTTTGTGGTTGGTTCAACCACTTGGTGGGTACACTATAATATCTTGTTTCAAGATATTATAGTTTCAAGATATGTTTCAAGATATTATAGTTTATCTTGTTTCAGATCCTTAAGTCTAACACATTAACGCCACATGTCAACCACTCTCTCTCCTATGTTCTTTGAGGCAAAGCAAACTGCCTTGTGTAATGCACGCATACTCAACTTTTTACAGTACAGTGTATCTTTGTAGGGCAGCATTGTATGGCAACGTCACCCCTTATACAGTAGATTGAAATAGATTGTTCTACTTTATATACTGTTTCCATACTATATTGGAGTTGGCCGTTGTCCTCTCAGAAGATGAAAATTACAGTTTAGTCACTCCTATTCATGTGACCTGTGAACTTTCCATCATTCCATTCAGTAGAGCCCTGTGCTTACTCACAGGCAGACAGGCCACATCCTGAATGTAACAGAGCTTTGCAGGCTCAACAGTTGCTCACTGCCTTGTCTTTGTGTGCCAGGAGGACTTTGCTTTCCGTCACGATTTGTCCTTCCTCAGCTGTGCTGCAGAGAACCTCCAAGGAACTGACTCAAAGAACTGCTGAGTATAGCATTGTGTGCTCCATTTGGCTAGCTAAATGCACAGCTGATGAAACAAATACTTTTGGACATGCAGTCCATGGCGAATTTCTTATTAGATAAATTGTCCGAGTTTGGAAACTAGCCTGACAATTCTCTTTGCTGTCGGTAAATTGGACCATAAACAACATTCTGCCATTGTTGTTTACAGTCTCTAGAATACAATGGGTGGTGGATAGTTTGTTCTTATCTTTCCTCAGAATCGATTCCATAGTGCTGATTGAAATCTATAGAACAAATCATCTGAGCTTTATTAGGAGCTCCCCACTCCTAATGTCATTATATAGAAGTGTCCTTGAGCAAAGCATCCAATGAGCAGGTTGATGCTTTCCATGCCATTTTTATCTTACAAGAGGAAAGTGGCAGAAGTGGGGTTATCACACGATTGTTATATCACTGTTAATATCACTGCCCCCAGTCCCACTTTGCATTGCTATATTTTTCACCCATGCACTTCAGCATTGTGCTGTGCTATTTATTGACATACAATGTGGCGTATTGGTTGGGCTGGCAGTTATGAACAGCCGCATACCTGTGCAACATTACGTCTGCTCGTGGGGCAGACGTGGGGCAGATGCATGCATAAAAGTACGCACTGTATGGAGTGATTTTTTTTTGTGCATTCACAGAGCAAATTAGATGCAGTCTTACTACTCTGATCCGCATTGTGTGCTGTGTACACTGTAGCTGTTGTTGAAACACATATTTTTGTGCATCTCTCAGATATATTCAATACATTATGTCCACATACACAGAACATGCCCTGTACATTCCAAAACAGAGGTCAAGTGGTTAAGTGTGGTAGCACTGAATACGTTTTCAGAGTTCTTCTGTGCCCACTAACAGTGTTAATGGGTAGTGAATATGTGAGGCCTGCTCCCTTTCAGTCATCGGCTCACAGCAGGAATCTACCTTTCTGCCTGGCACTAGTAATCACTCAGCCTGTCTAACTCAGGGCCAATACCAGCACAAAGCTCCATCTGAGCAATGGATAAAAACTCGCAAAGGTCTCCGTAGGACAGTCGGCTGTCTTTTAAGAGTGGAAAGACTGAGGCCTTCCCTAGAATCACATGTTTTAGGTGAAAGCTTTTCCTGTGAGTGCGGCAGGGCCCTGGGCACACGTGCCAGCTCTTTTGCGTTAAGGAGGAAAACCCGGATCACATCCACCGAAAACCCTGAATGCGGTTACTCATTTCAGATGGACGCTTGAAAAGAAAGCTCCCTTTATGGTGGGAATTCCATTGAGCCGCGATCTCTCCTCCTTTATGCCAAGGAAGTGCATTTGAGAAGGGTGTGTGTATTTTTAAAGGGCGATCTCCGACCACACACTTTTCTGCTGGCAGTGGCAGGCCCAGGAGAGGGTGAAACTATATCTGGCTTGGATTTATACTATTCCAGGTTCAATAGCCGCTGGGGTTGCTATGACTGCTCAGCAGATAATGAAGATATAAAATGCTACTCAACACTATACCAATTTAATGGAAAGTGAAAAAGATCCAGACCTCAGAAGCCACCAATGCTCAAACTAGAGCCACATTTTTTGGTCCGATGCCAATCGTGATTTTGGAGAGTCCTGACCTAGACCGCGATTGCTGATGGACTGATATTTCGTAAAAGCGCATGTTGTATCAGATATTGTAGATTAGCCAAACTGTATAATATGTTTGGCTAATGTATAATCAGTTATACCGACTATTATTGTTGGTGTGCTAGCTTACACCTATACACACATTTGAGACATACAGTGTCTCTGAAATGTCTTGCCTTGACCATATTTCTCTTGGACACTGATGTCAAAATATTAAATCAACAAGTCACATTCTCCTCGTACATTGAAGACCCACTTGATGAGGTGAAACCCATTTTTAACCATGATGTACCGTGCTTGGTTCCTTGCTCCAGATTCAGAATGATGATTTCAGAAACGAGTGAATAAACACTTTATTTTATATTGACACCGAGATCTGTCCCGTCAACACAACCCTAACCATACTCACTGTTATAGCCAGTGAGCTCCTATTGCTCTGTCCTCTCCCTCTCTCTCAAGAATCAGACCCCGGACTCAGGCTCAAACGGGTCCAGTGCTCCTATAGGCCTGAGCCAAGCCTCACTCCTCTCCTCTGACAGCTGCATCTGTTTTAGGCATTCCCCGGCAGCATGGTGGACAGGCCAACTTGTTAAAAGGGGGATGAGAGCTCTGATATATGGCTGAACTGGCACAGACTGGCGGAGAGATCACAACCCCCTGTCTCTGTAACCACGGAGCCCAGGCAGCAGCAAGCTTCCAATGTGCTGCCTATCCACTGAAACCACCAGTAGCCCTTGCTTTATAGACCCTTTTCGTTTTCGGGACCCCTAGCTTGGTATGCAATAATGCCAGTGGTTCCCAAACATTTGACTAGAGACCCAAAAGAGATTTTTTTTGTCACCCCACGACCCAAACTAGTGAACAACACACAAGTATTTTAGATGTATCCTTTTGAATTCATGAAATCTATTAATTTATGTATTTATGAAGTATTCAGTTTATGAAATTTCTTGTTTATTATTTAATCACTTTCAATAATAATGATTAATGAAATCAGAATCTAAGAAACTCAAAACTTGGGATTATTTACTCATGACCAATATGCTCTTTGACACAAACTTTTTCATGCGATGTTGGCTAATCCAGCTCCTTTATCTATACACTGCAAAATATTTACTGTTAATTTAACGCTCAGAGTAGCAGACATGAAAGGGTCCATTTCCACTCCTGGTGATCTCTGTACCCAATTATATATCAATTTTTATACAGTATAGCGCAGCTTGATGTTTAGGAAAAAAAAGAAGCTTTCTATGACTACCTGACCTCTCACCTGTCACTACCTGACTCTTGGTAGCCAACAGCAGACCACACCCATGCTGGCCTCTTCTATTGCCCACATGCCACCTGTGCAGGTCTGACTCCACCAGTTTGGGGGCATAGGGGGTCACTCACACACACACACACACACACACACACACACACACACACACACACACACACACACACACACACACACACACACACACACACACACACACACACACACACACACACACACTTTTCTGCGTTGCCAGGTCCTCTCTCTCTCTGAGATGGGAGCCCATGCACAGCTCATAAAGTCTGCGTTGAGGAGACAGGGGAGTCTTTAACCCTCTGAGTAGGGCCACGTTGCCTCCTTCACGCTGTGAGAAAGCAAAGTGTCTGCTTTCACTGGGACCTCCAATTGATGTGTTTCCAACACGACGTGGCCCCGCCCCTTTCTCTGGCTCCTGTCTTTTACATTTGCTCTGCTAATTTCCTCCGAATAAGACGTGTATTTTCTCAGTGGGAATCCCCAGGGCATCCACGTCTGGCCCGGCACGACTCTTAACTCCTGTTAAGACGCGAAATCAATAACTTGCTGTAGCGTGTTACGGTACAGTGTTATTTTTTCTTTTGAATAATTAGCCTGAGGGAAGGACGATATATCACACAGTTGTGTTTTGACTGGTTTGAGAATATTGTGATTTATGCTAAACGGAGGGCACAACCCCGCGTGACGAATAGCATGTGTGCTCGTCCTTGACAGCTGCTGCTGTGTGGCGCTGAATGAGCGAACAGTGCGGTCCTTCTCAGAGTCTGTTCTAATGGAGATCCTGGCTGTCCAGAGAAGCCAGAACCAAGCCGCTGAGGCATCCACAGCCCCGGACCTCCGTGATTCTTTCTCATGGACGGTGGTAGACTTAAAAACGATGGTTATTTAATGCAGTGGGTGACAGGAGCTTCAGCCATCCAGAGACAGTGCAGAGGTTTTTGACACTAGTGATAGGAACTCACCATGGCATTTCCATTTTAAAAGGAAACGTAACTAATCCACACTGATATTAAAGTTTTTTTCCCCAAAAATGTTACAAATGCAGTGAGTTTAAATTTGAGCGTTTGCAAGTTCATGTTTTTATTATTATTCTTGAGGGGAACTAGCTTCTACTATGCCCAGCTTTCTGGGTTTGTGTAAAATTGGGACAACAGTGATGACGGAAAAGTGAGGACGCAAGTTGTGATTGGCCAGAATGAGATAATCTCTGATGGTAAATGCCCCTCGCTTCACACAAGTGTGGTTTTCTTTTAGCTTTTAGCTTTTGATTGCCATTGGTGCCAGTGATTATTCAGTAGTACCAGAAATCATGCATTGGTTCTGAACTTGGAGCAGACTTCTAGTGTTCATGTGCTTAATGCTGAGTTGTCTTTAAAATCTACAGTATCATATGACGGTAGTTTACCTGTTAGCATATACTCTATGTATAGGCTATGTAGTTGTTTAATGAATTTAATCTAACTTTGTGGTATAGCCAGCCATGTTTTGTCAGTGTACTTGACAACAAAAGCTGTGAATACAGCTAAGAATACAGAAACATACATTCATGTAGTATCATACATGTGATATCAAAATCCAAATTGCCATGGGGAGTGGGGACTCTGCAGCAGGCTATTCACTGAGCCAAGCTAACCGCATTCCTACTGATGGAAGACTTAAACACTGACCTACGCTATACTCCGGCGTTGAGAAGGCTAGGCCCACATGTCATTGAGCTTGTCAACTGGGCTTCTGACTTTCATCACCACTTCACCGAATCGACCCATAACATCTCCATTAGACTCGACTCAGCAGTGCATTCTGACATCCCAGAACCCCCCCTGCCCCTTCTTGCTTAGCTGGCTTGCAGTATGCGACACACCGGCATGTAGGTTCCCTGTTTAGTCAGAGCCACTTGCTACTGCACTCTGCCACCCCTGATACAGCCTTGACAGGAGTGGTGCAGTCTAGACAGACAGACAGACAGTCAGACAGTCAGTCCAGACAGACAGACAGACAGACAGACAGACAGACTAGACAGACAGACAGACAGACAGACAGTCAGTACAGACAGACAGACAGACTGTGTGTGCTATTTGCACAGTGCATTTTGAACATGACAATTCAATGTGCTTTGCACAGAACAAAGAACTCAACGGACTTTTACAATGGCAATTAGCAACACTAACAGATACAGTATAGCACAGAAGTGAATAGAAGGAAAAGACACGTATCTCATTTGCAGTGCAAACAGAAAGGTACTGTAAAAGGTCTTGAGTGTTTTAAAATAAATAAGAGTTGCTGAAGACAGCAGTTTTCATCTGGGTGTGCCTCTTTTCCACCGGCTGGGAACAGGTTCAGTTCTTTTTTTGTTTTTTAGTCCAGGAGCCAGAGCTCCAAAATTGTAATGTTAATTAGTGTGCAAAAAAGTAGTGCCATGAAACTTCCCCAGTTGATTACTTACACAAAAATGGTTTATTGTGTTACAATTCTTAAAAAATTAAATATGCATATTAGGCACTATATAGGAAAACTTGCAGCAAAAAATGTAAAATACACACCACTACTGTGGAAGGGTTATACATACAGGGTTATATATACATTTTCTTATATTGATCCTATACACAATTTAATATTTAAAGTATTACATAATTCATGTTCCAATTTTGGAGGTCTGGCTCCTGGACTAAAAACTGGTTCTGAACTGAACCGGGTCCCAGGTGGTGTAATTTGGAAAAGGGGTGTATGGATTTAAGAACTGCAGTGATATGCTCCACTTTCTTGGTCTTAGTAAGGACTCCAATAGCAGCATTCTGAATTAACTGCACACAGACAGACAGACAGACAGACAGACAGACAGACAGACAGACAGACAGACAGACAGACAATGCCATAAAGACAAATGGGCAGGCAAATGAGACAAAAAGAGCAAATGATTAGCCATGGTTAGTGACCCACAATGGGCTTGTACAGTTAGCTGTGGGTGGCTAGGAGCTTAGAGCATATTAGTTCCAGGCCAGCCAGGGTAGAGGCTGCTGGGCGTCTCCTGCCCTGTGGCTCTGATATCAACTGATTTACGAGGGAATATGACCGCGGGCCTATATTTTTAGCACCCAGCAGTATCATGGGTCTTCCTCAGCCACACGACTGTTGACAGTGATCGGCTACTTCCTGGGTGGCTGAGTGTCAATTGAAGGCATAGTTGAGGGCACTTTATGCCCTAACGCTTTGTTAGGAATGCTGGGCAACATGGGGGCACTCACTGTGTGGTCAGTGCTCATTGACTGCATGGCATTTATGGTCAATTGGAGAAGTGCCTCTACATGTGAGATGTGTGTGTGGGTGTGCAGACATGTAAGGGTGTGTGTGCATGGGCATGGATGCATGCGTGTGTGTGCGTGTGTTGTTGGTGCTGTAGGTGGTCTGCTAGTCAGGGGGTCAGAACCCATATTAAATGACACTCTTATCTGACTGGAGTCCTGATGGCTTCATTTATGGCTGTGTGTTGGCAGTGTGCTGTGTGTAAAGTATCACAAACACACACACAGATTATCTCTGGGCTCTGCTGTGGACGCAACATGTAGTACCCACACATTCCCCATTAAAAGTAATGGCTCCGATTTATTGCCTAGCCCCAGTGTCTGTCTCCCTGTCGGAGCCAATCTTAATCCATGACCCTGTGAACAGGTCTTGACGACCCACTGTTTGGGTCACTGATGTTGCAGTCGGACAACGCCGTAATTCACTCAGTGATGACGAGGCTGGTTGGGGTTCTATGGTTGTCTGAAGGGCACACTTTTGAGCACCCTTAATGTTTTACACTATGCTAGTAAATTATCCTTACTGAGTCCAATCAAGGAGCTGTTTTCACCAGTGTAGGCAACATGAGAGTAATAACTTTATTAATGTCCCCTTAGAAAAAGTAATAAAATGTACTTCAATCATACTTGAATCAAAGAATAATATGTTACATCTTACTTCATTACTTTCCCAAGTCTCCCCCCTCCACCCGCAAAGGAAGAGAGATGTACAACACAATCTATTCGTGGCTTTTCGTTTTTGTTTTTATTGTTTTGTGTAGCACTTTTTCCATGTTGTTTTTTATCATTGTATTTTTATCGCATTGTACAGCACTTTGTGAGCTCTCTCTATGAAAGGTGCTATATAAATAAAGTTTACTTACTACTTACTTACTAATCAGTGACAACCTCCGACAACTGCGATAACTTGTAGTGTATGTCAGAATGCTGTGGTGGATTAGAATCTACAAACTGCAGTGCATCTCTGTTATCTGTTGATAGCTTGTAAATAGATTCTATTTTCTCATGCAATAATAAGCTCATTTGTAATAAATAATGAGACATGTTTTGGAATGTTTGGAGTAATATAGTACATATTACCCATTATGGCAGCAATATTGTTACAATACTTAATAATAATAATAATAGTAATAGCAATACGGTATGTAGTATAGTAATATTTAGTATTTAATTAGTACCGGTACATTTTTTGTTTTTATTTTTTGACATTTTGTAAAAAAAAAAAAAAAAAAAAAAAAAAAAGAGAGAGATCCAGTAGAACTAAAAGACAAGTCTTTTATGTTTTCGTTGTGCTCGTGTGTTGAACTCTGGAAATAGATCTACAAGCTGACGCCGTGCCGTGCTGGGAAGCAGTGTGAACATGTAGATCAGCAGCTGTTTTCATGCAAGCAAGTGTAAAATCAGGCATTATGACGCCATCAATGCCTGCCAAAGTACATTCTCCACACACCTCAAAGCCTCTTTCAGAAAACGTCCTGGAGTACTGTACTGCTGGTTTCACTTTGAGAAGATTAGCCATGGGACCACTTTACTGTAGACGTGGGACACCAGGTCACACCATGCAACTAGAATATAAATGGTAGAATATGGTAGAATGTATTGCTATTTGGTGGTCTACTACAGTGGTTTGGACAAATGTCAGGATGCGACTCCCCAAAAGTGGGCTGGGAACGCCCTCAGTCTGACAAGCATTTGCAATTGTAGGATTTGAGCCATATAGACACTATAAACACTTATTACATGCTTGACTGAGTGCTCCAATCAGAAGCCAGCATTCTGTGTCATGTGTCATATATACTGTATGTCTCAACAACGGACTGTTCCGCTCAACAACAGACCTCCTTGCACAATGTAGCCTATACAACTGTAGATAAATAAAAGCATCCCTGTGTAATATTTATGTCAATTATTAGTTATTTATTAAAGTATTAAGCCATGTATTAAGCGAGACAACAACTGATAATGACCGGTTCGTCTGGTGTTATCCCTTAGAGTATACTGTTGGTTTGTTTACTTGAGTGAAAAAAGCAATCTTTCACACTAAGCATCTGAGGACATCTCCAGTAATTTGCAGAGATGTTCTACCGTATGCCCCCAAGATGGAGAATACCTTTCCCACAGTAAAAAAAAGCTGTCCCAGGCATCTGACTGGTGGTCATGTAAACCAATCAATGCACAGGGTTGGGTTCATTAGGTCTGGGAATGAGTGTGGACCGTGCATTAGAGAGGACTAACGAACCACAGTGATGCGCGGACATGCTTTAACCACCGCTGGCCTGCTCCACAGGATGACTCTGTCACTCACAGCCAGCTGGCTTTATGAGCCAAACAGGCCAAAAGACAAATAACCACAACGGCTCCCCAACCTCACCCTCCCTCCACCTCCTCCCTCCCTCCTCGACGGCCCCTGGTTTGATCATTAACCCCACGCACCACCACCATCACCACCACCACCACCACCACCCCCACCTCCACTCCTTCCTCAGTCAAATACATAGCTCAGAGGAAATAATCTTGGGACCTATGTGCCTGGCCTTGCTGGCTTAATATCTATCCCAGCTGCAACAGAAATCATGCCTCCTCCCCTCCTCCTCCTCCTCCTCTCACTGTGCTGCTGATCCACTGTCTAAATGACACTCTGCTTTATCTGGTGGATTCCACACAGGCAGCTGGAATCCCAGGCTGTTTTTTTTTTTTTGGGAGGGCTTTGAAATATAAGGTAAAGGTTGGGGGGGGGATAAGACCTGAAAAGCGGCATCATGTTTGATGGTGATTCATTCTTGAATATACCCACCAGGATGTGGAGGTCCAAGTCATGCTGATATGCCTGTTACAAATCAAGAGTCCTGTCTCTGACCAGCTCCGCGGTCCCTGTGTGTACGGTTCAGTGCACAAGTGCTAAAACCACCAGGGTTAGAGGTTCTATTCCCTCTGGGGCACAATGGCTAGAGCAGCAACACTACACAGGTTAGAGGTTTGGCTCAGTGGGAAGGTGCATAATGTTAACACTAACTAAAAGTATGGGGTTCAATTATACACTGTAAAATAAATATGGACCCAGGGAGCGGTAGCCTGGTCTAGCCCTCAATGATTTTGGCCTTGGGGGGCGGGGGTGTCGTGGGATCCACACGGCGGAAGTGCTGCGCTCTGATTTGATCTCACTAACGTGTCGTCATCTCCGGCCCCTCCCGCGCCCGTCCACTGCTGTTCTACGTCACATTATTTAGAGCGACGCCCACCCCGGAAGGTTCACTCCACCCTCAAGGCCACTTTCCAACGTGCGTTAGTCCAGGCTTTCCGTTTTCGCGCAAGGCGAACGAAAATGAAAGCCTGGGTGTGGAGGCTAAGGGAGCGGTGGTGTCACGCCTTGGCTTCTACAAGGCACTTTTTTTGCTAATTCAAATCCACCAAGCAGTGTATGAAAAGCAGTCTGTGAAGGCTGGTCTTAACCTAGTAGTACTTTATCATCAGTTTTAAAATGAAGGACCATAAGCACAAAAGTACCACTTCACCACTTTTAAATGCATCTTCATACAGTATACAGTAATATGTCCTCACTGAATATACATGGTAAAATACCACATTTTTTCTGTGTTTCATAGGAGGGCTGTGGGCAGTTCAGAAACCTGTCGACCAGTAACATCATTAATCGGTAATCCAAGCTAGTAGAAACTGCAGGCTTTCTATTCTTCAAAAGTTGCTATACTAAAATGGTTGCCATGGTTCTTCCGATAATAAAAATATAAATATATATCTTTTTTTAAATAACAGTCGAGCCATTCTGTGAGACAAAAATAGTGGTATTTTAACATGTACATTAGTGAGGACCTATTAAATGAAGGTACGTTGAAATGTGGTGAAGTGGTCCTTTAAAAAAGCAGACTTTGGTTAAAATTTCATCTGGATCTTCTTGCTAATTGTTTCATTGTTTCACCTCATGCCAATAACAGCTGTAACATAATCACAACATCCACAGCCACATGCATTCATTCATATATTCAAATGCACTTAGCTGTAAGATACTTTGCATTAAAGTTGTCCTTCAGCTACCAGGACACCATTGCAAATATGGCAGTTAATAGAAAGCTGAATGAAGCTTTTGTGTGAGCGTTTGTCTTCCAGATACTGACAGGGTACAGTAATGCTGGGACCACCTGCTGCACTGCGCCGCCCTGATGTGTGTGGGTTGCAGAGAGAGTTGAGGAATTAGAAAACGGGAGCCAAGGTTTCTATGGAGTTGACCCAGTTGTTGAAGGGGATTCTATTCCCCCTCTAACATACAGTAGCCTATCTCTTCTGCTTCCTGTCTGTCTGTCTGTCTGTCTGACCTCTATGTGACCGATTCGAACTGAGGTTGAGTCAAACTAATTTTATTTTATTTCTATGCAACATGAGTTAATAGCACAGCCAGATTCTTCTTCAAACTAGAGTATGTCTGAAATAAATAGCAGTGCTGAATTTGACATATATGAAATAAATGCTTAAACATGTAGCTAGGTGTAATGTTAGAGTCCTTTCAAGCCTGTTTTCTCAACTCGCTGTTTTCTGCAAGACATTACTCTATAATCCATACTGGTGGGCCAAACTGAACAACCAATATGTCAAATTGTACCCATGATATCCTGCGTTCACATGACATGATGACACTAAAATGAAAAATTCCCCAATGACTCAACTTGGGTCGTGCTGGGTCACTCTTTCTGACTGACAGTATATGACAGTCCAGTATTCTCACCATGTCCGTATAGGCTGCTGTGCAGCTCCTCAGAGTTGTGAGCTAAAGTTGAGCCAAAGGTTCTCCAAACAGAGTTGAGTTTCGGCAGACCTGTCCTGGACAGAGGACCCTCCTGGGTGTTAACAGAATGCCTGACGATCTTATCAGAGAGCACAGAGATTATGTATATGAGCATGCTGTGATGACGGGCTGTTGAAAAGAGCCTTCCCCTCTGCCACACATGTCTGGAGCTTTGGTGTGTGTGTGTGTGTGTGTGTGTGTGTGTGTGTGTGTGTGTGTGTGTGTGTGTGTGTGTGTGTGTGTGTGTGTGTGTGTGTGTGTGTGTGTGTGTGTGTGTGTGTGTGTGTGTGTGTGTGTGTAGCCATGGAACCATATCTGATTTAATGAGCCGTTCACTGGGCTACTGTACATGTAACAATAATGTTAGACTTGCCTGGCTTAATCTCTGAGACAAGCATATCCTATTGGCAGGGTCAACTAGCGTGCGTTCGCCTGTGTTTGGCCACTTGTTTTTGTGTGTTTGCCTGTGTGTGTGTGTGTGTGTGTGTGTGTGTGTGTGTGTGTGGCTGTGTGGCTGTGTGAGTGTGTGTCTCTGTGTGTGTATGCCTGTGCAGTTGTTGCAGGGCAAGAGTTTAAGTGCATGCACGTGCTTAAATATGCATGCATGTGTGTTTGTGTGTTAACTGTTCATGCATGTTGGTGCATGCGTGTGTGGGTGTGTGTGTGTGTGTGTGTGTGTGTGTGTGTGTGTGTGTGTGTGTGTGTGTGTGTGTGTGTGTGTGTGTGTGTGTGTGTGTGTGTGTGTGTGTGTGTGTGTGTGTGTGTGTGTGTTAGTGCGTGCGTTAGTGCGTGTGTGTGTGTGTGAAAGAGAGATCCCAGCAGAAGCCACGCTAACCCAGGTGTGAACTCCTGCATTTCATTCTGTTGATGTCTCTACTCGCTCTGTGAGACACATTGCAGCTTCACAGAGTCCAGTACCAGTCCAATAACACCCATGTTAACATACACTCTGCAATGTGTTTGCCTAACTGCTCAGCTGTCTTGTTAAATGTGTGAATATACACATAACTCTGAAACCTCAATCCTCTTAGAACGTGTTTATTTTACTGAATGAGGTGTCATTGTTTTGTTTTTCATGCACATATTGCTATTAATTCAGCATAAAAACAGTATAAAAACGCCAGTGGCCCATATCCTGTTCATTGATATTACACAGTTCCTTCAACATGGCTGTGTACTGTACACGAGTGTGGGCTCTGTGTATCGTGCAATCTGGGAAGGTATTCAGTTATGTCATGGATATTTCAGGCACATCATGTTTTCCTTTTTGCATGTGTGTGCACAATTGCCTTTTGTTTTGTTTTTTAGCACAAGACGGGTCCAGCCACAATGACCCCGATGCGTTCAGCGTGGCTGTAAAGTTTCATGTGAAAACCAACTGTCAGATACGGGGATGAAGAGTGCGCTCCTTGCCTCACCGCATCCTCATGAATTAGGCCTTAATGTTGTGGAAACAATGGCAGCGCAATAGGAAAACCATATGAGTCAATCCTCTTTCTGGCTGGAGATTCGCGCTTCCAACCCTTTTTTTGCGACGTGGCTTGTAATTAAGTAGCTGGAGGGCGCTGCTGGAAGGAAAGAGTGCAAGGGATCATATATATACACACAATTATGATCCCTTGCTTATACAGTATATATATATATATATATATATATATATATATATATATATATACCGTCTATACGGTACAGGAAAGTTGTTCCGTCTCGCCACGGTTTGTGTTGTACACCATGGAGGAAAAAAGAAATGTAAAGCAATGTATAACATATGAAAATAATACCAGTGATGCATGTATTGCATATATGCAATGCATGTATTGGATCATAAAATACTGATTATAATATTAACACCACACTTGAACAGCCGAGGTGAACATTTGGCAAAGATATAGTTGATCTACCAGCTCACATATATATATATATATATATATATATATATATATATATATATATATATATATATATATATATATATATATATATATATATATATATATATATATATATATATATATATATATATACTGTATATATACTGTCTTTTCAAAAGTAACAGGTCTACAGAATGTGTTGCTTTGCGCCACGCTTCGAGTTTGTATATTGGCTATATGTTTGATGATTTTGTGCAACGCTGTGTTGTGATCAAGCAGTCCATTCCATTTACGCAACAACACCAAAAGTTTGAATATGGACAGAAGAGATTTCAGTCTGACAACAGTGTTATGTTCACCTGCCCCTCATTACCACACAGGGAGGGTTTCCTTGTTTTTTGTCTCAATGGTCTGGTTACAATGTTGTCACTTATTCATCCAGTCATCACAACACAGTGAGAGCCCCCCCACCTCCACTCCACACTTTCCCCACCTTCTCACATTGAAAATATTCATCCCTAAAACTTCCTCTCTTTCTTCCAACTTGCTGTCAGCAGCAGTAACCACAGTCTCCTCCTCCCCCACCCCCTACCACCACCAGCGTCTACTCCACAAACCCTCTCTCTCCTCAGCCCCCCACCCACCCCCGTCCCATCAGTACCTCCTCCATCTCAGTTTACAAGGCAGTGAGTAGAGTTCAGCTCCGTAGTAGTAGGAGAGAGAGAGGTTTTTTTTCTGGGTGTTCAGCACCACTAACAGAAGCAACAACGACAAGAGAAAACAGGAGCCAGGAGTTAACAGTAGCAGTCTGCAACTGGAAGACTGCCTGCCTGCCTGACAGACTGACCAACAAACGGGCCGACTCACAGACTGACTTACTGACAGACTGACTGACCTGACTGACTGACTGACTGACTGTCTGGTCCGTTGTTCCCTGCGGTCCACATGAGAGAATGCTGTCAGGCCTGGCTCTCCTGCTGCTCGCCTGCCTCCACGTGCGTGGGCAGGGGAAGCCGTGGACACAGGTAAGAAGGAAGGGGTCAGCATGGAGTCAGAGTATAGCTGGGAGGCCACCGTGGAGGACAGAGCTCCTCCGGGTCCTTGAGGAACCTGGGCCAGCCTGGGGATTTTTTTTTACCACCGATAAAACGCTCTAAAATCCTCAGTGATAAATCATCTCAGAGGGTGTGCAACATGTAGGCGACATGCATGTGTACATTCTTTAAGTTAGATTATATTTGACTGTAATCTTATTTCATTGACTGTTGACACTGTTCGTTGACACTGTTATACAAGTCGCACCTTCGTCTGGTATACTATGTTTTCCCTCTGATGTGAGCCAAAACCGTGGCCTTACAGTATTGTACTTGCTTCTGACACAGCTATTTGGATTTCATGTACTGTAGTAGGCTGTGTGATATTTCTGGGATAATACATCTGGCGTAACCTGTGATACTAATGCATACATATTGAGAGGGATGGTACTGACACTGATACTTTGTGATACCAAACATGGAAGATAGCTGCTTGCATGGTCCTGGCTGCTGCAGGTTTTCCATTCAGGATGACAAGTGATTTTCCTTCACTCTAACACTCTTACTGTGATGTCTCTGATGGAAAGGTACACTAATAACTGCATAGACCCGTCAAAGTTAATGCATGCAAGACAACATGTCTAGTATCTATACGCGAGTATCCAAATCACACCGCTGAACATCAGATGATTGTGATGTCCAGTGGTGTGGCACCTTGCACCTGTACATTACCTTTGTGCTGGACTTTATTGAAACCCTGGTGTCAACTACATGCTGTTTCGGTCAGCATGTACAGATTCTGTATACACCTGTTGCGATTGCGACTTTGATTCTCTAGATGCTGACAGCAGACAAGCTCCACTTTTACCTCCTCCGCGAAACCTTCCGACAATTCTATGCTAAAACTGAACGCCCGTCCTTCTCCTTGTCTTGGATTTCTGTGGCTCTGTGCCGTCTGTGATTCCACCAGGCGATCTCTCCCCTGACTGGAGGTATTTACAGTAGAGTTGTTTTCACAGTGGCTCTTGCTCCTCTCTCTGTGCTGTTTATTTTTCCACAGCACATTCACAGGGTGCTTGTGGGATTAGATTTCTCTCCTGGTGGAAGCCCCGGTCTGTCAGTCCCTGTCCTGGGACTATAAAGATGTACTTAAAACACTATTGGAAACTCTATTACGGGCCTGAGCTGGCCACAGATAGAGCAGCGAAAGCACATCCCATTAGCAAGCAAGTTTGTTTGTTGGCTGCAGTGGATCTCAGCTGAGGGGAATCTGGCTTTGAGTTGATAGCAGTGGGAGAGATAGATGATTGATTAATGAATTAATTGACTGACTGACTGACTGACTGACTGACTGACTGACTGACTGACTGACTGACTGACTGACTGACTGACTGACTGAAACATGCATGTTAGTGCTACTGTAGATTGTGAATGATTTACAATTCAACACTCTATTATTATATATAGACAACTGATTTATACTGTATATAGACATGTATGAAAGTGTCATGCAGCTGGGAAGTCAAATCTTTATATAGTTTGTGAAATTTGGGTTGTGCATTCCTATTCTTATTGACGACTTTTCCAGACCTGTAAATGTACATGTGCTGTACGTTAAGATGACATGACTTAGGTGTACACAGAAAACAGTTCTCATACAGTTATTGCAGCACCATTCCACCACTTTATTCCAACAGTGATGGTCAATATTCATCTTTTAACAGGTTGGCTAATCAGTGTGCCGATCTCCCGATTTCACCAAGAGAGCATGCATGTCAGTCTTTTCCCAAAACAGTCATTCCAAAGCAGAGCAGTGATGTCAGTTAGAAACCCAATGCGTTTTAATGGCTGTAGAATCGACACCCTCGGTGCTATTTCCGAGTGCTTTACAAGCACTGGGCATTTATGGAGGCCCTGTGCCCTTGGCCCCAGGCTCGTAGAGCAAGTTTGTGGTGCGGAGGCCCCTCTCTTTACTGTTGGGATAAGGCCCCCCAGTCATGCCTACATCTCTCTGGGACACTGGGACACAGAAATCCCCTCGGGCAGAACTGCAGAATATAGATGGCCTATTTAGGTATGATGGAAGGCGGTCTGTGGCCCTTTGCTCTCAATGGGAACGTTTGCCAATGAGTAAGTAGTGTACATAAATCACATTGATATACAAAGAGTAATGTGACACTACTGAAGTGGAATAAAATTAGCCTTTTCAATTACTTTACCAGGGCTATTATGGATATTCTTTCTGTGGCAATATTCATACCTGAGGTGTGGAATTAATGATGCTATTTCATCTTAGCTGTGGCTTTCTGCAGAAAGCCTATTCCACCAGACACTGATGTGTAGTCTGCCTTTGTTTGTGTTGTGGCTGTTTTTCGGTCTCTTTGACATACAGTAGTGGGAGTAGTTAACTGTGTAAATTGTGGGATTCTCTGACCGCAGCAGTCTGGGTTTTCAAACCCTCATCGTCGTCCACTCCTGAGTTAAGTCAGCCCTGCGTGATTTGATGCGTGTTGTTATTCATGTTGGGGAATTCTGGGGCTATTCATTTTGAGGGAATTCTGGGAAGGGGAAGTTTGAGTTATATTTCTGTTTCCAAACTCACCAGAACCTTGAGTTTCTATTTGTGGTTTCAAGCCGTGGTCCGCCTCTGTGCCAGTACATCCAAGATACAAACACCGAAAGTGGAATCCAAGGGAAAAGAACAAATTGAATAAGCTCACAAGGGTTTAGTTATACTCCAAATCACTTTTCTTGTCTCCATGTGGTGTGTGATGGTCCAATTGTCTATTTATTTTAGTTCAACGAGATGCTTTTTTCCCCCCACAAGTGTGCTCATTTGGTGCGGTTATTGGAAAAGCATCAGATAGTTGTGCAGCTCTTTGGTTGAAAGGCTGGGTATTCCATGCCATGATTCCCTTCTATAATGTAAGCATTAACCTCATCGTCATTCAATGCTATGACATGAACATTTTAATGTTTCACAGGTGGAACCCTTCAATATGTCCAAAACTGTTGCTTTGCACGATTCAAGTTAAAATCTACAAGCTCAAACACTGTCACTTTGTGATCTGTTTCCAGCTTGTGGATCAGCTACTTTTGATGCTTTTGTGTGTATACAGTTGGTAGTGCTGTCGCCTCACAGCTAGAAAGTCCTGGGGTTTCATTCCCACTGGGGACTCTGTGGGTGCAGGCATACCCAAGCTGGGTATGGGCCTTTCTGTGTGGAGTCTGCATGTTCTCCCCTTGTCCCCGGTATTCCCAATAGGTTGCTTATTATGCCGATGTTGTCGCATCTTGTCTCATGCTGCCAGCCGACTGAGTTGACAAGCATCCTCAGTCCTCGCAATACGGGCACATTTCAATGCAGTCCATTTTAACGCACATTTGGCTACTTTATTCCGGTTGTTTTGGTCAATACAGTAGCCTGCTCTAACACTAACCCTAACCATAACCGCAAGCACACTGCCATGTTCAAAACTAGGCGGCCAACCGGCCATGCTGATCAAGGATTTCCGGGTTTTCGTCTTATCAATGCGATTGTGTCAGTCGGCTCACAGACAACATGCCTGATCGAGAAGATCGGCTAATAAGCGGCCTCCTGGGAATTATCGCTTGATTACGGTCGAAGCGGGTGTCCGCGCCTAGGGTATGTACCCTCTCAAAAAACATAATCCTGATCTCAAAACTACCTCCCCCTACTGGCCAGCCGGGGTGCCTGACGGAAAAAAAGGATTTGGTTGGAATAACGTGTTCCTTCCACGAGCTACATCCAACCAGGGAAACTCCCCCCTGTCAGGTGTAATGAGCTACTCGGACATTGCTTTACACTCTGAATTATCATTTTGTTTCACTTTATTATTTAGTCTGAAAGTCCTTCCCACCACAGAAAGCAGACGTTGTTGTCATTAATGTGGGTAATCCGCTAGCCCAGTTGCTAACCAAACAAACAGTCGGCAAGTGTCACTAGCATGTGAACAAAACCAGTCAAATATGTTAGATGATGATGATAACGCTTCTTTAAAGGTAGGGGAAGTGATTTGAAATTCATCGTGTAGTACCAGTCTGGTGCACTAGGGGCGCCCAAGAGTAGCTACACTATGTGAACCTGCTGCTCGATCCTGATTGGAGGAGAATTCACCCTCCACCTGGGGAACTTTTATTAGCTCCTCTGCTAACATGGGGGAGGGGGAAACTCCATATATGGTCTGCACACCTTATAATAGACTATTTTAACAGAATTTTTTTGGGGGGGTGATATCTGACAAAAGTGAAATCACTTCCCCTACCTTTAAAGAAGCATTGGAGGAACCATGTTTGTTGTTTGACACTGTTGAGTGACAAGGCTGTCAGCAAATCAGCTGCTGTAGTCAGATTTTCAACTAACACTAATGGTCCTATAGACTGCGTCACCAGACCTGAATCCCCAGGGAAAGTAATTTAAGGTGTTGATTCAGGTCTGGACCAGGCAAACTTGGACGCTCATTTACATTGTATGAAGAAAGCATGAGTTCAAGTCTGTTCGGGCAACCTTTTGTCCAGATACCGATACTAGTACTAAAAGAAAGTATCTGCACTCGTACTTGGTAAAGTGGTATTGGGACATCACTAACTGGGATCATGCAATGTCCAAAGTTACCGAGCTTGTCTATTAGGCAGCCTAGCCGCTGCCAAAAATGGGTCACAAAAATTAAGAAAAGAAGTGCTCCGCCAGTGTTAATTTGGTGGACCTAGTGAGAGAAATAAGAAAGTTATCTTTGAACTTGACAGCAGCCTTGGGGTCCACTACTACTGCAGATGTGACTGTGTTTCAAGTTGCTGACGGAGGCAAATATATACAGTATCGCAAGCTGAGTGGAGGCTCATTAAAAGCAGTTGGGATCAATCCCAGTTTAAGATACACAGCGTGTCTGTCACCATGTGGGATGCAGATGCTGGCTGGCTGTGGTCACACTGTGCACACTTCACTTCACACAGGCTGTCATACCAAACACTGTGACGCACGTGCCCTCACCTCAAACACACACACACACACACACACACACACACACACACACACACACACACACACACACACACACACACACACACACACACACACACACACACACACACACACACACACACACACACACACACAGGATATGAGTCATGGATGTGTGGTCAAGTCTGGTGAACAGAGTTACCAGGGTCATCAGCTAATAGTGCTTTCGTTTTATTATTTACAGATGGGACTGTCATTCTGCTGTCACTTCCATCTGTATAGAAGACTCTTATCTTCATATCCTGTTTTCTTTTTCTTTCAGAAAATAAGCTGATAATATTACCAGCGTGTCACCAATTATCAAAAGTAGCGAGCTTGATCATCTGCTCCATTTGAATCCTGAAAAAGAACATTTTTGGACATACGGTATGAGGTTTCCACCCATTTGAGACGATATTGATACATTATGCTTTCCTCGGATCTGTTGTAGTACATGCACTGTAGCGGAAGCTGGAATGGCTACAGTGTTCTTAATTCTCAACTCAAATGTATTCATAATAGAGAGTCAGGTCGAGTTTTTGGTCCACATCCTTGGCAATTTGATCTGATCGAGAGTAGGAATTGAACTTTAAATGCTTGTTTATGAACAAATATTCAATTTTGGTTTTGTTTCATAATTTTCTATCCCCCAAAATGACTCAAAGGACAATAAGTCAATTTCCACGATCAGGATCAGATTATACTAAGATACTCTGACCAGAGGTCTACAGCTAAATTGAATAGCTTTCAGCATCCTCCCTGCCACAAGTATTACCCCAGGGTGTCCACTTTAACTCCCAATTACCTCCCTGCTAAAACCACCACCAGTGTCCTGTTTAACTCCCAACTACCGACTTGTTCCTGAACACCAGCTTGTTCTCTTTATTAGTAGCATCTCTTGTGTTGAGAGTGACCTCAAACAAAACATGCAGGACACCAAAAACATTATATACACAGTATGTATGCTTTCCCTAAAAAGGCATATCGTGAAGACTTTGTATCATGTCTGTGATATTTCTCACAATATTGCACAGCCTGGTAGAGCATGTAACACCCTGAAGCACACTTTGGAAGATGAGTAAATTCCCCTGTTACGGTAACGCATTGGTTCCCAACCATTTTATACTGAAGTACCACCTCAGAAAATATTAGTTGCTCCAAGTACTAACATAATAGGCTAGGTGTGCTGTCACATGCTCATTCCAGCATGGCTGGAGAGCCTATTTCAACCAATTGCTTGGTTAGAACTGTGCCTAGTAATATAAATATTTAATCCCACTTTAGTCCTTTTTGGGGTGATTCCTCTAAGTACCACCAGAGAGGGGCTGAAGTACCAGCGGTGGTACTAGTACCAGTGTTTGGGAACCTCTGCGGTAACGGACTAATAGCTGAGGAAGGGGGTAGATAGACTTTATCCCTGCACTTTCCCAACACTCATATTTTCCTAGCCAGTCAAGATATTTAGTTTGACTCAAGTGTGTGGCTCTGCTAAGGCAGATGGTATGGTGAAAGACAGCACCCACTGCTGGAGACTTGCTTTGAAGCAGAAAGGACAGGGAAATTGACGGACGAGGAATAGAGATGCGCAGTGACGTCACCGCCCCTGTTCCGGAAGTCTTTTCCCCATTCATTTTTCTCATAGACTTTTCGAAAAGTCCCAAAAGTTTGTGTGTGTCATCATGATTCGTCACGACTCGAGTTGGCTTTGTCCGCGGCGTAATCGTCTTGATATAAATTATTTTCGAAAAGTCTATGAGAAAAATGAATTGGGAAAAGACTTCCGGAACAGGGGCGGTGACGTCACTGCGCAGAGGAATAAGATTGACAGCAAAAACAACGATAAAAGAAAATGAACATGAAGTGAAATTTGATTTGAAATATGATGTACAGCGTATGATAGTTTTCTATGCTATTTGTCGTTGTCAGGATTGAGATTCTAACAAACGGTGCACTAGTCCAGCATGGTATTATAGGCGAAAATTTACTCAAATGTTGCTTGCTATTGAGGTACACAGGAATGAAGTTGTTAAGCCCTAACTTATTTCACAGTATTTGACTGAGACCAAAGACAATACGATCTCCAATGATTTTTGTAGGATGTGGTCAGTCTGAGAGATAATATGTGTAAGATCTCAGTAATGTCATTTCCATGCTGTGACCGTCATGTCCACTATAAATTCTCCACTATAAATTCTTCGTCGGGATGATGTTGCCTCAGCTTGCTCGACCTGGGAGCCCTCTAAAGTAAATATTGCATTTCCAGATGAGCGTGGCGTGTCATTGGCCCAGCCAAATCTTGATAACAATGATGGCAGGTGTCCAAAGGTCTCTGCATCTCTTGTACACAAGGAGTTGGAAGACACGGTATGGGCCCATAATGTTCATCAAATAGCCCTTTTTACCCGTTCCTTGTAAATCTGCTCTTAAAGGGATGTGCTATACCTTCATCTCGCATTGACTATGCTTTAATCTTATTCTTTTCTTGAGAGAATTAGGAGTCAATGTCATATGAGATTTCACTTTTCCAGATGGTAATTCACAGAGTAAAAGGGCTGCCGATGCGATTAAGGCATAACCATTTCTCACCTTATTTCGTTTTTACTGCAGGGTATAATAAGATTGAGGATGGCAAAAGTGTCCTTTTCCTTTTACATAGCATATAATCGTTTCATAAGAGTTGATAGCCGAGAGAGGGTGATGGAGTTGCCTGGAACACTATTTTTTTTTTTTTTTTTTAAAGGGATATTTAAAAAAAAAAAAAAAAAAAAAAAGATCATTTGGCATCTACTCAGTCTTTTGTAAGCACTCCTGACTTTTTTATTTGATTCAGTATTTAGATATTTGATATTCATTTTAGCTTGCCACACTCCTCCTATACAAACCCAGTGTAACTCCCAACTTTACTTTAACCATAAATTCACCAAAAACACCTGCCCCTTTTTCTGGTGCCTGATACTGTGCTCCTAATACTATACGTGAGGGGCTGTGTTTTTTCATTTACTGTTTTCATTTATTTTTAATAATTGTTTTGGGAAAAAATAAGAAGGACACAGACAGCAGTAACAACAACAACAACAAGTTAAGTAGCATTTTGTGCGGAGGCACAGGGTGCCCCACATGAAAAGTGAATGAATTCACAAAACCTGCATAATATGTACTGTATATCCATTAGAACCAAAACTGTCAACTGTGATGCTGTGAAGGAAATCATTGTCATTGAGGATGTAGCGTAAGCGACTAAGCGCCCTTGCCAGGGGATTCTCAATGGCTTCTTCTTATTGTTCATTCACTCTGATTCTGTCATTTCACCAAGGTTGAAAATACCACTTTAATGTCTGTCTCCGAGGCACTCGGAATTCTGGACCGCGGGGCGGCATACCACACTGGAGCTCGGTTCAGCCGGATTAGCTACATAACAGAACGGATGATGAATGTCAAGCAATGATTGTTTTTCCTAAATGGATATACAGTGGTTTTAAATAGAATGCACCACTCTTGCCAGGACGGAGCTGTTTCACTTGAATGGCCCAATCCCTAATTGGCCTCCGCTGAGACACCGTCGGGTTTGTTTTCACAGCGATTTCTTGGATTGAAGATATTTTGTTCTCACTGTGAAATGTATTGCCCAGGCTTGGGATGTTTGAGCATTGTCATTGTGGTGATATTGTAGACGCCATCGTAGCGCTTGTGTTCAGGTTGTGGGAGCGATGTTGACCTCTTTTTTTGTCATGTTTGGTAAACAAACTGTACATTTCAGCTGTGTGGCAGCGACACAACGCTCAACAGCTTTTGTTGAAGGCTGAAGTGAACCTCTTCAAGGACACGTGAGAATAACAAACACAACATTACAGTTGATTTCCTCTAGTGTATAACAATATGTCAAAGGGAGACTGTAAGCTCCAGGCTGGATCCAATATGTCTACCCTGCATGGCCCATGTGATGACGGATCATTTATGTACAGTATATATGACTGCCTCTTCCTGGATGGATGCTGGTGATGGAGGAGCCTGGACTAGCCTCTATAGCTGTTGTCAGTCCACTGTCAGCCTTGGCTCTGGATCTGCCTGTCACTAGAGGCTATGACCGCCATAAACAGACTTTGAGACAAAGCGCAGACTCTGGACATAAAAAGCCAATCGGATTGTTGAAGAAATTGTGACAGGGTAGTGCAACCACACATGGCAACTGTTTCCTCTCTCTGGAAACTTGAGGGGGTTTGTTAACAAACTTTTAGACTAGCCACACTAGGACAGAAACTGTTTGTGTGCTTTTGACTGTAGAGATGAAATAGATCATTTCCAGACAAGCTTTTTTTTTGGTAAATCCCATAACCTGGAGTCACGGTACTTGTGTTTGTTATCCCCAATGAGGTTAGACATACCCATAGACGATTGATTGTTCTTCTGGGTCACTGTTGGCGTGACCAAATGATGCTGCAACTATTTCAGTCAGTCTGTCTGTCTATTCCTAGTGTACGGTGATATAGGCAAAGGATAAACTGTGTTTCAAAAATGTGGAGTCGGGCCAGTCAGTCAGTCAGTCAATAACCTAAGAAATGTAGGTCATTAAGGAGAAACAAATTATTATTCCAGTTTTTGCGTTTGCACGTATATTTTACGGCCAGGCCTGTCAAAAGCCCTGAAAAATAGTAGAGCTTTATTACAGTAGATATGAGTTAATGTGCAGGTGGTGTAAAAATGGAAAAAGACATTGTAACAAAGCATACAGTATAGCAATATTGAAGGTGAAGTTCAGGAACACCCAGGCTGGGAATTTTGCTACTATTAAGCAGTATGTCCTCACATTTTAACCCAACGCGAGCCTTCGTTAGCTAAAATGCTCTTGACATGGACCCCACCCTGGGTTGGAACATTACACTAACCCAGAACAAGGTTCAGTCAGCTCAGCCACATGCTTCCAGTTGGGACCTGGTCTGGTCCCCATGCATGCAGCATCCAGCACAAGCCTCTTTCCCACCGCATCTCAAAGTTCATTTATTGTAGGCGGGGATGGAGTTAAAAGCCTGCAATGCTGTATCCAACATTCCTGTTAATTTAGGCATGAAGTCATTCTGACCACTCCATTTCTGGTCATATTTGCATTCCTGCTGGGGAACCACAAACCAGGGCCCCCCACATTGTTAAAAGCACTATTATTGCAAGGCTGCTGTAACTTATGCCAACTTGTGCTGTCGGGAAGGGATTCTGTGACACGTTTGCCTGTGCAACTGTATATCTTGACAGCATGCATGTTTAGCATTTAGCTATGATATAGAGGCGTGATATTTAGCATCGCCACCCACCCACTCCCTGATATTGACTTGGAGACGTTTGGCTGAGCCTCTCAATCTTTGGGATAGACGCCTCTGCACACATGCTACTGGGAAAACAATAATAAGTTACTGCCATTCATTTTGCTATTACTGTGTCAAGGCTGGGTCCCCATAATATTTTTACTATAAAGGTGGGCTCAAAGTGAAGATATATATTTGTTTCCTTTTGCTTAAATTGCCTCACTTTGGTCATTCAGGTCAGCATTGGTAAAATATACACTAGAAGAGCCTAAATTTTCGTCACTGCTAAACCCCTTATCCCTTAACTTATTTGCCTTTTTAAAAACTATTTTAAAAACATTTTTCAGTAGTTTAAATGGCCAGTCTACAAGCTCACAATGTGTTAATCAATTGACATGTTGAAATATTCCAAAAAGTTTTTCAAAATAGTAAAAAATAAATGAGGGATTTGGTATAAGGGGTTTAGCATGTAACAAAAATGGAGCCCTAAGTGCCTTCACTCCAGCTGCTTTCAATGTGCGATCTGTAGCTGTCTTCCTCCTCCCTCGAGTTGTAGATTATATTGATTGTTGAAATATTACTCATATAAGAGCAGTTTAACCTTGCGAGTATAATCAAATGGTCATACTTGTTTGTGTTTGTGTTTGTTTATGAGACTACAACAGTGACTTTTAGCGTATATGTAAGTCAAGGAGGATCATTTTGAATTATCAATTTCTAATCTCTGTAAATATCAATCATATTTCTTGTCCGCATTTGGAGTTGCATCATACCAAGTTAACTACACAACTCAAACCTAACAAAGTGATCTTACCCTTTAAGGCTTGGATTTTATAAGCCTGGTTGTGTTTTGCAAGATGGAAGAAAGTTTCATTTTGTTTCTACAGTTTCAGCTATTCATTGAGTTCCAGTGTGCGGCAAAAACACTGTTGAGATTTACTTTAAGAATAATGTTATTTTCAGCGTTCCCCTGTTGACTCTGAGTCGACTCCACTAGCCTGACACGCCTAACCATTTCCAGATGAAGGTACCGGTATACGCTTTAAGTGACAGTTTAAAGTCCTACTACTATACTGTAGCTCTGAAAGCAGTGGTGTTTGTCTTCTCTAGATGGTACAAACCTCTCACAGAGGAAAGGTGAACAAAAACAGTAACGTGTGTCCCATGACAAAAAAAAGCAAACAAAAAAAAACACAAAAAATAAATGATGTTTTGTACCCATGCCTAGACCCGGCCCTGTCCTTCGGCCCCTAGCCGGGCTCCAGCATTCATCTCCATTCCAAAGCTGGGATTTTGAGCAGGGGCTTCTCTGCAAGGAACAGCTAAGTCTCCCTGTGTCCTTGGCTTGTGCTCATGTGTTCTGACACCTCCGACACCCCAGTTTGACGGCCTGGGGTCACCACAGCGGTCACCCCTTGTCAGGGAGAGCCCTGAGGGCAAGATCTGAGTGTTTCAGGAGGGATTAATCGGGAGGACAGGATCAGGATGTCTGTGATTTGTATGGCATACCAGAGACTAATGCTGAAAAGTTTCTCCTGACAGTTGACGATTTAAAGGGCGCAACTGTCCACATCACTAGATATCAAATTATTGCCATAGCTCTCTCTAATGCTTCCTGGATTGTACTGTAGAACCCGAAGCTGCTTTGGGTCTTACCATGTCCAAGAATTGGAAATCCTACATATGGGGTGTAGTTAAAGAGTTTGTGGTCATGTGATATACGACCTCAATAACTCAAATTGTCTGTAAATAAATTTTCTCCCACTTTCCCCACTGACACTAATATGTAGTGATTCAGAGGTTTTCCCAGGCAAATGACTACAGATAACCTCTTAGCTTGTCAAAATCTTTATGAGGTGGAGGATTACTTTACTCAGTTTTTTTTTCTTAGCTGAACTGATAGCTGTGATAATTGTGTTATTTTAGGTCAAGGGATTTATGTTGAAATTTGATATGGGAAAGAAAGATTCATACTACGTAACCAATATCCTTCCTAGACTGCATTGAGCAGCAAGCCTTTCCCCCTCCTTTCTTTTCCTGTGGTGGACTTACTGAAGCCAGTCAAAATATTGAGAAAAGTGTTTTATGGTATACTATATAGTATGTAATGGGTGTACCATATACTTATTAAACTCTTAATCATAAACGATACAGGATACTCTGCCATCATTTAACCATTTTGTGGCCCTGTAACATGTTTGACTGTGTTTTGGATTCTAGCTCAACAAAAAACACAGCCTTAGGGGATTTACAGATGGGGAGCCTGAAACGCATGCTTTATGGTGGCAGGTCCACCGTGCCACTCGGTGCTGACAGACCAGAATCACGTAGTGAGAAAAAAAGCTCACAGGACAGGGCCAGATCTAGAGGGGGGCCAACCAAATGTGCATCCTGTCCACCCAGTGGAATGTAATATCAGTGGTTTTCATCAGTGGTCCGGGGACCACCAGTGGTTGGGAGAGTTCCAGGTGGTCCCCAGCTAAATGGTGGAAAGTTGGTTAAGTCATTGAGAGCGTAAAAATTAAACGAAATGGACCCTTGCACGTCCATTTGGTTTCATTTTACACTCTCAAGTGTTAAAATATTTATCATGTGAATTAGCCTGTTTACACAACTAAAGAACGTAGAAGATTAATGGCCATTTTGATCTGTTTGTTTGACTGTTTTGTTTCCCAAATCCATCCTGGAATTGTGGACAAAAACAAAAGAGATCTTTAGTTTTGGGTCTGTGGGGCCAAAATGTCCTCAAATGGTGGTCTGTGGCCCGTCCTGCCATTCTTCCAGCCCTGTCACAAGATTGAAGTCTAAAATAACTCGCAGACGTGTGCACGAAACGAGAATGTGCGCAAGAAACAACAACTGGGCGCCGTGCGATAATGTCTGGTGTCATATGCTTGGTTTATCGCACAGCGTTTTCTAAGCACAAAACACCGGCCCCGTTGAAAATCAACAAGCAGGCGCGATTTATTACTCCCGGTTTGTAAAGCCCTTTAGCATGGCGTCCATTCTCCCTGTCAGTGGCTTGGGCTCACATAGGGTGACCAAATCTGGACTGTTTGTGGGACAGAAGTATTGCATGGGTGGAACAATGGGAAAACGTGTTGCCAACACGGTTAGCAAATTATTAAGCTTATTATTAATCTTGACATCATATTAAAATAATTCAGGATTTCAGTTCAATTGCAGCAAAAATGCTGATCTACAGGCTCAAAATGTTTTGAGCCGGTAGACCAACTATTTTTGATAGGACTGAACATGCAATGTGGCCTCTCTGGAGTGAGGGTGGAAATATAGTGGCACCAGGGGAAAACTGGGGTTATTCTAACAGACTTCAAAGCACATCTATAGCAGGAAAAGAGACAACAGAAAACCAAATAGTAAGGCATTTGAACACTGAACTCAGGGGCAGGGGCGGATGTAAAATTTACCAATTGGGGGGAGTATGTGAAAATGGTATGGGGGCGGCTTTTTTGGTTACAGGACTTAAGTATTAGGCAAGTAAGCATCAATAACAAAATCAGTTGTTGCAGTTGCAACAGGCATGCCTCAGAGTGTTGTCTGTTTCAAATCATTTTAATTGTAAGCACTTTAATTTGAAATATCTTTGAAATTTGGGTTGTTTGCTTGCCATCATGTTTGCTGGGGCAATCAGGGCATTTTGGGGGGCATTGCCCCCCCCATACTCATGCCTAGATCCACCCCTGCTCAGGGGCTCAATTTGTGGGACACCTGAAACGTCTTGGAAATGAGGGACTGTCCCACACAAAGAAGGACATCTGGATCTGGTCACCCTATATGCACACAGAAACTCACATGATGTCTGTTACGGTCTTATTTTGGATGCTGTTTATTTTCACTGTTGATACCATGTTTTCCAGGGTCTTGTTTCAATCTGCCCATAAATAAATCCACGCTTTCTGTTTATTTGTTTTCCTCCCCCACTGGTCCGAGGCACTTTGATGTTCGGCATAGTTTTTATGAACTTGTCCTGTTGGTAATTCAACTCTTTGTAGCTGTTGATAAAGTAATGTTATATTTGGTGGGAAGTGATTACATTTGTATTTTCCAAAGACTTACTGTGACTATGGAGGAGGGTACTGTGTCAGAGCAGTGAAAACAGACACACCAGGAGAGACAGCAGGATCCACTAGCGACTAGTGGCCTGATTTCCACCAGTTTTTGACTGATCTGCGACCAGTCTTTACTGGTGGCAGTCGTGTCCACAGGTCCTTGTGGACCAGGTTGCAACTAGTTGCAACCTGGTCGTGACCAGGGGCGGATTGGCCATCTGGCATACAGGGAGTTTTCCTGGTGGCCTGCGCCACCTAGTGGCCTGGACAAGATCCAAAATGCACTAGAATGTGCTAGATGCTCGCCTGGAACATACAGATCAAAATGACCATTAATCTTCTACATTCTCTAGTTGTGTAGACTAAGTTGGGCTAATTCACATGATGAATATTTTAACTCTTGAGGGTGTAAAAATGAAACCAATCATTTTTACGCTCTCAAAGAGTTACATCTGGTAATCAGCTGCCCCCCCCCCCCCCCCCCCCCCCCCCCCCAGGGTGGCCTGGCAAAGGCAAAATTGTCCCGGTGGGAAAATATGTGCCAATCCGCCCCTGGTCGTGACTACATGTTTATGGTCACGACTAGTTTATTGGTCGCGGGAGACCATAAGCCTAAGCATAACCGCAAGCGTGGAGCAGTGCACAATTACTGTAACCCTATTTTTTTTTCCTTTATTGATAGTTTTAAGTAGAGACTGACAGAAAAGAGAGAGTCAAGAGGGAAGAGACACACATAGCAAAGGACGCTATGAACGGGGCTCGAACACCCGGTGCGTTGTCGGGCCAAAGCCTATATGCCAAATCCCAGGAGGTGCAGGGAAAAGACAACCCACACCATCCGGCATTCCGTCCCGTCCCTCCCTGCCCTCCTTGCGTGCCTTCGTTGTCCGAGAGACTAGTAAGCTATTGGTTGCGATGCGGTTGCGACCTGGACGTTGGTTGCTAGTGGAACTCGCCCTTCCTGACCCTCAGAGCAAGGCGGCGTGTTGCTTCAGTGTCCCCTGCAGATACCAGACCTTATCTGGGCTGATTCTTGTAGCCAAGATTAGAGCGTATCCGGGTTATCCAGCAGAGCATAAACAGAATAGGCTCTGCAAGTATCCGGAATATTAAGAGGATATTATTATGCATGTAAACAGAACCAAGGACTTGTGTGTTGTATTTCCTTGCCCATACTGTAGCACACAATTCCACACACTGAGTGACCACAGAAAGGATTAGTCTGCATTGTTTTGTCCATTTTCTTTTCTTTTTTTGTAATGTATGTATTTATTTTCTCTCTGTGGCCCTAGTTTGCCCTTCCTTCTTTCATGACCTGGTTTCCCTATTTTAGGAAGAGATGCTCTGTATTTAGTTGGTATTTTGGCCAGGGTTACACTGAGCTGCAGTGGGTGGGGGAGAGCCTGCCTTCAGTCTCTTGAGAAACAGCACGTCTCCATCCCCTTTTCCTGCCTCTTCTCCCCCACTTCTCTTCACCGCAGCATCACTGTGTCAGTGTCTCAGCCTCTCCCTCTCTTCTCCCCTCAGTCCCTCCATCTTCATGTACAGTATCTCCCGTCATATGTCCCTTTCCCTCCCATTGCTCTCTCTTTCTCCCTATTTGTCTCCACCAGGCCGGAGGCATGGTGGAGAATATGTTTCACCCTCCGTCCGTGTGTCCGTCCGTCCGTCCGTCCGTCCGTCTGTTACCAGCTAATCTCCGGCGCCGTTTACCCGATCGATGCCAAAATTTGCACACACACTCCCTGGATGCCAACGATGAACCTCTGCTCTCAATTTTCCAGAAGGGCTTAATATAGCGCCACCAGGAGGCTGATTCTTGCAATTATTTGGGAAAAATCTGTGTGTGCGTCCGTCTGTTAGCAGCTAATCTCCCAAACCGTTAACCCGATCGATGCCACAATTTGCACACACACTCCCTGGATGCCAACCATGAACCTCTGATCTAAATTTTCCACAACAGCCTGTTATAGCGCCACCAGGAGGCCGATTCGTGGCATCTTTTTACAAAAAAATGTGTGTGTGTCTGTCTGTTACAGGCTAATCTCCCAAACCATTAACCCGATCGACATCACAATTTGCACACACACTCCCTGGATGCCAACCATGAACCTCTGCTCCAAATTTTCCACAACGGCCTATTATAGCGCCACCAGGAGGCCTATTCATGGCATCTTTTTACAAAAAAATGTGTGTGTGTCTGTCTGTTAGCAGCTAATCTCCCAAACCGTTAATGTGATCGATGCCACAATTTACACACACACTCCCTGGATGCCAACCATGAACCTCTGATCCAAATTTTCCACAGCGGCCTGTTATAGCGCCACCTGGAGGCCTATTCATGGCATCTTTTTACAAAAAAATGTGTGCGTGTCTGTCTGTTACCAGCTAATCTCCCAAACCATTAACCCGATCGACATCACAATTTGCACACACACTCCCTGGATGCCAACCATGAACCTCTGCCCCAAATTTTCCACAACGGCATGTTATAGCGCCATCAGGAGGCCGATATTTGTCATCTTTTTGCAAAAAATCTGTGCGTGTGTCTGTCTGTTACCAGCTAATCTCCCAAACCGTTAATGTGATCGATGCCACAATTTACTCACACACTCCCTGGATGCCAACCATGAACCTCTGATCCAAATTTTTCACAACGGCATGTTATAGCGCCACCAGGAGGCCTATTCATGGCATCTTTTTACAAAAAAAATGTGTGTGTGCCTGTCTGTTACCAGCTAATCTCCCAAAGCATTAACCCGATCGACATCACAATTTGCACACACACTCCCTGGATGCCACCCATGAACCTCTGCCCCAAATTTTCCACAACGGCATGTTATAGCGCCACCAGGAGGCCGATTTTGTAAAGATGATGAACACAGCAGGCAATTTACATAAAATCTTCAACACACTATAATACTAGGCTGAGAAAAATATTCCACTCTTTTCACAATGGCTTGTTATAGCGCCACCAACAGGTGAACATTTGAAAAAACACATTTTTGGACAAAATGCCTCAAATCATCCAAATGCTGAAGTCATAATAATAATGGTACCCTATTTTACATTGGCCTATTATAGCGCCACCAGGAGGCCACAACCTGTCCTGGCCTGGTGGAGACCTGTGCCCAGAAGGGCACTTTTCTAGTTGACTCTCTCTTTCTCAGCCCATCTTCCTCTCGAACTCCCTTGGTTCTTCAGAGCATCTTTCCTCTCTATCATCAAGCTCCTTTTCTCTTCCTCCCTCATCTCCCTGTCGTCATGTCTTCCTCACTCCTTTTCCAGTTCTCCCTCTCATCTCTCCCTTTTGCATTCTCTGTCCTTCAGCCTGTAGTGACTTATTGCTACTCCAGGACAGCTAAGCCCAAGGAGTTCGCTGCAATCTGTTGCAAAACCCTTTTTTATGACTGTCTACACATCTTATTCACATTTGTTGACGGGGTTTATCCTTAGAGTTATATTCAGCACTTAGAGACCACACGTAAAGCTGGGTAGCTACAGAAAGCTTAGCAATAATAATACCTCACCCGGGGTCAGGAAGAGATTGTTTGTGATGATTTAACGGCTAGGAAACGGAGGGCTTCGTGTGAATGACGCATTTGGGGGCACTGTGAAGCCACAAACTCTCTGGAGCACGCTTTGAGCAGGACAGGAAAGCAAGGAGATTGGCGGCTGTCCAATCACAGAGGATTTTGGAGAAAAGCTAATGCCCCATTCCGCCTGCTCCTCGTATCCTTGTCACTTTGAGGGGCTTCATATACTTTGTTTGGCGTGTTGTCGCCTACCGAAAATATCCAATCTACAAGCTCAATATGTTGTCTTGCTGCAGTGTGTTGTGGGCATGTAGGTTTGGGGCTCTTTTCTGTATAAGCGACACCATGGCCAAGTGTAAATCCAGCTTGAAGTGTCTTGGCATCAGTCTACAGTCACTGTGGTCTCCATGGAGGGGTTGAAAGGTTTGGGTTGGTCCAAGACGCGCCCATAGTGGGCCCACTGCCAGTCCTAGAACACCTGGTAACACATCCAGCTGCTTTTATGGCTTGCTGGCTTGAATTTATGGACTGCTGATTTGAGTGTTCTATACTCAATGCAACTACGTTTCCTGTTATTCAGAGCCACCAATGAAGCCTAACTGAAAACTCTCCGCCCCCCCGGAGGATTAGCCAGGAAAACTCTGCGGCGCGTTCTCTAAACCGTGCCAAGAATATGACTCCTGGAGAGGACCCAGGCCTCCGCTAATTGGTTGCTGTATTATTTTAGTTAATTATGATGGAGTCAATGCAGTTTTGGGGGCGAGCAGGTTGAAGCTAAGCCGAGCTTTGAAAATGTACAGTACTGTATGTTCCTGTGCTTAATTACAGGAACCTCTGCTGTGTTCTTCTCCACATGAATACCGCTAATGCACTTTGCCTTTTGACACACGACCTGAACAGATCAACACCTGAAGAAGTATTTCAACTGCTATAGCCGAACACTCAGCAATTCCTTTTTAAAATTTGTACTTATGGTGTAAGATGACACTTTTATCGCGGGAGGGGGAGTTCTGGCATGAATTAATATCAATCCATATATCAGCATTACTCTCAGCCACGGAGGTGTCAGGGAAGTGTTAGGAGAGTAAATATGGATAGGAGCTAATTGAACAGATTCCTCTTACTTCTGCTTATCACGAGGGGGTATTGTGTGAGAGGGAATGTGTTATACCATGAAGAGGAGATACGGTTATTATGTAATAAGTTGGCTTACACATCCACGCTATGCAGAGCTCACATCTCTCTCTCCCCTCTCTCTCTCTCTCTCTCTCTCTCTCTCTCTCTCTCTCTCTCTCTCTCTCTCTCTCTCTCTCTCTCTGTCTGTGTATGGGTGAACGTAATGCACAATCTATATGAAAACGATTTGTATAAAAGCGATATATCAATGCACAGTTTACAGTTGACTTTGTACACGCACATACACACACACACACACACACACACACACACACACACACACACACACACACACACACACACACACACACACACACACACACACACACGTGCGCACGCTCACGTGCACGCACACACACACTATGGATGCCAGAAGAGAACCTAACCTCTGTCCCAAGGTTTTCACATCAGCCTGTCATAACGCCACCAGGAGGCAGATTCTTGCCAAACACATTTTTGAGGCCCCTCCTATGCACAGAGTTGTGCAAAAATGAAGAGTTTAGCCTTCTTGGGGAAGATGTTTTGACAATTGTTTTGTAATAATAATAATCACCTTCATTCGTTCCTCTCTGTGACAGAGCCCAGGCTGTGATGACTACCTCGGCTCAGGCAAGGTGATGGACAAGTGTGGCGTGTGTGGCGGGGACAACACGGCCTGCCGGCTGGTGTCTGGGCTCTTCCAGCAGCACAGCCTGCCCAAGGTGGGCTACCACAAGATAGTGGAGATCCCAGAGGGAGCCACCAAGATCAACGTCACTGAGATGGTGAAGAGCCGCAACTACCTGGGTGAGATGTCACCACACATCTTGGACTTTAATCCGTTTAGACATGAGACTGTAGGAGCGCTATCATGAGCTTCTTAAGTATCAGGTCTTATAAATCAAAACTTGAAGGTGTGGCAAAGCTGTTCTGGCCACTCACTCACTTTGCCACACCTCCAAGTTTTGACTTAAGCCACTTAAAAAGGTTTTCAACCTTTTCGATACAGGGCCCAGTATTTATTCAGAATTTGAGACACAGAGCACCATTTGATGACATTTTAGCCCCACAGACCCAAAACTAAAGATTAGTTTTGCTTTTGTCCAAAATTCCAGGATGGATTTGGGAAACCAAACAGTCAAACATGAAGATAAAAATATGACCATTAATCTTCTACATTCTTTAGTTGTCTTTTAGGACTTACATCTGATTAACCAACTTTCCATCATTTAGCCTGGGACCTGGAACCCTCTCAAGGACCCCTGGTGGTCGTCAGACCACTGGTTGAAAATCACTGACTTAAGTCATAAGACTTGATACTTAAGAAAATCATAATAGGCCCTAGTTCTCAAAAAAAAAAAAGCCAAGGAGTAAAATGACCTGCAGATGTTTTGAATGTTTTGGAATGTATTTGGCCGTTGACAATGTAGACCTTTTTCTTGTCAGTAGCAGGCCAATCACGATGAAATATGACAAATCTGAAAGGAAAATGTGTACTGGTTTGTGTAATGTTTCTGTAGAAGTGTCCAAAACTGTGTTGTTTTTTTCCCTACAAATCGTTGCTCCTGAATGTCCCTGGCACAAAACATTTTTTTTTTTTGCATTTTGAGGTGCTTGACATGAAAACCTTTGAGTGCACATACAGGCAGGCAGTGGCAGGCCACAGTTTGCTTGTGAAACGGACTTGATTTTTTCTAATTATATGGCAGATCAACCCCGGAGGGGTCCGTCCGCCTTCTCTAGCGTTGCATGGAGGGTATTACACCGCTGCCATGGTACTACCCTCCCAATGAAGTGCTCCTCTACAGATAATTGCTGTCTTTAATAGCAGGCGAAGAGCAGTGGCGACACAGTAGCTGTTTATTTTCAGTAGCGAGTGGTTGGAATGTCAGTGTTTTGTTGTCGGAGGCTAGAGACATTGGTTTAATGAGAGCCATGCCACGTCCCAGCAGTAGGTTTTCGAGGGACAGAGCAGACACAGCCCCCAGAGGTTCCCTGAACCCTCTCCGCCACCTCCCTCCCTCGGGGAAAGTGTATAAACAAGCTTTCATTAGAGGAGCGCGGCCCTTCAGCCTCCTCAGCCTTTTTAATTAAGGTGAGGAATTTCACCGCTTCCTCGAGGAAAAAAGAAAAGAAAAGGGAGAAGACAGGAACACTAAAGATGGATTTCTCTCTCTCTCTTTAAATGCCTTTCCCTTTGCTGTGGCTGCTTTTCAAGTGTAAACTGGGTTGCAAAGTGCACTCTTACACTCAGAGTGTCATATACTAAAGCACTCCTGTCCCCTCTTTCTCTCACACACCCATGTGCGTGCACATGCACGCACACACGCACGCGTGCACTCACACACACACACACACACACACACACACACACACACACACACACACACACACACACACACACACACACACACACACACACACACACACACACACACTCTCTCTCTCTCTCTCTCTCTCTCTGAATGAATGCGTGGATATAGACAATAGTTCCTTTCAGTGAGTGAGAGCTGGAGTAACATATTAACACCTCAGTTCCAACAGAAATCTGACACATTGACTGTTGGAATAGAAATATATCACATTTCATTAGTGAAAATACTGTTGTTGTTGTTGTGATGTGAAAATATGGCTCAGAGTTGCAGTAATTATTTGCAACAACCCCCCGAATAGATCACAGCCGCAGGTCAAAAAAAGCTGATTTTCTACTTCCAGGTCACCTGGGGCAAATCGCAGTGTTTTCTTCACTGCCCCTTTCTGTGCATTCTGTTGGCACTGGCCCCAGATTCCAGGCACTGGACTTGCTTGTTACTGTACATACAGTAAGCACAGTAAATCTCTGAGGTTCCTACGGTGCACACGGCAGGTTTTAGGAATGACATTTTGATGGGTGCCAGGAAACAGAAGACAGGGACAGGGAACCAGGAATCTCCCCAACAGCACTTCTCATTCCAGCAGCGCTGATGCTCTCTCAATAGACTCCTGTTCTGCGCTGTGCATCTCTAATGTGCTTTTAGTTGTCCAAACACTCTCCTACACGCCTGTCTAATGTTACCTATCTAATGCTTTCCTAATGGCCTCTCGTCCTTAATCCAGGGAATCGGTGGAAAAGGAAGGACTGGAAAGGTTCCATTACAGGATTTACATAAAACATTTGCCAGCATAAACACGGTGGTCGTCTCTCGTCGCGTTTATAAAACGTTTGCCGCTTTGAAAACTGCACGTGAGATCGTTTATTCTCCTGTAATTTGTGTTTTTTAAAAGTGGGGAAATGCAGAGGTTCTGCCTTTTTCTTTTTTACTACATTGCTCATTACGTCTAAACGCTTTCACATTAAACGGCAATTACGTGGAAGTGGTTCTTACAACCGTTTTCCTGTCTGTCGGCACTGTGTCAGCTAAAGGTTGTTGTTGTTGGTCTGTGTGTGTCACCTCCAGCTCTGCGTAGCCGGTCGGGACGCTCCATCATCAACGGGAACTGGGCCATCGACCGTCCAGGGAAGTACGAGGGAGGCGGGACCATGTTCACCTACCGCCGACCCAATGAAATCACCACCACCACGGGGGAGTCCTTCTTGGCCGAGGGCCCCACCAATGAGATCCTGGATGTTTATGTGAGTCACCAATCGAGTGAGAGTGTTTTTACATTGGCCTTCTCTCCACCAATCGGCTCAGGCCTACGGCAGGTCATGTCCAGAGGTCATCAGTATAGAGCAGAGGTTTTCAACCAGTGGTCCGGGGACCACCAGTGGTCTTTGAGATGGTTCCAGGTGGTTCCCAGCTAAGTTGATTAAC
This sequence comes from Benthosema pterotum, assembly GCA_039105355.1. Taxonomy (NCBI): domain Eukaryota; kingdom Metazoa; phylum Chordata; class Actinopteri; order Myctophiformes; family Myctophidae; genus Benthosema; species Benthosema pterotum. The sequence continues at coordinate 36,565,395 of CM076966.1, forward strand.
CAGATGAAAAGTCGGCAAACCAGATAGAACTCTTGAGAGTTAAAATATTCATCATCTGAATTAGCCTACACTAGAAGATTAATGGTCACTTTGATCTGTATATTTGCCTGTGTTGTTTCCCAAATCCATATTGTGGATCAAAAGGTTGAAAACCCCTGATATAGAGAGTTTGTCAGTGTCCCTTTTTACTAGTGTCTTTTTTTTTAGTTTTACTAACTGCCGTGGCAGTTTTACAAACTGCTGATTTGCTTGTATTAATTGCTCATTTGCATTTGCCCATGGCAAAAATAAATAAAAATGTCATAAAACAGCGTCTTGTATAAAGAGTGAAAATAGCAGCTACAAAATCATACAGTATATATTCATATACAAGCAGACATCTCATATACTGTATTTGCCTTCAGATGATCTACCAGCAGCCTAACCCTGGTGTTCACTATGAGTACATCCTACCCTCTGAAAACCCACTCGGCCCCCAGCAGCCAAACCAAAGGCCAGACGGTAAGATTTACACACATCTATGTATGACTGTCTCTCAGTTTATACAGCAGGGATTCTTTTTTAATCAAACCCCTTGCTTGCAAGGACCACCATCTTGATATGAACGAGGCCGCAGACCCCCATTTCATAGAATCTTTTGATCTCTCAGTAATATGAATCAAGTGTTACATTAACACAGAGAGTGTTGCAAAAGGAACCACACCCGTATATCACTAAACATTTGAGATGGGAGTACCTGAAATTCAAAGAAGATCGATAGTGTAATTCCACGTAATAGTATAACATGTGCACGGTTCTGGAAGATACAGTCTTAACCAAGAACTATCAGCACTCACGCTGTATCCTACAGAGTTCATATGTTATTACATGCTATAGATTATAAAGGCCTTAGGGCCGAATCGTCCACACTGTTGTTGTTTGCTGCGGAGGGGTTTGTCTAAAAATAAAATATGAACTCTATCAGATACAACGTAGGTGCTGGTACAAAGAAGAGGATCTGAACACTGTCATCTAGTCCAGACAAGCCTAACAACTAACAAGAAACAAACAATCAAATAATAAAGAGCATGTTCCTGACAGTGTGTCGGTCCCGTACTTTGTCATTCAGAGATTCCCTTTTGAATCTATGCACTTTGTCTTATGCACCTGTCATCAACATTTTGGGTGTTACTATCTGCCCTTTGTGATGCTAGTTATTGATGCTATTATTATTTTTTACACTAACCCCCCACCCCCACCCACCCACTTCTCTCTCAGAAACTTGCACGCAAAAATAATAATAATGAGCCAAATTTATATAAACGCTCCTCTCCTCCCCCCCTCTCTTGTGATTGTGAGAAAAAAATAACAAGCGATGGATTCCAATGGCCTATGACATTCAAAGCAGCCTTTGGATCTTTTATGTGTTGACGTTGCCTTTTTATTCGTCATTTTCTTTTGCTGTCTGTTTGATGTCAGTTTGTCTTGTCTATTTAAAAAAATAATATTAATACATTTTTAAGTGGAAAAATTATAAGTATAAGTATATTATATACTATATATTATAAAGGAACAAGCCAGTTCATCTCACATTTAAGAGGAGGTGCAATTGTGTGAAGAGAGAGGTTGGGAAACGTTCCAACTTTATATCAACTCTGCACCTTTATTATTTTTTTATGTTGTGTGCCCAGAGAGAGGGGAGAAGTGTGAACTGAACTGAACTGAACTGAACTGAACTGAACTGAACTGAACTGAACTGAACTGAACTGAACTGAACTGAACTGAACTGAACTGAACTGAACTGAAAGAACCTCTACAGTATATTTGTGTAAAAAAAGAATGATAAATAGCATCACAAGACAAAGAGCCATCTACCAGTATCCATCTATTTATAAAATCTCATTTATAAAGCAGTTTTGAACAGATGTACATTATTATTTATACATTCTGGAAACAGCTAGCCAAATGGAGACACAGTTTACACTTACCTGTATAGCAACACCTCTGGGGGCATGGCGTTCCATTAAGTTTCATCCATCTAACCCTTCATGTTGCTGCTCCATCTCCATCATGCTTCATGTGTCCTACACATGTCCTCATCTGTCCTCCTGTCTATGTCCTTAGGAAACACCCTGAATGGCCAGGGAGGGGGCTACAATCACCATGGGGGATACAACCCAGCTGGAGGGGGACGGTACCAACCACATGTCCCTGACAACCAGGTGCCAGTGATACAGCCGCCCAGACACCAACGGGACCACAACTGGAAACTGACTGGGACTACAGAGTGCAGCGCCTCCTGTGGCAGAGGTCAGAACTGCAAACATGCAACTTGTTTTCCCAAATCACTGCATTACTTACAATAACACTAAAGTTATTTCCATGTCCTGTTTATTGCCCCCTAACTACTCCTTCATACTTTTAGGAAGACACTCACATTAAAACTCTACATTTGGTCTACTTATGAAGTTATGACTTTACTTATGACTTTCTGATCTACATTTGGTTGTTAACAGGGTTCAGGTATCCCATCTTTGGCTGCGTGCACAGGGTGAACCATGAGGTGGTGTCAGAGGCCATGTGTGACAGCAGCACCAGGCCCAGCCCACAGGAAGAGCCCTGCAACCTGCAGCCTTGTCCAGCCTTGTAAGAGCTTACACAAGCACTTCTCACTACAGTACCTTCTCTCCCCTCATGCTTTACTGGAATGCTGTACGTGGTTCTCAAAGTGTTGTTATGTCATTTTGTCAAGGACCCCCAAAATACACTGCATGCCAACACCTTCATCTCAAAAATATTTTGTCTCAGCAACATCCAGAAGCAAAGAATTGTGTTTGTATATTCTTTGCATTTGACTTCCTATTGTGAAGTTTAGGAATACATTTAGGGTAATTAGGCAAAGTTTTCTAAAGTTACAGTTGGGAATACATTTAGGTTCAGGCATAGTTTAACTGAAATAATCAATTCATCAGAGATTATTTATTTTGGGATGGTAGGATGGTTCATGCGGTTCATGCAGTAATGGATTATATCATTTTAAAAATGTAAGCAAAGGTTGTTTTGTGCTAAATACCGTACATAGACTGCTTCTAGCTATTTTCTATGCCCTTGACTTTTCTGATACGAAGGAGGAGGATCGGGATGTGTTCTAGGTAATAGGTGGGGTTTAATAACAACAATCATCTGTTTAATTATGCTGTTGTAGCATAGATAAGGACAAAGACTGGAGTGTTCTGTTTTTATTGAAGCAGGCCATGTCTTGTGATTATGATTAAATTGATGCTCTAGTTCACTTGAATGCCCTTGGCACAGTTGGCAGACACAACCTTGTCCTTGCCATCGACACGCACAATATGAGCAATTACAGAGTTATCAAAGTTGCACATTGTTAATCAGCTACTGAGCAAAACTAAAAGCAAACTAGAAAAGACAACAACATAATGTTTTGTCATTGACATATGACATTAAGCCTCTTTGGATCACCAATAGGTCTGCTCATGAGGGGCGTGACAACACAAGCAGAAAAAAAAACAGAATCTACGTCTAGTTAGTTTTAGGGGTATTTTTCACGAAACAAACACGTGCACGACAATTTCACGGGGCTACGCTTGGGGCTCCGGTAAATGAAATACTATGCGAGTTAATCGCTGCTCATCTGAAAGGACCTTTAAGGATAGTTTGCTATCGCTGCAGTGCATTCACTATTCTAGTGTTATTCTGAATCAAAGGTAACATGTACCCGTGTGTATGGTGGCTCAAATACACTAATGTTAGTGATCACCTCATTAAGTCAGGTATGTGATTTCCCTCGGCCACCCAATCATCACATATCCATCTCTCTGACAACGGGCTCCTTGTGTTCTCTCCCAACGAGCAGCTGGGACATAGGAGAGTGGTCGGAATGCAGTAAGACCTGCGGCCTTGGCATGCAGCACCGCCAGGTCCTGTGTCGACAAGTGTACGCCAACCGCTCCCTCAACGTCCACGTCAGCCGCTGTCGCCACCTGGAGCGACCCGAAACCGCCAGTACCTGCCAGCTGAAGATCTGCAGCGAGTGGCAGATCAGGACAGAGTGGAGTGCTGTGAGTGCAAAAACCAATACACCTCCCGTTTCAACTGACCGGTGCAACTATACTTTTATTGTGGTAGTAACAGTTTTATTGTTAGTTATACGAATACCAGAAGGATCGGACCTGATCCAACTCGGACCGGCAGAAATGTTGCGACATTGAGTAGAAAACTGAGTGCTTGAGCGGCTATTTATGCACCCTGAAACTGGATTTTGAAACATGCTGTTTTCAACTGTTTTCGTGGCGCAAATAAGAGCTATTTATTTGTGCAACATGTCAACTGTTTTAAAGTTTTAGACAGTGACAACTCTCTGTAATGTCTATGATGCATGCCTTTGGACTGACCCCATGAAGTGAATAGAATTTGCGTAACTCTGTCTATACTCTAGGTCCGAGTTGGATTTGGGTCAATCCTTTCTGTTACCAGTTATACTTTTATGGATGTAGTTATAGTGCTCAGTGTGAAGGCTGCTCAACTGTGGGGTCACCCAGAGGTATTGCTGTTCATACCCCAAACAGACATACTGTACCGGTACATGGGCACAGACGGTTACAGAGGAAGGCACAAAGTCAGTCATTTTAGCGGCGTTACACCGCTCAAAAAAACAATCTGCTTCAGTTCATACTGATTTTCTCCTGACAATGAAAATGAATACATAGATTGTCTCTTCAAATACAACCTAAAAGCTCAAGAAAAGGAATTGTTATCCCTCCTGTTTAACTGAATCCCCTCTTCCACCAATGTTGACCGGTTTGAGTTATTTTCCCTGCCTAATGATGAACCACTCGGTTGTTTGACACAGTTCCACAGATAAATATTGTGAAATTAGCCCATGTACAACTGTGCAAGGCCTGCAACGAGACGTGGGTTGCAACCATACAGTAAAAAGTGCAACTTTTTAAACACTGCACGTGTAATCCCTTTAAAGGGCAACTTTAGTGTGTACATACACTGTGTTTATAAACAGATTGGTTTAAAACAATCTAACTCCACCTCACCTCCACTCTATTGGCTCATTATGAAACTGCTGGAGACTGCTGTGCTGTGATTGGCTAAAACGGTCCCTCTCCCCCACGCATTAGCACCACCTGTCCTAAGCCTGATGAATGCTTTGTATTCATGATTTTTTTTTTACAACAACAGAGTTCTGGACCGTCTGCAGGACAAAGCAAGTGTTTGTCTGCAGGGAAACAACTGCAGCATCAGAGTAGATGCAACATAGAGGGGGAAAAGGAAAAAAATATATAAATAGATTTTAATTTTGAGGCAACTTGGATAGAAAGTTGCCTACATTACCTTTAATTCAGTAGTGCAGTCATGTTAATGGTGTTGCCTGTGTCTTCCTGTAGTGCTCAGTGCCATGTGGGCTGGGCCAGAGGTCCAGGGAGGTGCGCTGTGTGAGCAACGTGGGTGACTTTGTTCCAGATGAGGAATGCAACATGAACCTTCGGCCCGACGACATGGAGAACTGTGATATGGGCCCCTGTGCCAAGAGCTGGTTCTACACCAACTGGGGCGATAGGGTAGGTTCCATCTGTCAGTGTGTCTGCCAGTCAGTCAGTCACCTGGAACTTAGACCGTATTAGAGGCTGCTATGCATTCAGAAAAGCCAGTTTAAAGGTTACTATGTGGTAGAATCGGTTTGTCGTATCGGTGGGTATCGGTTCTATCGGTTGTATCGGTGAAATTGTCACAGATACGATATGGCATATGTCATTTTAAAATGACATACTGTATGTCTTTTTAAAAGTGGGTCCACTTTCTACCGGTGGTCATATCGGTGAAAAAGGTCTATTTTAATTCCAGCTAAAAAAAACAAATTGCAAATCGGCTATCGGTGGTTGTATAACTCTATCCTAACGGTTATCGTATCGTTCCGAAAATTCCATATTGCTCGAACTCTACTATGTGGGCATGTGTTTGTTACATTCACCAGTGCACAATCTTCAGTTATAACAGAATGTGCCACTTTGTACACTTACTTGTTCAGCGTCAAATAAACAGTGTTGATTTTGATGTTTAATTTAGTCATATTCTTTTGAATACAATGTCATATTAGTCATCTGTTTTTTTTTTTTTTTTTTTTTTTTTCAGTTCAGTTGACTAAATATCATAAGATTCAAGTCAACTAAATCTACAGTTAATTTTCCTTGCAAAAACATAATTTGACTTTTTAGCTTAGTTTTGTTATTCAGTTTTCATCAGTGGAAAAAGGCAGTCAATGAACATTTTTGTCATAGTTTTAATCAGCGGAATTAACACTAAGTAAGGCAGTTTTAGTTGTTGTTTTTTCTTGTATTTTTAGGCACAACCTTTGTTCATATTTCTGTGCCCATCCATGAGATCCTGATTAGGATCACTGTCTTCAGACCTCCATGTGTGCTTAGCTGGCCTGGGGTCAAATCCCATCAGTGCCTCTGCTTTCTTGCTTTGTCTAAATAAATACGAGATACAAACCCTTCTTCCAAAAACAACTAAAACAAATCCTTTTCTCACAGGAGATTACTTATTTTTCCCCACATACCCAGAACCTCCATTTTCTAATGCTATCTTTACCCCTTTCTTAAATAATAAATATAGTATGTATGTTTGTTTGTTGAATGAGGCATTTATAGAGTGGATCTAGGTTGATACTAATGTCATGATGACTAATGTTTTACTTTTTGCATTGGCTATGCAGATGAACTCAAAGTCGGACAACCTCTGGAATGGATCAACTTTATACATTTTTACATTTTTCTTCTCTCCATAACAATGATCAGAGACTAATCTTGTCTAGCTCTTATCCTAGTGTTCAGCTGAGTGCGGGATGGGCGTACGGACGCGTGGCGTGCTCTGCCTGACCAATCACATCAGCAGCCTGCCCCTGGAGGGGTGTGGCCATGAGCGCCCTGCCGACTCGCAGGTCTGCAATAACGGAGCGTGCGAGAGCCACATCGAGTGGTTTACTGGTCCCTGGAGCCAGGTATGTACGCTACGGGATAACATCAGGTCAAAGAGAAGTTATCTAAAGCAGCACAAGGATTACACAGTTATGTGGTGTCTTTAGTGGTTTACATTTTGTAATGTCTTTCATGTACCAGTTATGCTGATACTGACATTTAGAGAATAGGAAAGGCAGATAGCAGATTGTTCAATCAAAACAGTAATACACATATGTGAACAATGAGGCAGAACTAGCCTGCCTGGTAGTTTTCTCCACAAATCTACAGTACCCTTGCACATTCTCATAAGCTGTCATCAGCGTTTTAAAACTACAGATACTACCAAAAACTACAAAAAAGGAGATAAAAACAACAACGGCCAATGCTGATTCACTTGTCCCTTGAAAAGCAATGGGTTCAATCCCCCGTCCAGTTAGTAATCAGATGTTCCATCAAAGTATCATTTATCTAGTTGCTTTTGGCAAACTTGAAATGAAGATTTCATGGGATTGGATGTCACACAATGTACTACAGTCAGTGAATACTATAGTATGCTGTGTTGGCAACATGTATCCATGCTAGTGTACGTGTGTGTGTGTGTGTGTGTGTGTGTGTGTGTGTGTGTGTGTGTGTGTGTGTGTGTGTGTGTGTGTGTGTGTGTGTGTGTGTGTGTATTATGTACCAGTGCTCTGCAGAGTGTGGCCCAGGCAGCCAGCAGAGGGCAGTGGTGTGCCTGATGAAGTCAGACGAAGGTTTCAGCATCATGCCTCCATATGAGTGCTCCTCTCTGGACCGACCGCTCAGCCAACAGAGCTGCCACCTCAAGGAGTGTGGTGCCAGGTGGTACCACACCGACTGGAGCGCGGTGAGCCACAGCAGCCAGCCAGCTAGACCACACTTCACTTTCAATCAATCACTTCCAGGATCCAGGGGTTGGATTCACGTTCTTCTCAGTTGCCATGAACTGAATCCAATCATGTGGATTCCATTAGAAGAGAAGCGTGTCGTATATGAAAGTGTGCATTTGCACCAAAAACAGAAGATCTACAAGCTTACAGTGTGTTGCACGACATGCTTGTAGATCGGCTTCTATTCAGTTCAGTTCAGTTCAGTTCAGGAAACATCAGCAGAGGCTGATTCTCTATTATACCAAAGTAACACACTTTGAAACCTTTGTATTAAAGTGATATTATTTTTGGTAAAAAACAAAAAACAAAACAGCCCCCAATCATTTGATGTTGATGTTAAACTGGAAACACTGAACCGGTACAGTATATTGCTTTTGTTTGAGAAACCCACTCGCTTTATTCAAAATGTTTACATCCTTTTTTTCAAACATTTCTTTTGTACTTCATTTTATACTAGTAAATTATAATGTGAGTTGACTATGACTTTTGTATAATCGTTTCCTTTCATGTGGTTTAATAGGGACCATGGGTACACTTTGTGCCTGTGTCTGTTCATAATATTGAACTAGCATGCACATGTGAAGATTGCTCGGGTTCTTATCTGTTCCCCCATTCTCTCTATCCCTATTCCAGTTGTAATTGCAATGTTGAGAAACAATTTCACCCATTCTTTTACATCTGAAATTTATGTCACGTGTCAACAAAGATGATTCAGATTTGCTTCCAAACAATTAAATCAGATCAGCAAGAAAATTGTTTATCAAGTATTATACTTGAGAAATGTGTACTGCGTAGTGTAAACTTTGACTAACTGTCCCCCTCCAGTGCTCTAAGACGTGTGAGGGAGGGTTCCGTGTGCGGGAGGTGCGCTGTCTCTCTGATGAGATGCGGTCCAGTGAGGCTTGTGAGGAACATCTCAAACCAGCAGGGAAGGAGGACTGCAACCCAGAACCCTGTATACCTCAAATAGGTCAGTCCACTGTCCCCAATGATCACTTGTTTATATAGTTTAAAACTTTGCAATTTGGAACCTTTGTATTAAAGTGATATTTTGGGGGGTAAAAACAACCCCCAGTCATTGTTTTTTAAGCTGGAAGCACTGAAGCATGACAGTACATTCTGATAGTATTCTAAGATATTGCAAAATTTAAACCACCAAAGTCACCGCATAACTGTGTAATCCTTGTGCTGCTTTAGATAACTTCTCTTTGACACGGGCATGACCTGATGTTATCCCGTAGCGTACCAATGGGGCAAACATCTCTTGTGCACGTTTGTTCAGCAATAGAGGTATCGCCGGTTATTTTATTTATTTATGTATTTATTTCATTTTAACTGCTGCCAAAAGCATCATTCACTGCCGAAGATTTCTGGCAGGAACTCAGGGGAACACAAAAGCATTTCAGAAGTGCACAAGGAGTCAAAGCGTTATTATGTGTGAAAAATGCATGTTTGTGTACTAAAGATCGGGTGAGACACCAAGTCTGTTACTTAACAAACACTATATTGAGTACTGTTTCAGAATATAGAGGTATTTAACACTTATTTTGACAAAGGAAGAACAGTGTTACTACACTCAATACTTTAATGATTCGGATGAATCTCGTGTTTCAGATGAGAATTGCAGAGACAAGTATTTCAACTGTAACGTGGTGGTCCAGGCTCGCCTCTGTGTGTACGACTACTACAAGACCACGTGCTGCGCGTCCTGTTCCCGAGTGGCCCATAGACAGTCCATCCACCGTGGGCGCAGCTAGCGCTCTCTCCCATGGCCCCGAGGATCCCCAGCTGGGCCCGGGCTCTGTACCCACGCCAGGCACTCTGTTTCTGGGTCAAGGACGTTAAACCCAGAAGGGAGTCAGTGGGGGTGTTGCCGGACTGCCTGAACCTGCCCGGAATGGGCGCTTATTTTAGGAGTGACGAAAATAATCAGCTGACAGAAGGGACGCGTCCTAGATTTGCTTGAAGATCGTCACAGGGAATAGTTTGGCATGACGGTGGGATACGTGTTGACCTACAGCTGGACATTGGAGGAGTAGGGGTCACTGTCTAATGCAAGGAGTTGGACCGAAACAGCCAGATTGTCCCTGGTCTTTATTTCGAAAGGTCTTTTGTATTGTCAATACTAGCTGTCCCACCAAATCGTCCTCGAGCAAGGTATGGCAACCCTACTTTACTTCACTGTGGACAAGCGGAGAATTGGCTGAATGATGGTTGAGCAGAAGAACCTACAAACCCTTTGGGGATCAAACCAGACAAATGGGAACCGTTTTTTCCCAGTGTTTCACGAATCATGACAAGCGGTTTGCAGTTCTCTGTCAGCTGAGCTAAATGGCAGTGAAGAAGTACTTCTGGACTTCCACAACAGGACGTGTACAGGGAGATGGGAGAGGGCTGTTCATTATTGTGTATATTGTACAGTATATAAATCCTACACCTTTTAATAAGCTTTTCTTCACTACAATCTGCATATTGCTGTGTTTTTCATAAATTATAAACCCAATTGATCACACTATACGTGCGTCAGAGTAGCAGATCTGCATGCTGAAATCCAGTGCAAAGCGACACGTTTTGAGATTGTCGATCTGCTACTTTTGGTGTGTGTCTTCTTTTTTGGGGGCTTTTTTCATCCTGAGAGGTAACAGTTTTGGACATACAATATGAGGTTTCCACCCGAGAGAGATGATATTTATGGTATGACTGCTCGCATGTGCCATGATGCATGCTAAAATCATGAATCAGTAAGTACTATTGAACTCCACCAAATGGTAGCTGACCCAAGAATCTGGAGAACAGAAGATTTGTCCGGCTATAAAGCCTATTCTTTAATAGTTTAAAAAGGCAAAGAAGTTAAAGGTAGGGTAAGTGATTTGAAATTCATTGTGTAGTACCAGCCTGGTGCACTAGGGGCGCCCAAGAGTAGCTACACTATGTGAACCTGCTGCTCGATCCTAATTGGAGGAGAATTCACCCTCCACCTGGGGAACTTTTATTAGCTCCTCTGCTACTCCATATATGGTCTGCACACCTTATAATAGAGCATTTTAACAGAAAAGAAATTGGGGTGATATCAGACAAAAGTGAAATCACTTCCCCTACCTTTAAGGGATAAGGGGTTTAGCGGTAACGAAAATGGAGCCCAGAGTGTCCAGGTAGCTCAGGCTGGAACTTTGGCATGGGGGGTCAGATCAACATGGAATGAATGCATTTTGTACTGGCCACATAAGGAGCATGTCTTGAATGCAGAAGAATTGATGAGACTTTGAATAGACAGGTACCAGTCAAAAGGGTACGGAGCCCCTAATAGGACATGTACGAGTAAATTAAAAACCCAAAGGTTTCTCGTGCGCACAAGAAACTTTCTGGTGCGCACGAGAAAGTATCGGGTGCGCACGAGAAAGTTTCTGGTGCGCACGAGAAAGTATCGGGTGCGCACGAGAAAGTTTCTCGTGCGCACGAGAAAGTTAAGTTTCAGGTGCGCACGAGAAAGTTTTGCGTGTGCACAAGAAAGCATCGGGTGCGCACGAGAAAGTTTCTGGTGCTCACGAGAAAGTTTCTGGTGCGCACGAGAAAGTATCGGGTGCGCACGAGAAAGTTTCACGTGTGCACGAGAAAGTTTCTCGTGCGCACGAGAAACCTTTTACCGTAATTTTAATTTACTCGTACATGTCCTATTAGGGGCTCCGTAAAAGGGAGAGATCAAAGAGGAAGAATGGATGAGGAAATATCTTATTATGGAAACAGGTTTGACGTTTGCAACTAAACTAGTAGAGAGATCAGGTTCTTCCGGAAAGTGTCCTCTGGCTGAATTTGTTGAGCTGCTGAGTTTTATCATCTTCTGGCCCCAATACTTGCTGGTGCTTTAACGTGTGCGCGCACACACTCACACACACACACACACCCCCACACACACACACACACACACACACACACACCTCCTTGGTAGTCCATCGTTGTCGAAGATGACGTAGCTTCCATTGTAGTGCGGGTTTGGCAGTGGTCATCGCTGTTGGCGTCGATGCCACTGTAAGTGACTATGAAGCCCGATTCTAGAGCCGCACACACACACACACACACACACACACACACACACACACACACACACACACACACACACACACAGCATTCATCCTCACAACATCTCCATTGTAATTCATCTTATGAAAATCACATGTTACTTCACACGTTATTTTTGGCACTTGAATGGGGGGTTTCTCAGATACAAATTAGCTATTGAATGAGTAAAACATGTCAAATTACATTCATGTAAAACTGCGTTCTGTTCAGGTTATAGTTTTTTTTTGTTTTGTTTTGTTTTTTTCATTCCAGGCAGCCCAACATTTCACCAGCTGGTTTCACACTATACCTTTAACTACCACCTAGTGTAGTGTTTGATTATAATGAAACACTACTGCTGTATGATCCCATCCACTGCACAGTGCTCACAAGGGGAGGAGGTGAGAGAAGAGAGCATACTCTTATCATGTGAATGCCATCTCTAAACCAGGCAGCAGGTTGTATTTCACCACCTGTATCTCCTCCTTGGGCTTCATCAGGTCACCATGATACGTCTGCTAAAAGACTAGGTTAAATAATAATCCAAAACACAAATCATAATTAATTTCATCCACCAACAAATTATGAAAAAATAGAAATAAAAAATATCAGTGAATTTCCCTGGCACAACAGGTTAATGAATTACAAAAAAAAAAACACACACACACACACACACACACACACACACACAAATGCATTGGCATCAGCTGAATAGTTATTTTATTGGACAAGTTATTATAAACAGTAGGCCTACCATTCACTGCCACAAAATCAGGAATTCAACTATTTTGTTATTTTACTGTATTATCCCTGTGCAAACTCAGCCCACAGCTCATGTATATATGATGTTTGTACTGTACAGTATGTATTGGTGATAGATATATCTGAGAGTGTGCCTTGCTCAGTGGTCCTCTCATTCCACCGAGGACAAGGAAGCCCTCTTTATTTATTTATATGAGTTTGAAGGGAGAGACAACACAGTAAAACAAACACTCCCAACAAGATGCTTTGCTTCGCTTGAACTTCTGGATCCGACACTTTTAACATTTTTGAACGCCAAAAAATAGCAGTTTTGCACATAATGAGGTTAGATGATTTGTAGAATGGGCCTCATGTCAGTGGGTTAATTCAACACAGAGGCGATAGAGAAAAAGGTACAAGGAATAATCTAATTCACATTTGTACACCCCAGGGACAGACACTATGCTCCACCGACTTGATTATTCCTGGAATGTCACGGTTTGTTAATAACTTTGTTGTTTCTGTAAAACCATCTTCTGGCTTTCCTCAGCTCCCAAGCCCCATCTATTTCATACTATAATCCCTTTTCAGTCATATCCAATAAGCTTGTACCTCATATTCATATGCATTTATGTGCTATAATGATCTTCAGTTCCATCTCACCCCTTACATTTACCTCTGATCCATAAGTACTGTATATTAATGTTAAGTTAAAGCATTCATCGAGTATGCAGTGAATTCAACCCCTAAGGGAATGAACCATTCTGAATGTGTTAACTGTGCTCTATAAGAATACTGCTTCCATGTAAGATCACATGCACAGCCTACTGGATTTTGAATTACAGTAGAGCAGTATTTAATGTCATCTGTATCACTATACTTCTGATTTATCAGATAATGCAGAGTTTGACTGCCACAGGGAGTCACCCCTTGATTGTATGGATTAATACAAATAAATTACTAATGACTTTTGTACACTTGATATCATGTCTCTTGCTTTTATATAATGTGGTTTACGTTGTATTACACTGACCTGGCTTGAACTGTGTTCAACAGAACAAGTTCAGATGTTGACAGCAAGATCATTTTGCAACTGCGACCGTGACCCTTTTTAGTGGTCAGAAACTTTTACCTAAATCGTCACAAGCATTTTACAAATAGCTAAAACCTTTTTTTAACCGCTTTCAACTAAACCTAACTAACTTTAGCCTTATGCCTAAACCTAAGCTTAACGTCTGACTTATTAAAAAGGTCACTACCCTTTTAGAAAGGTGATGACCATTTTTGAAAAAGGTCCCCCTCCTTAAAAACAATGTGACCGTTTTAAAAAAGCTCACAACCATTTAAAAAAAGAGGTTGCAACGGTTTTAGAAAACGGCCACAAGCTTGTGGTCAAAAAATGATTTTGCCTCTTGTTGTTGGGTGCTTTGTATTCTGCCCCTGTCTCTCCCTCCCTCCACTTTCTCATCTTCTGCAGGTTTGAAGTCACCACTGCAGCCACCGCATCTTCCAATGATCAGCCTGTTACCTTGACTCCACCCTCATCCAATCACCATCACCTGCTGCTTATAAAAGGCTCATTTCCAGCTATGTGCTCTCTTTGTCTGTTTTGCAGCCCTGTTCCTGCTGCCTCCAGTTTGGTCTCTCTTTTGTATTCCCTTAGCAAAGCTTATGTTTTTATGTCCTCCTAAATGTAAATTCTATTGTATATGCCCTGCCTTGGGACAGGTAAGACAGAGGTCTCTATACATAGGCACCATGTAGGTAGAAACTGTTAAGTTCAATAGGTAAGGGGTGGTTGCCACCACATGTATTTTTGATGTTTTGGTTAGACTAGTTACTTTTGTTTTATTTTACTGATTACTAGGTAGTTTGTTAGTCTGTCTTTTGTTTTACGTAGCTGCTTTGTTGTTTTGCCAACAACACATCCCTAGTAGTGGCTTAACTGTTTACTGTACTACACTAAATGTATGTAAATATGCCTGTAAATATACTACTTAAAAAATAGTAAAAATACTTGTACTGTTAAACTGTCTCTTATTTGCATTTTTATGCTCAACAGCCTGGTTTTACAATCGTTCATGTTGAATGTCATGTTATGTCAAACTATACTCTGACCTTATGAATAGTTTTATCATGGTGGGCATGATACATTAAGGAGATTAAAATTTACACAAATGCAAACTTCACCAAACATGCATTACTGAATTACCGTAATTTGTGCGTTTTTATCTCGGTTTGCCTCTTTCCAAGTGTTTCTGCCTTGACTGCGACTCCAAGTAGTAGAACATCCATCCTTGGCAAGGTCACTACAAAGACAATTTCTTTATTGCCTTTATAGTGAACTTCTGGTGAAAATACTTCTAGTCCTAGTTCTAGTCCTATTTTTCTGTGCTTTGGTAGTCGGTTATATTATATTAAGGAAGAGTAAGTTTTATAATTAACTCAAATATGCCATTTAAAAACATGAATTCAGTAATCATTCAGAAAACTAACTTAGGTCCCTTATTTCTCAATTTTTTATAATACCAGTTAGTACAATAGTGTATTTTATCTTTGTCACCTGTACGATGTATTTGAGTATAAGAATCAGATTTATGGAATGAGCAATCTGTGTGCGCATGCAATGGTGAAAAGATCTAGCAGCACCACCTCCTGTTCACCACATTTTTAATTTAAAGGCTTTATAAACTAAAACTAAGTATTTTGTATAATTTTAGTTGGTTTTCTGAACCCACAATACAGTTAAAGCTTAGTTATAATTTTTTGCATTTAAGTTTCAGTTGACTCTAATGTTGTAACTTGAACACTATTCTGGTGTTTTTTAGTTAACTATAACTCTGAAGACCCTTGCTTTTGTTGTACTACATTATCTCTCTAGTGGCACAATACTGTCCATTAGTGTGGCTGAAATCAAACCAATGGGACTGCCTTTGGGCGATAGTGGGTATAGATCTCCATCTAGAGGTCGGAAACAGCCATTGCAATGCATCAGCATTATGGTTTAGATATCATTTTGTAGTTTCTCACCACAGACTCTTGGCTCCAATTCGAAGGAAAAGGCTCAGTTTTCCTTTCTTTTGATGGGTTCCCAGAGTGTCCTTTTTCTAAAGCTTAAAAGAAAAAACCATGACAAGCAAATGAAAATGCAAGTTTATTAAGTGACAGATGATTTGGAGAATTGCTTATTAGTAAAAAATGACAGGAGGCACAGAATGCTAGCAGCAAGATTTAACCATTTTAGACAGCACATCGCTGGTACGAAAGTGCTCTTTGTAGTACAAATTAAAGGGCGACATTTCTTGCCTATTTATGGACCTGTTCGGCTTCTGTTGTAAAGTGATTCATAAACCTTAATTGTGGAAGTATAACACAATGTTAAAGAGAAAATGATTTTCCTTTGCTTTATGCTGCATTAGTTGTTCCTGGATCACAATGTATTGTATATTCAGCTTGGCGGTTTGTATGTTGCTCGTTTGTAGACAAATTAAGTTGGAAGTCATGGTTTATAGCCATGTTTCTGTTGTCTGATATGAATAATACAAAAATAGACGTTATATAAACAAATTAATTTGATCTTAAAGAAAAAGAAATCCCTTGTGAAATGTGTTTCTGGCAACCTCTACAGGCAGAGCGCTGTCATTCATAGGCTCTAGCTGCAGACAGGAGTGAAGTCCTTCACTGCTGGCTCACTCATGAACGCCTCTATCTCCTCCACCGTGCGAGGCACACAGGTCAACAGCTCCATTCCACTCGCAGTGACCGCAATGTCGTCCTCGATGCGCACCTACACAGTACACACAATTAGTATTACTATACTATAGGACGTCAGCGTTTGAAGACAATGTTTTAATGAATGCCATTAATTCATTCTGCCATTCTTCTGATTGTAAACCCGAAAGCTAGCAGATGTACAGGTCCACAATGTGTCAATAAAATAAGGTCCTAAACAGTCATGATACAGTACATTACTGGAAGACTTTAAAAATGTTTGCATTTATTTGGCGTAGTTATTTTGTCTGTATTTTTAAGCAATCCCTTGCTGTAAATCCTGTCTGAAATGCAAGTGAATATCGTAGGCCCATGTCAATTGGTACGCATGTGCAGAAACTATACACCGCATGGTGAAGAATGCTCCGATGTAGGGGGGGGGCATACTTTTTTCAAAACCTACTCTTTCTCTTCATCCCTAGTGGAGAAAATAATGGCTTTTGGGACAAATCAATCTGCCCTGCTGTTGGCTGTGTCAATCAACACAAGTATTTACACTGTCATCCAACTGGCATAGACGACAAACGCTACAGCCAGGAGCGGGCCAAGGGACGTGCACACATTCTCTAGCCCCTTTTACACGTCTGTAAAACAACTGCCCTTTCCAGAGCATGAATGCTATTGGCAATTTCTCTACAAGTGCCCTCTCTGGATTTCAAACACTGTGCACAAGCCTGCCGAGATGGCAAGATACAAAATTATTTCCGACATTCCGAGACCTGACCCAGCCAGGCAAATGTGGACTTTAATAGTACCGCAAAGTTATTGTATTGACCGATTACTGTACGAGGGGGTGGGGGTACAGGCCAGCCTTTCCTCCCTGCTGCCTGCAGTAATACAGTGCAGTTTGGTGTGAGTCTAGTGTAGAGAAACATTCTGGAAATGCTTTTTTTTGGAGGGCAGAGGAGTTCGGTGGAGATCGTCCTTGTCAGATTGCAAAAAACGGAGACCAAAAACACATACTGAGCATTTTTTTTCTATTAAAACCTTTTAAAACACATTGTTTGGGTTGTTACAAATGATGTCAATACAGTTAATGAGAGGACATCATGCTCAAGTATTAATGTGCTGGTTGGTTATGACAGCTTTCGTATCACACAAGTTATCTGTTAAATGCTGCTAAAAAGGCGAACTCACACTAATCTCATTCATAAAACAAAAGCTGTACAATAGCACACCTTCGCTTCACTCAGCTGAAAGCAAACAGAAGGGGCAAACAGAGACATGTGCCTCCAACATGCTACTACAGCATATCGTATGTGAGCTGCATGGGGGTGGGTGACTCATCGTGTCCTTCGTCTTCATTAAACTACTGAAGAACTACTCCTGAAACACAATGAAACAAACTGCTGCCAGGCCTGTGTGAAGTCGGGGGGAGAACAGGCTGACTCACCCCTCCGAAGCCGCGGAAGCGAGCCAGCACTTGGTTGTCGATGAAGCAGCTCTGCGCGGGGTTGGCCAGAGCCTGGTCCAGCAGGTGGTTGATGAAGTAGATGCCGGGCTCCACCGTCAGGACCATGCGCTCCCGGACCAGCCGACCCATCCTCAGGCTCTTCAGGCCGGGCTCGTTGATACGCTCCACACCCTGAGCACATAATGAGACATTCAGTGAAGCTGTTGGTACATTAAATGACAATGACGATGCATGCTCGTGTGGAGGAAAGATGGCACCACAACGTGGCCACCACTGTTACACCCTACACAGTTTGGACAGAACGGGCAGCACTGACCTCTGGGTAGCCCCCCACATCATGGACGTCGATGCCCAGCAGGTGCCCCAGGCCGTGGGGCATGAACACGGAGCCCATATGGACTTTCATCATGTCCGCCACACTGCCCTTCAAGATGCCGATCTTAACCAGCTCCTCCAGGTGCACCTGGTCAGCCAGCCGATGCATCTCTGTCCACTTCACACCTACATGGAGACACATTATGTTTACACATACTGTAGTAAACACAGCTGGAACAGATCCGCTAGCTTGAAATGTGGTGCAAAGAGACACCTTTGAGCTTGTAGATTGGCTGCATTTGCAATTGTTTAATTGAAATCCTGAAAAGTGTATAAGTTTTTTACAACAAGAATATAACTGCCTCTGCGACAGTCAGCGCTGTATTTATAAAGTTTTATTTAAGGCGGAACCTTTGTTCTGATTACCGTTGTTTTGATGCGCACTTCCAGTAGAAAACAGTTCAGTGTGTGTTCATGCATCAACAACACAGCAAGTACCAGCAAGCAAGCACTGTTTTCAAGACTTAATTCCGTTTGTAAGTCTGTTTGCTACAGTTTGTTTTGCTGAATGTTTGGTTTGTTAGGAGATATGTGTATAGTGTGTAATTAATTCTTTTGACAAGTGAGCTTTTTTATTTTTTTTTACTTTAACGGCTGTGGATAATAAAGAATCCTGCCAGTATATAAGAACTCATGCTCTCGGTTGTACTTGAGGGAATTATAGAGGCTTCCACCCGACGGAGACAATATAAAATGCCTGCATTTATTAAAGTATAGACAAGTTTTTTTACTTTCTTGTTTCTGTGCTTGCTTACTGACTTGCTGCTGAAGTACTTGTAGGGCCAATAATATCTTATTGTTTGTTTAAAGCACTAAAGAGAGAATGAGACTAAATCTTAAAAAGCATTTGATGGTTTCACATAGCTCTGGTCCAGAGCTAGGTTTCACAGCAATTGCAACTGCTTTAGCAAAGTTGGTGTATTTTTATATTGAGCCAACAATTCAATTCAAATGAGCTTTACTGGCCTGAGAAAACAAATGTTTATTGCAGTACCAAAGCAAGTGCCACAAATGCAGTGCATTATATGAAGATGTCATTTGTAATTTCCTCTGAGGAAATATTGAGTGATTTTTAAAATACCTGCCGATTTATTCAATATATTGTTTTATTGTTAGCCAGATCTCTCCATCTTTTCACAGTCTCAGGCTGAATGTGTGGCTACGTATGCCGTTCCACCACTAATCTTGTGGCTAGGCAGATCATATTTTGTGCACACATTGACAGCAGGCCAGGGGCCTCAATTCTCAAATGTTTTTTTTTTTCTTCACATCACTCAATAACATCTGCCATATTTGTGCATAAGTAGGCGCAGCACAATCGTCCCTCCAGGATATGGAATAAGCTGTTGGCAGAGATTGTATTTTTCATTGGCTGTGCTGCTCACCCCACAAATCCATGCATGTTCTTTACAAAAGGCAAATTTGTAGCAGTAGTGGCTCGGTGGCCGAATGACCAAAATCTTCCCTGGCCAAGGGGGAATTCCCCTTTAGTCTAGTGGCTAAGATGTTGGCTTTTCACACGGGAAACGGACAGACCTCGAATCCCAGGGGTTACAAATAACTAGGTTTTCCGACAGTATAAAAGTTATTACCAAGAAGCATTGTTACAATAGAAAACTAGGATCGACCACCAACCGCAAATTTGTAAACATGTTACTTTCAGACTTGTTATTTACAAACCATGCCAAAGCATAGTCTGTCAATATATAACCCAGACAGAAGTATGAAGGGAGGTTTGTAGTTTACGTTTATGCTCAAAGTAGACAACAGACATAAATGATAAATTGTAGGTATTCTGTCTCTGAACAAATGTCCTCATGAATCACCCTGTACTCATAATCCTAATACAGTACAATTTTTGCCAAGGTAGTTTGGAGAATCTATGTATAGAATAGAGTTGTTGACTTTGTCAGGTGGAAACCCCATGACCAAATGGCCGAGAAGGATTGATTGGACTAGCCTGGAAAGCCTGGACAAACCTGACAGGGCAAAAAAATCCCTGATGCACTCCTCAGCCTGAAATACATTTTGCGCACTGCAGAGCAAAATGTGGCTAGGACTGAATGGTTTAGACCTGATCAAAACGGTCCTGATCCAGTCATGAACAGATCTGGATCCATATGGTGCCCTTTGCTATTTTATGCTTATTTTCACCCTCATATGAATGAGACTTCTCGTTTATGAGCGACATCAACAAAGCCTCTCCAAAGCAATGGCGCGGAGGTTTGCATAACATTAGTGCATTTACTGGTAGCACACAGTCCAGAGCTGTTGACAATCACAACAAAACTATCAGTCACACACTACTCGCTTTGATTCGTAGTTTAGACCACATTTCAACTCACTAGCTCAAAGTGGCCATCATGATTACATTAGTGCCGACGGTGTTACTCTGCATTTGTGTCCCGCCCGACTCTGTTTTCGGTTTAACCCTTGTGTATTCGGTACGTGGTGGACCTGTGGTACCCTCTAAGCTGGAGTACCATCAATTGGGGGTTAATTTACAAAAAAAAGTGAAAACATGGGGGATAAGAGGTTAGTGTCTGACAGCAGTGATATACAGTTACTATAGTGAGGTGATGGTGTACCTGGTTTGATGGCATCCATGACAGTGCGGGAGGACCTGAGCACGGCCTCATAGATGGCCCTCTGGTCGGCGGTGAACTTCCCGTTGGCTGGGAAGGAGCAGGTGATGTCAGAGGAGTAGCAGTAGTACTCTCCACCCATGTCGAACAGACTGTGGGGAACATAGCATCAAGTGAACATCGTCACATGCTGGGCACTAACACTTCCAGTCAAAACAACAATTAGTTGTCAACTATTTTAGTAATCGATTAATCAGTTTGTCAACTAATCACTGAAGTTTTTACCCTTTCCACACTTAACCATAGTTTTCCCAGTGTTAAGTGTAACAGATTCCACCCATTTTAAACATTTTACTGTCCTTAATTAATGTACCTTAGAATGGAGGGATTTTTATCATGTCCACACAACATCTCTGTGTTTCTAGAAATGGAGGTGAAACATGGTAAAACACAACTTGATGACATCATCAAGTTGTGTTTCACCATGTCAATGATTTTTCTTAGGGCCTTTTTTCTGAGAACGTACAATTCGCATTTGTACTCTCAGGAAATTTTTGAAAATGGTTGTTAAGGTGATAACTAAATAAGAGTCATAATCCAATTAATTGATGAATCGGTTAAATAATCGGCCGATGAGTTAGTTGCAGCCCTAAACAATAATAAAGCATTCATCAAAACAAAGTTCATTGAAGTGCCTTCTGTACCCTCTGTGCCTATAGTACTGGGATAATTTATGACACTACCAAAATAGGGACGCCAGGTTCAAAGTGGTTAAATAAAGGCCATTGTGTGGGCACTATCACCTTGCCTGAGGCTGCAGTATGTGTCCAGTGATTTGTTTCCATAATAACCATTTTTAGATAGTGTAATCAGTCATTTTTTGCAGGATAATGGATGTTATGATTTTATTGTGAAAATGGGTGGGAATCAGCAGGACTGCCAGAATTACGACATAATCGGAATTCTTTGTGATAACTGTCATAATCATTTGCATGGTAAACATTTACAGATATAGTAAAAATGGTGACAGGTCGATCTACAAGCTCTACAAATGTGTCACACATCAGTGTGTTTTGAGCTGTTAGATTTTCCACTATTTGTTTTTCTTAAAATATTTGTTTAAACACCATAAAAGCAGAAATTGAAATGTGTATTGACATGCTCCATTGTTCAACAACAGAAACTATTCATTTGTTATTACAATGAATCAAACAGTAAAATGTTATAATCGTGACAACCTTGGACAAAACAGATGGAGAGACTTTCCTTTAACTTGCCTACAAGTTCAAAACATGTCGCAACTCGATCATTGTGAGCTGATACTGTAGATAGATTATTGTTGGTGTAGATAAAAAATTGGCATAGATAGAAAAAAGTTGTTTGACTCTGTTCTATTGGAGGGTTTAACTGGATAAATACCGTAAGTGTAAACATGGTATGTTGACCTTGTTGACTTGAGGTCTGAGATGTGCTACGCATTTCATATCTTGTGGAATGTCTACTGGGTTTTGGGTTTTAACATTCAACAGATACTCCTACTACTCCTACTCATTGTTACACTTGCTTAAATTAAGTAAATGTTTTAAGTAAAATAAGTACCGGTAAATGTCTTAAATAGGAGACGGTAAACACAATTACTTACCACATGTCTCCATTCTCGATAGTCTTGTCATTGGGAGCCCCAGCATGGCCGTAGTGGAGAACAGAGGAGTTGTTACCGCTGTTGAACAACGAGAGCATTGTCAGATCAATTGCAAAACAGTATAGTTAATACATTTGTGTGGTACAGTTCATGGTTTGACTTAACATAATGGCATGAGAAGGTTGACTGAAAACTTAATGAAACAGCAGAACAGATCGTCACTGTTTGGTGGAAACCTGCTATCTCCATATACAATGTCTTTCTTTTTTCTTTTTCTCAAATTAATGAGCATACTTGATCGTACTACTAAAGGTAACAGCACACCCAGCATCAACTGCCAGGCTATCTGGCGATGCAGTTAAGCTGTAACATTTCAAACTAAAGTAAAACACCTTCTGAGATTCAGTATTGCCATATCGGCTTGAAGCATGCCCCAGGGAAGTTAGTCAGCGCCTCATACATACTGTACCGTCCACCCCTGATGAAAACTGAGTCCTGACTCCGATTTTTTTTTTATCCCATCGCCCACTTCCAAGTGTGCAACCATTATTTCAAGTGTTCAAACATTATTCTATACTTTGGGCATTTAAAAATAGCAGATATCACTATTTAAGAATACTGGATTCATAAGGTGTCACTTGAACTTTTACCCCCCAAAAATCTTTGAATATTTATAATTTGTGGTAACAAAAAAAACATACTGTTATGTTACTGGCCTTTAAAAATAGCAGGTTTGCAAGCTCATATCGCACTTTGTTCTATGCTATGAGCTCTGTTTTAGCGACAAACTTCCACAGCCCCCCCTCTTTTCTCTTTATCCATCCATCCATCTACCCATGATACATTTTTATCATCCATCCGATCATCTATCCAAACCATCTAGTGTCTCCATCTAGCTGGATAATTGGATGGATGACATCCAATTATCCAGCCATCCATCCATGCTTCCCTCCAGAAGGCCTTACGTTCCACAGATGCAGGTGTAGGAGGTGTGACGCATTCCCCCTTTGGTGTAGCAGTAGTGCTGGAACAGGCTGAAAATAGAATGGAGAAGAAGAAGAGAGGGAAGAAAACACCCCCCCCGACCTTCAAAGACATATCCAAGCAACACAGAAGAAAATCAAATGAATGATAGCGCCGAGATCACATGAAACACTAATTAGCAGAACGCTTCAACCTGCCCTACTCCTGACCTTAACTCATTGGAGAAACCTATTTAGAGTTCCTCTTGCTAATCATCACTGTCATGCACGTTGAGACACCCTCCATGCTGCGCCTCGGTCGTGACAGAACAATGCAAACATCAGAACGGTGCGCAGATTGATATGCGGCGTGCTCTTTGCTTTTCCCACACACCCAAGGAAACTGAAACATGAATGACAGACTTTGTAATGGAGGATTTGTGAAAAAAAAAACCTGAAAAACAAACATTATATAACAGCAAAGGCTCTAGGTACCGCTTGCAGAAACAGATATGAAGTAAGGTAGTGATTGTGTAGTGATGACTATACATAATGTAACTATACCTGTAAATACAAGACCAACAAAAGAAAGGTCAAATTTCTATAGGGTCATGTCAAAATTGGAGAAACGGCGAGCAAACAGTTTAGCTTGGATAGTAGCAAATGAAATTATTTTCTGTTGCATAACTCATTTTTAAAAAAGGTGCATATCTGCACCATTTGCGACACACCGCCACCCGACCGCCTCATTGGCAATTTTATAACAACTCTGAAGTGAATCCTGAGATTTTCAACTTGTTGCCATGCCAGTGAGCCCTGTGGCATGTATTACTGCTTATTCAGACTGCTTATTCACTGTGAAAGCCGCTCCAACAGTGCTTATATTTTACGCCTCTCCAACATTGCTTGTATGATATCAATTGACAAGTTTAATCCACTTAGGCCATTTTCCTCAACACTATTCCTTGTTGAGTGGAACGTCGTGACTCCATTAGACCTGTGGGAGTTCTGCAAGTAAAGCCTCAGGCACTGAGTGGATGTCACTGCATAAAATTATCCATCTCTCACATTTCACTATATAGACAACAGGGAGTTCCAACCGCGCCTCAAGCCTATAGCAGGCCAGTCTGGTGCATCTCAGAAGCAGGACTTGTAGCAGTAGAGAAGGGAGGCACTGGAGCAGCACAGACAGTTCAAGCCTTTTATTTTAAATACAGGGTGCAGGTACAAAAGTGACAACGTTTCGATGTATCAGTCACATCTTCGTCAGGTCATGGCCCGAATGGGCAACACAGCAGGTATTAATACACACATCAGTGAGGGGCGGGCTCCTCAATTAACCAATGTTGGACAAGCTGCAATCATTGGCAAACAACTGGAATTTGCATAGGGTGTGCATAGTAGTTTTATATTATATACAAAGGTTAAAAACATTTAAGTATTTTTTTAATAGAGTACAACTGTCAAATTTAAATATATAACATTGATTCGAGTACATTTAAGTTTTAAAAACAATATATATTAAAAACAGGTATAGGGCAGAAGACCAAGCATGTAGGCTATGGGAATAGACTGCCTTAAGGGCCTTGTATTTGGGTGGCCAAAGATAGACAAACAACAACAAGTAATAATGAGGCCCCCTGGAGTGGGAGAAAAGCAATGACAGGACAGCAGCAAAGCAGAGGTAACCTGAGTGGTCGTCTGGAGGTGGCACTTGAGGTGGTCTGAAGATTAGAGGAAACAAGACAATTTCAGTTCCTCGTTGAGGCCCATGGGTTCCAAAGTGTTTAAGGTATGTATCCAATAGGCCTCTCGGCATAGCACTTTGTTTAAGATATCACCACCCCGTGACAGGGTGGGGATTTTTTTCTATGCCCCAGAAACGTAGTGATGCAGGGGAGCCGTGGTTGGCTTTTATGTAATGCCTGGCCATGGCATATTCTAGGTTGCCGGTGCGTATTGCGGTTTTGTGTTCCCCAATTCTGACCTTTAGAGGTCGTTTTGTCTGGCCAACGTATGCCAGCCCACATGGGCATTTCAGTAGATATACCACATGTGTAGAATTGCAGTTTATAAAGGATTTAATTTTGAATCTTTTACCGGTGCGGGGATGTGTGAAAAATTTGACGTTAGAAGAGTTGGAACAGTGAGCACAGTTCCCGCATTTGTAGAAACCCTGGGGAGGGGTTGGAAGCCAGGAGGGGGGGGCAGGGGTCAAGTCAGAGTGCACCAGACGATCTCTCAGGCTACGACTGCGTCTGAAACAGAATAAGGGAGGGTCAATACAGATCTTGGACATATGAGAATCATTTTGTAAGACATGCCAGTGTTTTAAAATTATATTTTTAATGGAACCTGCTGCTGGCGTATACTGGGTGGAGAAACATAGTCTGTTAGACGGTCTTTTTGGTTTCTTTTGTAGAAGGGTCTCACGGCTACTGCATAATGCTCTGTCATAAGCAGAGTCGAGGTCCTTTTTGGCATAGCCCCTCTCCAAGAAACGGTTGGTGAGTTCTGTGGCCTTGTTTTTAAAATCAGAGGTGGAACTACAGTTTCTCCTTAGCCGTAGGAATTGGCCCACAGGTATGTTGCTTATCAGACGTTTCGAATGGTTGCTATCAGCTTTAAGGAGGGTGTTCCTGCTAAGGGGTTTTCTATAGATGGTGGTTTCCAGGTTGCCATTGTTCCCTTTGGAGATGGTGAGATCTAAGAAATTAATTTTGTGGGGGTCATTTTCCATGGTGAATGACAAGTAATCTGTGGTGGAGTTAGCATAAGTGAAAAACAGATTTAACTCATTGAGACTTCCTGTCCATATTATCAGAATATCATCTATGAATCTATGCCATAATGCAATGTTGGAGTGAAAGAGGTTATTCTGGGGATCATGAATGTATTTCTCTTCCCAGAAACCCATGGTAAGGCACGCATAGGAGGGAGCAAATGCACTGCCCATGGCAGTGCCTTGGGACTGGAGGTAGAATTTACCGGCATATTTAAAATAATTGTTGGAGAGAATGAGTTCTGCTAGGTCCACCAGGAACTTAGAGGGGGGCAAAACATTTGTGGGACGTTTGTTGAGGAAGTGTGAAATAGCTGTGAGACCAACATCATGCGGTATGCAGGTGTAGAGGCTCTGAACATCCCAAGTTGCCAGTATGGCATCTTCATTACATTTAAGATTGGCGATGATGTTCAGAACGTCTGTGGTGTCACCCAAGTATGACTGTAAAGATTGAACATGATTTCTTAGGAAAAAATCTACATATTGGGATAGAGGTTCTGTTATACTGCCAATAGAAGATACAATGGGGCGAAGTGGTGGATCAATGGTGGATTTGTGTACTTTGGGCACACCATAGAACACAGGACTGATAGGGTGATCTTTAGTGAGAAAAGATTTTTCTTTGTCTGTTATGAAACCCCTTGTGTGGGACGCATCAATGAAGGTGTCTATAGTAGTTTTGATGTCAGTGATGGGGTTAGCAGGGAGGGGGGTGTAATGATCTACATTGCTTAGTTGGGACTTAATGCCCATATCATATTTGTCTAGGCTCATTACTACCACTGCGCCCCCTTTATCTGCTGGGCGTATGATTATATCAGCCCTGGATTCTAGTCCCTGAAGGGCCTCCATTTCACTTTTAGTCAAGTTGGATGTTCTTGTTTTGTTAGTTTGGCATAATTTAGCCAAATCTCTGTCTACTAGCTGACCAAAAGTAACAATAGAGGGATTTAAATTAAAGGTAGGCAGAAAAGTAGACTTCTTTTTGAAAGGAGTCATTTCCCTGTCAATAGATTCAATCACATTGGGAGCTGCATTG
The DNA here is from genome assembly GCA_039105355.1 of Benthosema pterotum. NCBI lineage: Eukaryota > Metazoa > Chordata > Actinopteri > Myctophiformes > Myctophidae > Benthosema > Benthosema pterotum. The sequence continues at coordinate 36,592,647 of CM076966.1, forward strand.
ACATTGCTACACGTAGTATCACTGTTAGCACTAGGCTTAGAGAAAAAATGTTTTAAGTGTAGTAAACGGGTGAATTTGAAGGTGTCTACCTTGAGAGTGAAAGAGTCAGTGGTGTTGGTAGGAGCAAAGGAAAGTCCTTTGCCAAGGATGTTGATTTCAGCCTCGGTGAGTTGATGGTCTGTGAGGTTGATCACATTCTGTTGCGTGGGGACCGGCGTGTGGGGGGTTCTCCTACCCCTCGACCCCCTCCTCGTCTTTTTGGGTTGGAGCGGGCGTTGGCCGGAAAAGGGGGTTTGAAGGCCCTGTTTTGGGTTTGTGTGTCATCTGATGATTCCCCCTCACTCGCTGTTGAAAGAGGCCCCCCCAGGATCTTCGTGCCAGGGCGGTGTTTGATCCTGAAGTGTTTTCTTTTCCCATGCCAGGCGTATATGGTGCCGTCGGCGTAGTCTTCTGTATCACGGGCAAACTTTTTGATTTTGTAGGTTTGTAAGTCCTTCACAAACTGTCCCAGGGACGTGCTGATTTTTGTAGTGATGTCACTGAACGTATCAGCATCCACTTTGTCTTTAATCTGTTGTTCAAGCAGACGCCGGTCTCCACGCAACAGAATGTGATCAACCTCACAGACCATCAACTCACCGAGGCTGAAATCAACATCCTTGGCAAAGGACTTTCCTTTGCTCCTACCAACACCACTGACTCTTTCACTCTCAAGGTAGACACCTTCAAATTCACCCGTTTACTACACTTAAAACATTTTTTCTCTAAGCCTAGTGCTAACAGTGATACTACGTGTAGCAATGTCAATGCAGCTCCCAATGTGATTGAATCTATTGACAGGGAAATGACTCCTTTCAAAAAGAAGTCTACTTTTCTGCCTACCTTTAATTTAAATCCCTCTATTGTTACTTTTGGTCAGCTAGTAGACAGAGATTTGGCTAAATTATGCCAAACTAACAAAACAAGAACATCCAACTTGACTAAAAGTGAAATGGAGGCCCTTCAGGGACTAGAATCCAGGGCTGATATAATCATACGCCCAGCAGATAAAGGGGGCGCAGTGGTAGTAATGAGCCTAGACAAATATGATATGGGCATTAAGTCCCAACTAAGCAATGTAGATCATTACACCCCCCTCCCTGCTAACCCCATCACTGACATCAAAACTACTATAGACACCTTCATTGATGCGTCCCACACAAGGGGTTTCATAACAGACAAAGAAAAATCTTTTCTCACTAAAGATCACCCTATCAGTCCTGTGTTCTATGGTGTGCCCAAAGTACACAAATCCACCATTGATCCACCACTTCGCCCCATTGTATCTTCTATTGGCAGTATAACAGAACCTCTATCCCAATATGTAGACTTTTTCCTAAGAAATCATGTTCAATCTTTACAGTCATACTTGGGTGACACCACAGACGTTCTGAACATCATCGCCAATCTTAAATGTAATGAAGATGCCATACTGGCAACTTGGGATGTTCAGAGCCTCTACACCTGCATACCGCATGATGTTGGTCTCACAGCTATTTCACACTTCCTCAACAAACGTCCCACAAATGTTTTGCCCCCCTCTAAGTTCCTGGTGGACCTAGCAGAACTCATTCTCTCCAACAATTATTTTAAATATGCCGGTAAATTCTACCTCCAGTCCCAAGGCACTGCCATGGGCAGTGCATTTGCTCCCTCCTATGCGTGCCTTACCATGGGTTTCTGGGAAGAGAAATACATTCATGATCCCCAGAATAACCTCTTTCACTCCAACATTGCATTATGGCATAGATTCATAGATGATATTCTGATAATATGGACAGGAAGTCTCAATGAGTTAAATCTGTTTTTCACTTATGCTAACTCCACCACAGATTACTTGTCATTCACCATGGAAAATGACCCCCACAAAATTAATTTCTTAGATCTCACCATCTCCAAAGGGAACAATGGCAACCTGGAAACCACCATCTATAGAAAACCCCTTAGCAGGAACACCCTCCTTAAAGCTGATAGCAACCATTCGAAACGTCTGATAAGCAACATACCTGTGGGCCAATTCCTACGGCTAAGGAGAAACTGTAGTTCCACCTCTGATTTTAAAAACAAGGCCACAGAACTCACCAACCGTTTCTTGGAGAGGGGCTATGCCAAAAAGGACCTCGACTCTGCTTATGACAGAGCATTATGCAGTAGCCGTGAGACCCTTCTACAAAAGAAACCAAAAAGACCGTCTAACAGACTATGTTTCTCCACCCAGTATACGCCAGCAGCAGGTTCCATTAAAAATATAATTTTAAAACACTGGCATGTCTTACAAAATGATTCTCATATGTCCAAGATCTGTATTGACCCTCCCTTATTCTGTTTCAGACGCAGTCGTAGCCTGAGAGATCGTCTGGTGCACTCTGACTTGACCCCTGCCCCCCCTCCTGGCTTCCAACCCCTCCCCAGGGTTTCTACAAATGCGGGAACTGTGCTCACTGTTCCAACTCTTCTAACGTCAAATTTTTCACACATCCCCGCACCGGTAAAAGATTCAAAATTAAATCCTTTATAAACTGCAATTCTACACATGTGGTATATCTACTGAAATGCCCATGTGGGCTGGCATACGTTGGCCAGACAAAACGACCTCTAAAGGTCAGAATTGGGGAACACAAAACCGCAATACGCACCGGCAACCTAGAATATGCCATGGCCAGGCATTACATAAAAGCCAACCACGGCTCCCCTGCATCACTACGTTTCTGGGGCATAGAAAAAATCCCCACCCTGTCACGGGGTGGTGATATCTTAAACAAAGTGCTATGCCGAGAGGCCTATTGGATACATACCTTAAACACTTTGGAACCCATGGGCCTCAACGAGGAACTGAAATTGTCTTGTTTCCTCTAATCTTCAGACCACCTCAAGTGCCACCTCCAGACGACCACTCAGGTTACCTCTGCTTTGCTGCTGTCCTGTCATTGCTTTTCTCCCACTCCAGGGGGCCTCATTATTACTTGTTGTTGTTTGTCTATCTTTGGCCACCCAAATACAAGGCCCTTAAGGCAGTCTATTCCCATAGCCTACATGCTTGGTCTTCTGCCCTATACCTGTTTTTAATATATATTGTTTTTAAAACTTAAATGTACTCGAATCAATGTTATATATTTAAATTTGACAGTTGTACTCTATTAAAAAAATACTTAAATGTTTTTAACCTTTGTATATAATATAAAACTACTATGCACACCCTATGCAAATTCCAGTTGTTTGCCAATGATTGCAGCTTGTCCAACATTGGTTAATTGAGGAGCCCGCCCCTCACTGATGTGTGTATTAATACCTGCTGTGTTGCCCATTCGGGCCATGACCTGACGAAGATGTGACTGATACATCGAAACGTTGTCACTTTTGTACCTGCACCCTGTATTTAAAATAAAAGGCTTGAACTGTCTGTGCTGCTCCAGTGCCTCCCTTCTCTATTTCACTCTATAGCTTTGCGTTATTTATCTGCTCTCTAACATTCTAGTGCATTGTTATACTCTGTGTCACGATTACACATTTAAGTTGACAAATAATTGTCACACAAATAATTGTACATCTGGATAATAATTGTGCAGTATCTTGCCTTTGACCAGCTCAGTGGCCTTGTGGTTAGAGTGTCCGCCCTGAGACTGGGAGGTCGGGGTTCGATTCCCGGCCGGGTCATACCAAAGACTCTAAAAATGGGACCCAATGCCTCCCTGCTTGGCACTCAGCATCAAGGGTTGGATTGGGGGTAAGTCCCTGCGATATACTAGCGTCATGTCCAGGGGGTGTACTTGTACATCAAGCTGCCTCACGCTACAGAAACAGGAGATAGGCTCCTGACCTATATGGGCCTCAATGGCTCAGCCGGGCCTCCTGACATCATGGCCTGGCAAGGCTACTTAGTATCTTGCCTTTGGACCGCAAGGTCACCGTTTCAAACCTGGGCACCGCCAACTCAGCATATGAGTCTTCTCATCCTGCACAATTGAATTGTCTTCTTTTTCTCAAGTTCAGTCTTCCATGTTTCTATGGCTTATTGTGCGTATTGTTCTATTGTACTGCCTTCCTGCTTGCAGCTAGATTAGTAGATTTCTTTTTCACCTTCACCTTTCAATATCAGAAAAAAATAGCAGTACTGGCTGGACTGTGCAGTCGGCTTTCACAAAACAGGGTATTCTTTAGTTCAGTCTTCCGTCTTTGGCTTATTTGAATGTAATCATGGACACTGTTAATATCCAGTGAACGGGGGGATTTTTTTTTATTTATTAACCAACTCTTGAAGATGTCTCCAGCTGTTTTGTATTCATCTTTCATAATAAACCACTGGTCTACTCACCTCTCCATCTCATACTCTTTCATCCCAGGCTTCACATGCTTCATCAGCTACAGAGAAACAAACGCTTTTCATTATTGTTGATGGACATGATACATGCAGTATGGTCACACTACAAACAATCAACTTCTATTGGCAGGCAAGTCTTATCCAGACCATGAACGCAGAATTTATGTTGAAAGAAGTACCCCTCTTTATATGCCATTGCCATAGACAAAGGGCAGCATTCATGGAAATGTGTACAGATGGCTTCTCTTGCCCTATAGGATCTTACCATTTTATGGGCGTCACTGGAAATCCTGTTGGTGTAGCGCAGGACCTCCAGTTCCATGTCTGTTTTAAGTAGACGACTGCAGGGAGAGACAGAGAAAACTGAGTCAGAGAGGCGTCCTCCATCAAAACGTCAACAGCACACCATCGCAGGCTAGCTGAAACCTTGTATCTCCATATTTTAAGCTTTTAAGTTTGTTTTTCTAAACTGATCATACTACAGTAGGGATGCCCAAAAGGTAGATTGTGATCTAACAGTAGATCATACAGGCTGTGATCACATGGCAGTCCCCTAAAATATATCAACTGAAACCCCAAATACTACTACATCAGTAGTAGCATACAAGAAATGTAGAAATGTATACAAGAAAAGCCTTCCAATTCTCCCCCTATATTTTTAATTTATGTGTGTTTTGGTTAAACACTGTATAACTGTAAGTAACACCAGATCTCCCACTTTCTAGAGGGCCTTGGAATGAATTTTCAAACTATTTTTAGCAATGGGCAAATCACTTTTTTGATTTGTAGATCTTGTTGAGCCGGTGATTTTGAAAGTACCTCTCAAGTCGAAAAAGTGCGGGCACCACTGCACTACAGTATCACACAAAAGCATCACAATAGCAATAGTTTAATGATTTAATAGTTTAATAGATCTGTAACCCTAGATCTACATTTGAATTATAGTCCTGAAAAGCAACAGTTCTGGACACACTACTTGAGGTTTCCACCCAACAGCGACGCTGTTAGCAACACAATGTATGAAAACATTGTCATTCCTGCAGCATATTGCGAACAGAGATACAGTATGTATTATGTACTGCAAGTCACGTGGAAAACTGTATTATATTCTTCTCTGGTCTGACAAAACCTGGGGAGGCGATTGGAATTTTAGGATCAGGAGAAGGATTCCATTCACTTTGACATTATACTGCAAACTGATTGACAGGCCTAAGATTCTCCTCTGCACCACAATGCCTTCAGGACACAGTCTGAAACATTCTTTCTTCTATATGAATATATGTTTTCAAAAGCAGCCTCTTAGATACGGACATTGTTATTTAAATCTTTGGGGGCCACACTTCCTCCCCCGCCAGGGTGAAACTTTTACTAAATGAGTCCTCATTTACTTTGGAATCCCAAGAAAAAAACAAACAAACAAAAAACAGCTTGGTTGAGATACACTGTACCTCAACCAAGCTGTTTTGGTTTGTTTCTATTATTATATACTGTACCTGGTACAGTATATAATAATATTCTCATCAATATTAATATCTCAGATGTAGTGCTTGAGTCTTAGTAAAAGGCACTTTACATGGACTATTCACATACAGGGTAGTATCTACTGTGTGCACAGGTTTTTGCAGCCCTTGACCAGTAATGTATTTTGTTTCAGTTTTTATTGGAATGAAGCCTTAAAAAGCAATTTTAATGCACTGCCCCATCATTTCCATTTATCAATTTGTTGTCAGCTTTACGTCTGTGTAGCCAATATTCAAATCACACATCAAGTCTCAGCTTCTGTATGCAAATGTTTTTCATCTTGGCATTGGAATCTGAAAACAATTAATATGCAGTGGCAGCCACTTATTTATTTAAATATGTAAACTGCTATGTAGAAATATTCTATTACTGTATGTAAAATCCTATATTCACATCCACATTATCTCAATAGCCAGATTAGGAGGTGGCATAATTACAAGCAATAAACCAATGTAAATCTTGTGTACGGTGGTATAGGTTAAGATTTAATCAGATACCTTTTTAACAAGGGCTTTGACAGCCATGCAGATCTCGATAATGACACATCAGTCCCTATTAAATCATCTACAAGTGCAAGAGAGACGTGAGAGGTTTTTCAGAACCACAGGAGTCTTTCCAAGGGGTGGTGAATCTCTGAAAATGCACGTCCTTTTCCGACATTCTCCCACAAGCTTGCACTTCAGTTAAGGAGGGGAAAGCACCACCTGATTCACAAATGCCATGCCTGTGTCTGTGACAGGGGCTCTCCTAGTTGAGAGACTCTGCTGTTTATCCCAGAGAAAGAGAGTGGCATTATTCTAGCCTGCTGGTTTATGCACATTGCTGTGTTCTATTACAGGGGATTTGTGTTGCACAGCTAGAGAACTGTGTGTGTGTGTGTGTGTGTGTGTGTGTGTGTGTGTGTGTGTGTGTGTGTGTGTGTGTGTGTGTGTGTGTGTGTGTGTGTGTGTGTGTGTGTGTGTGTGTGTGCGCGCGCGCGTTCATGTAACACAGTGGTTTTAAATCAGTGGTCCTTGAGGTGATTCCAGGTGGTCCGCAGGCAAAGTGATGTAACTCCAGGTGTAACTCTTTGAGAGTATAAAAATGAAACCAAAATCCAAATGGACCCTTGTGGGTCCATTTGGATTTCATCAGAAGAATGGTCATTTTGATTTATATTTTCCTGTATTGTTTCTGAAATCTAGCCTGATATTGTGGTCAAAAGAAAAATAAATCAATTTTGGGGTCTGTGGGGCTAAAATGTCCTCAAATGGTGGTCCGTGGCTCAAATGCTGAATAAATAGTGTGCCCTGGTATCAAAATGTTTGAATGGTCCACTGATGTAACGCAATGAATGCAATATAGTGCATGCTTTGACATGCAGCATACAAAAATATCACTGGAAGTGTCAGTAACCAGTGGCAACGCTAATGAAACCGGAAAAAGAATGCCCAAAGGACAGCCGTACACAAGCAAACAAACAATGGTGGTAAAGAGGTGAAAGGGAGAGAAGAGCAGAGGAGGGGTACTGGTAGCAGAGGCAGGGTATGGGGGGAGGGCACCAAAACAACTCTCTGCCTTCCCAAGAGGTGTGCCTGAGCAGCATTCATCCTCATTCCAAGGAAATGTCAATTTGTCTGGAGGGTGCAAAGTCTAATGCCAGTGATAGGCAGAAAGGCACGGATACCATTACAGCACAGGGTAGGCTCTCTCTCAGACACAAACAGCCCACGGAAAGTCTTCACAGCTGCAGATACACACTTTGCGTAGAATAACTGTCGGCAAGGCCACTACAACCTTTCACTGGCTGAACTGAGCAGTTTATGTCCAAATACAAACCATTTTAACAGTCTTCAGATCCTTTGATACTAGTCTAATATACAGGTAGTACTAATATAGTACTTTAGAAAAGAAAAATAGTTTGACTTACCATTCCACGATAACTGGGTGTAAAAGGGTGTTGTTTACTTGGAACCTGGTGAATCACAGATAAATAAATATATTTAAGTACAGTACATTGACAGCCTCTGTAAAAGTCGTTACCCAACCCAAGTCTATCGTAGCTACGGTACTGGACAAAATTCATTTGTGTGTTTGTACAGTGGCAAGATAGGCTTATACAATAAAAATAAGGAGTTTATTGTATGATGAAAAGGGAGCCCTTTCATTTGTCTCAAGTGCAGGGTCTTTGGAGAAAGACAATAATCCCTTCAGCAATCCCGTCTTAACATTTTTCACCATGTCACACAGAACATTTTTCTTATTTTGGGTCCACCCTGTTTCCAGACACCCACAAGACCAGCATCTGAATCCTGAAAGTCCTACAAAAAAAACGATGGGCTCCATTTTCGTCACCGCTAAACCCCTTATCCCTTAACTTCTTTGCCTTTTTAAACTATTAAAAAATAACATTTTTCAATAGTTTAAATGCCCAGTCTACAAGCTCACAATGTGTCAATAGATTGGCACATTGCACTATTCCAAAAGGTTTTTCAAAATAGTAAAAAAAAAAATGATAAGGGGTTTAGATGGTAACAAAAATGGAGCCCTATGTCTTTTCCCAAAGACATACCCTGCACTTGAGACAAATCAAAGGGCTCCATTTTCATAATACGGTAAACCCCTTATCCCTAACTTCTTTACCTTTTTAGTATTTTGAAAAACATTTTTTGAATAGTTCATGTTGCAAGGTTGTAGGCTGTCTGTGGCTGTGTACGTGTGTGTGTGTGTGTGTGTGTGTGTGTGTGTGTGTGTGTGTGTGTGTGTGTGTGTGTGTGTGTGTGTGTGTGCGCGCGCGTGCGTGCGTGCGTGCGTGCGTGCGTGCGTGCGTGCGTGCGTGCGCACATGCATACACACAATAATATTACATATACTTTACAGTAAATTGTAAAAATCCATACTATAATTAAGGAAATGTCTGTCTGAATGTCTGAAACCGCCGTAACCCCTCACTGGCTTCAACGATCGCTCTGACTTTTCACACAGGCATTGACCATAATATTATGAAGAGATTAACCAATTGTACAGTTCTAGCGGTTACCCCACTGTCATGTTTCCAATGCTACACCAGCAACGCAACAGATAGTGGCCTATACAATCATTGTTTGGTTTTCATTCATAAAATCAATCCTTTACATCATTTGATGTTCATTATTCATAACGGGTAAGGTCCTAGTAATAATAATTCAAGGGATTAAGCCAAGTTGAGGATGAGGACACAGTAACTTGGCCATGAATTACCTTATACAATTGAGATTTTTCCTCTCAAATTAGATTAAAAAAATGAAATAATCTGCCAACAATTTGCATGCTAGAGGCCCAACTCACCATATAGTTGACAATACCCCCCTCCAAAAAAAAAAAACCTTTTCAACAATGTACGATAGGTAGGTGAATAATATTAATAAATAGCAATAAACAGTTTAACTGTTGCCAATCTTATCAAACATACCCACTAATTCCTTCAAACGATGCTTCACGGCAGATACTCCCACTGTCGGTGTTCTGCCCTCTCTGGAAACAAGGAAGATAAAAGAGAAAATCAAATTCATTATTTCACTTTCAAGTCTTGTTGTGTTCATGTCAGCACACCAATTAAAAATACAAATAATTAGTTCATTTATGACAGTACTGACATTTAGTCTCGAGCTGAATATATGCTGTTCAGTTAAGTGTTGTGACACTGAGGGGGGAAAGAAGTGCACTTTTTTCAACTGATAATAAATCAATTGTGTATAGTGGCTTTTTTTTTACTGAAGCATAAATTAGCCTTTACTCTGCTGCTACAGCCATTGTACTGTACATCGATCATAACATGTCCAAAGGGAAATGCATGCATTTTAATTCATTACAACCAGAAAAAGAGATAAAACATTTTCCCAACAGCGGTGAGAAATTAATGACCAGGATAGGGATATCAATAGCAGAGGCATGGACCCAAGCAAAGCCCCTCCAGCTGACAGAACATGAATGTGAGTCTCAAGAGGCAGACATGTCTAAATAGAACATTACATCAATGTAAAAGTCTCAAGAGCCAGACGTTGTCGAAAGTAAATCGATCATGACATGAATAAAGAGTCTCAAGAGGAGAACGTACTACATACCAGAGTGAGGAGCACTGCAGGTGTCAGTTTGTTCAGGACATCAACAATCTGTAGGATGACAACAGTGAGGTGACATCAGTATTCATTTCATCACTAAAACTATGACGAAAAATGATTGTCGACTATGTTTTTTCACTGGCGAAAACAAAATAGAAGCTATAACTGAAACACTCTAAAAATGTTAGGGAGGGAGTCATGGAGTTTGGAGAAGAGATACTGTACGTTGTTGGATGTACTGATGAGTGTTGAGCTCTGAAATAGCTACAAGCTTACAAGTCACAATGCACTTATCATTTATTTCCAGCATTGTAAATCAGACATTACAATGCAAAAAGGTCTGTTAAATAAACTGTATACTTAGTTAAGATACAGTAGTTTAAAACTAAAGAAAAACTAATAAATTACTAAAATAAAATTCATACTCTACACTACTTTCAACCAACAGACTGTCTTAATGGTCATAGTAGACACTGCACAATCACGCAAATTGAATGCAAATTAATTAAATAATTAAATCAGGTTATCTAAATGGTGATGTGTTGGAAAGACTGTAGGGAGAACTAAACACCCTTGGGTATGGGAATTTAAGTCTATTCCAGTGTATTATACAATGTGAAAGAGGCCCTTCACACTATTGCATGTTCTTCACAGTATTTTACTTAACTGTGGCTTTTTATAAAAAAGGAGAATTATATTTTTCTCATTGTCATAATACTGATAAATCTTTCCAGAGATAAAATGGCCACCATTATAATCAAAAAGGTCAACCAATGAACTATACACAATCTCCTCACTGAGTCACTGGTCAACAAAAACACCTTGAAAACACTTAACAGAAACCCTAGAACAAGGTTTCTTTGACTATGCCTGTACCTCAAAGACCCTGAAAACAAGGCTAAAGACCTCCCAAAACAAACTGGTCAGGCATTTATTTGGCCTCACTCCCAGAACCCACGTCACCCCTGCCCACTTTGACAGACTGGTTGTTAAATTAGCTTTTACTCTGCTGGTGCAGCCATTGTACATCGAAGATAGCATTATTCACTATGATTTGCTGCTTCTGGCTTTACAGAAGTAAATAATTTGTATGTCTCTAAATGAAGGTGGCCACTATTGTAAACAAGCATATCACTTACAGTATCTAATGTGTCCATTCACAGTTTTTCAGTTTTGTTGTAGTCTCCAAGCTGTTACATCATTCATTCATTAAAGAAGAAGCCTAATTTATTTCAAAATGTGGCTTCTGTGCACAGAGCCTATTACATATTCTAGAAGGTCAGTGGCACCCACTCGATTGGTCATGGTCATCATACAATCCAGTGCCCCTGCTTACATTTCCGCCCACGGCTTCAAATAAAAGAATGAAAGCTTTCACCTTTAAAAACAGCCTGCGGAGGCAGGGCACCCACTCCCTCCAACTTCACAGCTCAATAACTTATCATCAGAGTTCACACAGTCACTGCATGAGGAAAAGGTCAACGGGCACATGAGGATGGGCACACACGTGCACACGCACACGCACACACGCGACTTACATCACATGTGTACTGCACTTCATCAACTGCATATTTCTGCTTGAAGTGCTCCCTGGGATGGATCCTGTCAACATAATAAAATAACTGAATGAGTGATATAAAACACAGGGGCAGTACTACTATGTGTGTTATTATGGGCAACCGTACCCCATATTCCTTAATGTCTTTGCCTTTTTTACTCTTTGGAAAAACTAGTTCAACTTGTTCAAATGGCCGATGTGAGCTTGTAGATCGACTACTTGATCTATTAAAAAATATATAAAATAGTGCAAAAGGGAAAAGAAGTTTACTGATAATGGGTAAGGCACCCTATGGAGAAAATAGGACAGATCTACAAGCTTTCAAAATGTCACTTTGTGAATGTGTGGTAAGCTTGTAGATCAACAATTTCTGTAATTTTGCAAATGTTTTGGAAATAAAAGAATATTAAACATTATTAATTCATTTGTCATAACTGCCCTGTGATTACAAAGCCTAAAAGGCAAAACAAAAATAAAATGAATTGTAATGTTCTATCGTTCAATGCAAACACACAATAAGATCTTAAATTCTAAATTAAAAAAGAGGAGTCTCACAACCACAAATATGAATTATTCACATTTCATGTGTCACACTAAAGATGCCCCACTCAAATATTCATAAAGAACTCAACAGCAGCTTCTTTCCTCACAGAATGCAAATTTATATCAACATCCTGACAACTATTTTTTCCCCCACCAAGTTCATCTAAAAGTGATAATTCCTGTGATATTTTAGCATAATCGTGTAGGCGCTAGGGAAAGTGTATTTAATGCCGCAGGGCAAGCATGATTTTGTTTCATTCCAAACACAACACACCCCCGAATGCATCAGTGTATTCATGGTAAGCAGGACAGCAACATCATCTTTCAACAACAGGCATCTTATGAAAAGAGAAATCATTTAGTCCAGTACAAGTGTATTGTGTAATTATACCAAATATGAAGAGTGTATTCAGTATTAATACAGAAACCAATATATTAAATAGTAGAATATTATTTCTGGATTCCAACATGATGTTAAAGAACATTTAATTAGCCATGACTTTTAATGCAAGGCAAGGCAAGGCCACATAAGAGTGTTAATTATTTAGGGTAAACTGTAGATTGGAATTTGGTCTGCCATCATTATAACAATGATGGTATTCAATGTCTCTCCATATATCTCAATTTTCCATAACTACGTCACACAATTTAACTCTGAATGCATTACAGAACAGAGTTGTGAATAACTTTCTCTTTACTGTATGAAAATAAGTTTTGAAAAGTGAATAAAACTGCATATTGTTCGTTAAGACTCAAAGCTCCATAGACATCAATATGACTCACGCTCCCATCCAAGTGGCATAGCTGTCTGGCAACTTGGGGACAAACAGGATGGATCTCCCTGTGTCCACATCGATGGCTCCATAGCAATCTGCTTCAGTCACTCCGAAGGCCCAGTGGAAGTATGACTCCTGAATGACCAAGGACATGATCAGGTGTCACTTATGACAATGATTATATAAGTAAACTTTTAAGTACATTTACTTGAGTACTAGACTTCAACCCATTAAGACCAGAGGGCCGAGTCTAGAAATGCCATTTAAATCTATACTTCAAAATGATTCAAAACCTTTCAACCACACTATACAGTAATTACACAACTTTGTTTAATCCGTATACACCTTTTAGTCACACTGGTCAATCATCCTCAGACATCATCATCATTTTCTTGATTGCAATGACACTTCCAATTTCCCATCATCTTTTTCTAGTTTGTGGTGGGCATTTTTGAAACACAAAAGCCCTGCCATCCGTAATTCTAGTTTACAAAACCTCACAGAAATGGACATATGTTATGTTTTAATGTTCAGTGCTGATTGTTCTAATTGTGATTATTTGTTGTGACAATTACTTGTCTAGTACAGTGGTTTTCAACCTTTTTCATACCAGGGCCCACTATTTATTCAGCATTTGAGCCACGGACCACCATTTGAGGACATTTAGCCCCACAGACCCCAAAACTAAAGATTTCTTTGGCTTTTGTCCACGACACTAGGATGGATTTTTGCAAACTAAACAGTCAAACATACAAATCAAAATTACTATTAATCTTCTACATTCTCCAATTGACTAATTCAGATGATGAATATTTTAACTCTTGAGAGTGTAAACATTTTTATTATGCTCTCAAAGAGTTACATCAAGTTAACCAACTGTCCATCATTTAGCCTGGGGACCACAGAAGTGCAATCCTCCCAGGGACCACTGGTGGTCCCCGGACCACTTGTTGAAAACCCCTGATCTAGTAAATAGTCATGACCTGGTGGTTGAGCTCCTCCTACCTGTCTGAAGACGACATCGGTGTCGGTGCAGTACCTCTGCTGCTGCTCTCCTCCCTGCAGCAGAACCACAGACCTGGGCTGGAGCTGCCCGTTAGCCTTCAGCCCCTCCGCCAGGCGGCGGCGGTTCTCTGCAAACAGGGCTGCAGACACCCGCAGGGTGTCCTTCCCAAGCCAGAAGACAGGTCTGTGAAGAGAGGTTTTATCATTGTAGGTCAAATGATATAAGGACGTTTGGGAAAACCGATATATAAGCTCAAGAGTTTGTAGATCTGATATATTCACAATAATTATCTGTGGAACTGAGTCGACAGAGACAAAATGCAATGCCTCAGTTCACAGCTGATTGTTTTTAAGGGGTCAAATATGATTTTTTGGAGGCGTTCGCAGTTCAACAACTTCAAATATGAACATTTCAGGGGTTACAGCCTGAAAAGGCTGACCATTCATCTGTGTGTGCAGCAGCACCAATGCAGTTCTTTGTATTATTGTTGTTGTTGTTGTTAGTAGGAATAAACACAGTAGCATCCAGGAAGAAGCCTAAGAAAGAGCCAAGTTCGTGTTTTTGGGAGGTGGTATAGGTGGTGCCCCCAGGGGGATTACATACTACACTATAATAAAACTTGATCTTTGCTCTGTCTCTCCAGTCCACAGATAATGACCAAGATAAATCCCATCCAATTAACAGTTCAAAGGTTAATATAACCTAATATAACCATAACTGACATGTCTCTTCACTGCTGACACTGGACTTCATAGAAGCAACTAACTGGCATAGTGCATTATTCACACTATACAGACACACTGCACTGCTGGGCAAAACGTTTAGAACAGTAGAAGCAATTCCAAAATAAATCTCAATATCTGGAAGGTGTTCATCAGTGTATTACAGTTGTATAGACAATTAGACACAACAGCAACTTTTTTTTGTTTGATTTTTCCTCCCTCATTTTTTATGTTTTCTGAGCTGCATGCTAAAATGTGAAAAATCCTTAAGATGTTTTGTAGTCTGGGGTTTTATGATTAATTACACTCAAATAAGTGCTCTGTAATGTGGACTGTAATGTACAGTAACAAGAGACAGTTAGATCATTTTGCGACCTACCTACAGTAGGTTGCACCCTTTTTAAAAATGGTCGCAACCTTTTTAAAAAGGGTCACGACCTGTGGTGCGAGTCACAAAATGATTTTGCCCCTCCTAGATCAGTCCTCAAATCCTATATGACATAATTGACGCCGAATTTTACGACTGAAAATCCACTAAATGTTCAAAGCTCACGTCGTTTGGGTGTAATTAAGGTCACAAAATAAATGGAAATAAATGTCATGTGCTCTTGCTCTTACAATTTCTAAAATGTCTTATAACTTGTAATAATGTCAGAGGCGTTAAGAACCGGAATTGAAAAGCAGAATGGGAACCGGTCTCACAAAAAAACCTAAGGATACCACTATTACCACATCCTTAGTCAGAGCCAAACTCTCCACATAGATCGCACACACACATGCATGCACACGCACGTGCACACACACACACACGCACACACACACACACACACACACTCGCACACACACACAGACAGACAGACAGACAGACAGACAGACAGACAGACAGACAGACAGACAGACAGACAGACAGACAGACAGACAGGCACGCACGCACGCACGCACGCACGCACGCACGCACGCACACACACACACACACACTGAACTGTCCGATTAACTGTCATGCGGAATCAGTGGTCACTTATTGCCGACGGTGCTTTCAAGTAAATCAGCTGACATGATGTCTACAGCATCCCTCTCCCATTTTCTCTTTCCCTTTGAAGGTTGAAGGTGCACTTAAGATAGTTCCATCATGTTTTATTCTTGTCCCTATATCCCTTAAACAAAGCAAAGTTAGAGATGAAGTAACCAAAGGAATATTTTGTAATGTACTAGTAATAGTACAATGCAAAGGCACTTCCCCAATCCCTCCCCATACATAGTTACTCCTATCCTCATTTAGTATTAGGCTATGACGATTTCAGCAGATCTAGCTCTAGTGTTCAGAAACACAAGTCTAACCAACTGAACCCCAGGCGGACCCTGCTCACGGTGCTCAGCCTAACTTACCATCCTTGCACTCTTGACTGAGATAATAAAAATCACAATAAAACCTGATCTTTGCTCTATGTCTCCACCGCTTAGGTAATGAGATAAATCCCATCCAGTTATAACAGTTCAAAGGTTAACCATTATAACCTGCTGGACTGTTGCCACTGAGCTACAGCAGCTGACAGTAATAGTACACCTGTAGTTTAGTACAGTGGTCCCCACACATTTTCATATAAAGGACCTCCAAATCAGCCCGTGGACCCCCATTTGAAAAAGGTATGCCAGGGATTTTTAGGGCTCTACTAGCAGTGTCAACCTGTTTAATTTCAATGACAGACAGCAATTTGTATACTCTCATTTGTACATTCAGACCCACAAGGGTCCATTTGGTTCCAAACGATCATTTAGCTTGCGAACCCCTGGAACTCTAACATTGAACACTGGGGTAAGGGGGTTGGTTATACAAAATATCAAGAGTGCTACTCAGAGGCTCTGGTATTCTAGTATTTTCAAACGTTCAAAAATAAATCTCAATATGTAGCCTATCTGAAAGAGTAGCATACATCTAAACATCGCCGACTGGAAGGCAAGTCTATTACGGTTGTATAAATTCCTGAGAAATTATGCTCTATCGGTTTCCCATGTTAATTGATGTGTTATAGACAACTTTCAGCCTGCAGCAGCTCTTGGCTGAGGAGTCAGTCAGTAAAACACACTGTGTAATTGATTGCATGAACAAAACAAAACGCAAAACAAATGCAAATGCTCTCATACTTTCTAAAATGTCTTCATATCGTTCTATAAATACATTATAATAAGTGACACGTATTCATGTCAGAGCTCAACTCACTCTGCTGCAGCAGCCATGATGCTCTCTCTCCACACACTGTCATGTGTTGCCAGCGGTCACGTGATGTTTATAGCAAGCAGTCAGCTGACTTCCTCTCTCTCTCTCTCTCTCTCTCTCTCTCTCTCTCTCTCTCTCTCTCTCTCTCTCTCTCTCTCTCTCTCTCTCTCTCTCTCTCTCTCTCTCTCTGCCTCTCTCGCTCGTTCACGCACGCGCGCGCACCCCCCCCCCTACACACACACACAAATCATTGATTTTGCAATAATTGCTACAATGGGCTTTAAATACAACACGCATGTTTTTATTGCAAGCTAAGTGGCATGGCATAATCAACTGGTTTATGGGCTGCTGACTGCTGTGGATGCTGATAATGTCCAACACTGTCACATAGCAGCCATAGGCCTACTGCAGTTGACTACTATTTTCATGTTGTTTAAACATTCCACATCTGATTTTTGCTGAACGATCAACACTTTTAGAGTAGCCTATTTCTCCCAAGACAAGAGGCATTGAAGTCAGTGTAATAGCCTTATTAAATCATTATGCACACTACTACAAAAATGACAAATGTCATTTATTGAGCATTATTCTGCTGTGTAGACCTATTGGTATTTTGGGGGAAGGGATTTTCAGTCCTATCTTGCACCACTCTGTATCAATCAACATATTATATAATATTATATGTTATATAATAATTATTGATTTCACATCACCCTTTACAATTCCAAATGGGCTGGGGGTCACCTCATATGGCATAAATGAGAGATGTCACAGTCTGAACTTGTAGGTCAGTTATTTATATAGCTCGCTCCCTCATCAAAGTTGCCCACACAATGTTGATTTTAAAAACTGTTGGTGTAGTAGGCTATTACCAGTCCAACGCACAACCAGGCAGGCCAATGGGGCTGTGCCTGTGGTGGGGCTGTTGTGTCTGGCTAGATTGTAGTATTGTGCGGAAGCGGGGATCGAACCCGGGACTCCCACTCGACAGTCCAGCCCACAACCAGTCGCGCCAATAGGGCTGAGCCCGATGGACTCACATGGTGTGGCTGGCTCATGGCTGGGTGCTACATTGGCAATGTGTGCAGTACAACATAGTTCTTCATAGATTTGACCTCTTAATTCTCCCGATTGAAGCATTTTCCTGCAAATTTTCATTTGTTTGTTTTTTTCTGGGGGACAGCAGCTCACTCAAAGGAATCCTACCTTACTGACGCATGCATACGCATTTTGCAGCACCCCATAGTGATTGTCCAGCTCCCTACTGTAAATATGTTCCCACGGCCATGGCCCTGTGTGTGTCTGGGACTGGGTCTATGTGGTTCACAATCTATGTAAATCAACCTTTTGCACACGCACGCACGCACGCACGCAGGCGCACGCACGCACGCGCGCACACACACACACACACACACACACACACACACACACACACACACACACACACACACACGCGCACACACACACACACACACACACATTGTTGCCCGAGGATAATGAGGGCAACAGCAAATGCCAGATGATGATTTGTTTATCCTCTATCCCAATTTATTCACCAAGATGATGAGGAAAATGTGACTAACATTACTGTCACCGAGGAACTGTGGCTGGGAATGAAACGAAATGATGTTAGAAAATAATAACCACCATCCCCAAGGACTTCTGGTACTTCTTCATTAATTAAGACACAGGTATGCATTGTCATACATAGGCTACATTGAGGAAGGCGTGCCGGTTAAAAGTGTCTGTGTGCGAGGTCTACACTCTACCGTATTTTCTAATTACGAGCCTCCATGAGCTGTGCACCCAGCAAATTGCATTTAAATACGCTAGACTGAGTATGCTCATTTACAGTATGTCTCATTGGGATTCCCTGACGGTGTGGAGTGGGAGTTGGCTGAGAAGATGGCAGGTGTTGCTTGATACCTAACCCAGTCCCAGCCACTATGTGAACTGTCATAGACCACAGCTTTCCCTATACTGGGGTTTGGTTCATTTGTGTCCTGATAAACGCCAGTGTTTCCTCAGCTGTGAATTCTATTTCATCGTCATCTACAGCAACCTGTTTGGTTTCTCTCGCAGCGACATTCCCAGTGGCGACAGTTCAGTGAGCAGCTGCATCTGCACTTGAAGCTTGGAAGCTTATCACCCTGTATATTCATTTATCACCCCGCACCCCTGGATCAAATAATGGCTTGGATATGTGATAATGGCTGTACATACTTATTCCAAGGGGGTAATACTGTATCTTTATGGTGCTTGGTTAGCTGCTGTATCATAAAATGAGTGAATACGGATAATGTTAAACTAGAGGTGCCAACACAGTGTCAAGATATGCCAGTTCTACCTAGATATTTTCCCCTTAAGGTTCTCTTCAGGGCAGCATACTGATGATTCCGCCCGTCTGCTCTTAACTTTGACCGACTGTGACCTTGACCGTTATACCTTTTCAATTCAAAAGTTTGAGTACTTTCTCAAAGGAAGTTTGCTCATCATTCCTGTTTTTGACAAGCAGACAGACAGACAGACAAATGAAAGACAGACAGACAGACAGACAAATGAAATGGCACAAAAAACAAACAAACAATTCCATTGACTGAGAAAAGTAATTCAGAAAATCCCCCCATCATTCACGTCTGTCATAGTTTTATTCAGGTGAGGTACATGCTGTAAAGGGGGAATTCCACCCATTTTCAAAATTCTATATTAATTACATCGTACAATGAAAATGGGTGGAATTCCCCTAAGTTGAGAACAGAAAGTAATGTAGCTGTATTGATCACACCATCATGTTCATTGCTGTTGTATCTTTACTTTCATCCATATGATGTGACCTAATGCCATCAATATGTTGTGTACTAATGTTCATAATGTTGCTGACAAACAAATACTGTTGCTTTTGTGTTGCCTCATCTGCAAGCACCCATCCTTCATCTTTTATCGTCATTCTTAGCTTTAATAAAGTCATTTGTTTTTCTTGTCTTGGACTCTCTTGATTTTTTTTCAGTATTTTTTTTCTTTTCCATCTGCTTGGGCGGAAACCAAGGAAATCTATTGTTTGTTTGTGTTCATAAACTGCCACAAGTGCTTAAAGTGAAAAGTGCAGCAGCAAACATCTAGGTCATAAGAACAAATTGTTGATGTTCTATCATCAGATCTAATTTGCGAGTAAGGTTTCACCACATAAGCCCATATAAAATATGAACACCGGCCCAGTATTTAATGTGCATTTGTGACTGTATCGTATCATTTCACATTTAAGGAATCAGGTCGACCTGCCTCACATAATACACACAGGGTTAGGTGAGGTGATGTGATGAAGGTTGATGTGTCTTATAATGTGTGTGTTGCCATTTGCAGCTAAAACATCAATGCATTTGGCGATGGTCCTATGACCCTAACGTTTGCTGCTGCACTCTTCGCTTGTAGCACTTTATGAGAAGGAAAAAATATTATATTCTTATGTTATGTCTGAGTAGTATACCATCTATGGATTGATGGATTATGGATTGATTCAAGTTGAAACATTGTAAATTGTGAATTGACTTTACTGTTGAAATGTTTTGTTGTCGGAGCGGTTGAAATCTCATTGTGATTTTTGGACCTGTAAATTACAACAAAACAAGCCATGGCGCTGGTATGGGACTTCTGGTTTACCGGAACGGGGTTCAATTCCCTGCAGTGCCCTGCTCAATGTGTTGTACTTGCATGGTCTTGTTTTTGGCTCATTGAGGTGCATACATTTCAGATACCAAAGTCTGTTAAGAGACTGTAACATACTGGTTGGTCTAAATGAGACGTAGCTTGTCGAGTTGGTTCAGAGAGATACGGTTAGATTATGGTTCCTGGTTATGTGATGTTTGCTCCCAGCACCACCGGTGGGCTCTGTTATTTCTGTTCCCCGTGGGGGGATCTATCCATCTGCTCTTAATGTTTAATGATGTCTTATTGTGCTGAGCAGGGAGAGAAATATAGCATAGCCGAACGCCAATGTTGCACACTTTTATTCAGAGTCTGTAATAAATATAAAAAAAAAAAAAAAAAAAAAACGCAAGGCTATAGCCTTACAATTTTTCATCATTTTGAGGATTTTCGAAAAATGACGAAAAATGACAAAAAATGACGAAACTGGCAAAAACGCAAGGCTATAGCCTTACGGTCTTGCACAGCATGCCGTTTTTCATCGTTTTGAGGATTTCTGAGGATTTTCGAAAAATGTTGAAATTTCGAAAAAACGCAAGGCTATAGCCTTACGTTTTTTCATCGTTTTGAGGATTTTCGAAAAATGACAAAAAATGACAAAACTGGCAAAAACGCAAGGCTATAGCCTTACGGTCTTGCACATCATGCCATTTTTCATCGTTTTGAGGATTCTTGAGGATTTTCGAAAAATGTCGAAATTTTGAAAAAACGAAAGGCTATAGCCTTACGTTTTTTCAACGTTTCTAGGATTTTCGAAAAATGACAAAAAATGATGAAACCTGGCAAAATGCAAGGCTATAGCCTTACAGTCTTGCACAGCATGCCGTTTGTCATCGTTTTGAGCATTTTTGAGCATTTTCGAAAAATGTCGAAATTTTGAAAAAACGCAAGGCTATAGTGTTACGTTTTTTCATCGTTTCGAGGATTTTCGAAAAATGACAAAAAATGACGAAACCTGGCAAAATGCAAGGCTATAGCCTTACGGTCTTGCACAGCATGCCGTTTCTCATCGTTTTGAGCATTTTTGAGCATTTTCGAAAAATTACGAAATTTCGAAAAAACGCAAGGCTACAGCCTTACGTTTTTTCATCGTTTCGAGGATTTTCGAAAAATGACAAAAAATGAGGAAACCTGGCAAAATGCAAGGCTATAGCCTTACGGTCTTGCACAGCATGCCGTTTTTCATCATTTTGAGCATTTTTGAGCATTTTCGAAAAATGTCGAAATTTTGAAAAAACGCAAGGCTATAGCCTTACGTTTTTTCATCGTTTCGAGGATTTTCGAAAAATGACAAAAAATGACGAAACCTGTCAAAATGCAAGGCTATAGCCTTACGGTCTTGCACAGCATGACATTTTTCATCGTTTTGAGCATTTTTGAGCATTTTCGAAAAATGTCGAAATTCTGAAAAAACGCAAGGCTATAGCCTTACGTTCTTTCATCGTTTCGAGGATTTTCGAAAAATGACAAAAAATGACGAAACCTGTCAAAATGCAAGGCTATAGCCTTACGGTCTTGCACAGCATGCCGTTTTTCATCGTTTTGAGCATTTTTGAGCATTTTCGAAAAATGTCGAAATTTTGAAAAAACGCAAGGCTATAGCCTTACGTTTTTTCATCGTTTCGAGGATTTTCGAAAAATGACAAAAAATGACGAAACCTGTCAAAATGCAAGGCTATAGCCTTACGGTCTTGCACAGCATGCCGTTTTTCATCGTTTTGAGCATTTTTGAGCATTTTCGAAAAATGTCGAAATTTTGAAAAAACGCAAGGCTATAGCCTTACGTTTTTTCACCGTTTCGAGGATTTTCGAAAAATGACAAAAAATGACGAAACCTGGCAAAATGCAAGACTATAGCCTTACCGTCTTGCACAGCATGCCGTTTTTCATCGTTTTGAGCATTTTTGAGCATTTTCAAAAAATATCGAAATTTTGAAAAAACGCAAGGCTATAGCCTTACGTTTTTTCACCGTTTCGAGGATTTTCGAAAAATGACAAAAAATGACGAAACCTGGCAAAATGCAAGGCTATAAACTTACCGTCTTGCACAGCATGCCGTTTTTCATCGTTTTGAGCATTTTTGATCATTTTCAAAAAATGTCGAAATTTTGAAAAAATGCAAGGCTATAGCCTTACGTTTTTTCACCGTTTCGAGGATTTTCGAAAAATGACAAAAAATGACGAAACCTGGCAAAATGCAAGGCTATAGCCTTACGGTCTTGCACAGCATGCCGTTTTTCATCGTTTTGAGCATTTTTGAGCATTTTCGAAAAATGTCGAAATTTTGAAAAATTTCGACATTACGTTTTTTCATCGTTTTGAGGATTTTCGAAAAATGACAAAAAATGACGAAACCTGGCAAAATGCAAGGCTATAGCCTTACGGTCTTGCACAGCATGCTGTTTTTCATTGTTTTAAACATTTTTGAGCATTTTCGAAAAATGTCGAAATTTTGAAAAAACGCAAGGCTATAGCCTTACGTTTTTTCATCGTTTTGAGGATTTTCGAAAAATGACAAAAAATGACGAAACCTGGCAAAATGCAAGGCTATAGCCTTACGGTCTTGCACAGCATGCTGTTTTTCATCGTTTTAAACATTTTTGAGCATTTTCGAAAAATGTCGAAATTTTGAAAAAACGCAAGGCTATAGCCTTACGTTTTTTCATCGTTTTGAGGATTTTTGAAAAATGACAAAAAATGACGAAACCTGGCAAAATGCAAGGCTATAGCCTTACGGTCTTGCACAGCATGCCGTTTTTCATCGTTTTGAGCATTTTTGAGCATTTTCAAAAAATGTCGAAATTTTGAAAAAACGCAATGCTATAGCCTTACGTTTTTTCATCGTTTTGAGGATTTTCGAAAAATGACAAAAAATGACGAAACCTGTCAAAATGCAAGGCTATAACCTTACCGTCTTGCACAGCATGCCGTTTTTCATCGTTTTGAGCATTTTTGAGCATTTTCAAAAAATGTCGAAATTTTGAAAAAACGCAAGGCTATAGCCTTACGTTTTTTCATCGTTTCGAGGATTTTCGAAAAATGACAAAAAATGACGAAACCTTTCAAAATGCAAGGCTATAGCCTTACGTTTTTTCACCGTTTTGAGGATTTTCGAAAAATGACAAAAAATGACGAAACCTGGCAAAATGCAAGGCTATAGCCTTACGGTCTTGCACAGCATGCTGTTTTTCATTGTTTTAAACATTTTTGAGCATTTTCGAAAAATGTCGAAATTTTGAAAAAACGCAAGGCTATAGCCTTACGTTTTTTCATCGTTTTGAGGATTTTTGAAAAATGACAAAAAATGACGAAACCTGGCAAAATGCAAGGCTATAGCCTTACGGTCTTGCACAGCATGCCGTTTTTCATCGTTTTGAGCATTTTTGAGCATTTTCAAAAAATGTCAAAATTTTGAAAAAACGCAAGGCTATAGCCTTACGTTTTTTCACCGTTTTGAGGATTTTCGAAAAATGACAAAAAATGACGAAACCTGGCAAAATGCAAGACTATAGCCTTACCGTCTTGCACAGCATGCCGTTTTTCATCGTTTTGAGCATTTTTGAGCATTTTCAAAAAATGTCGAAATTTTGAAAAAATGCAAGGCTATAGCCTTACGTTTTTTCACCGTTTCGAGGATTTTCGAAAAATGACGAAACCTGGCAAAATGCAAGGCTCTAGCCTTACGGTCTTGCACAGCATGCTGTTTTTCATCGTTTTAAACATTTTTGAGCATTTTCGAAAAATGTCGAAATTTTGAAAAAACGCAAGGCTATAGCCTTACGTTTTTTCACCGTTTCGAGGATTTTCGAAAAATGACAAAACTGGCAAAATGCAAGGCTATAGCCTCACGGTCTTGCACAGCATTCTGTTTTTCATCGTTTTGAGCATTTTTGAGCATTTTCGAAAAATGTCGAAATTTTGAAAAAAACGCAAGGCTATAGCCTTATGTTTTTTCATCGTTTCGAGGATTTTCAAAAAATGACAAAAAATGACGAAACCTGTCAAAATGCAAGGCTATAGCCTTACGGTCTTGCACAGCATGCCGTTTTTCATCGTTTTGAGCATTTTTGAGCATTTTCAAAAAATGTCGAAATTTTGAAAAAACGCAAGGCTATAGCCTTACGTTTTTTCAGCGTTTCGAGGATTTTCGAAAAATGACAAAAAATGACGAAACCTGGCAAAATGCAAGACTATAGCCTTACCGTCTTGCACAGCATGCCGTTTTTCATCGTTTTGAGCATTTTTGAGCATTTTCAAAAAATGTCGAAATTTTGAAAAAACGCAAGGCTATAGCCTTACGTTTTTTCACTGTTTCGAGGATTTTCGAAAAATGACAAAAAATGACGAAACCTGGCAAAATGCAAGGCTATAGCCTTACGGTCTTGCACAGCATGCTGTTTTTCATCGTTTTAAACATCTTTGAGCATTTTCGAAAAATGTCAAAATTTTGAAAAAACGCAAGGCTATAGCCTTACGTTCTTTCACCGTTTTGAGGATTTTCGAAAAATGACAAAAAATGACGAAACCTGGCAAAATGCAAGGCTATAACCTTACCGTCTTGCACAGCATGCCGTTTTTCATCGTTTTGAGCATTTTTGAGCATTTTCAAAAAATGTCGAAATTTTGAAAAAACGCAAGGCTATAGCCTTACGTTTTTTCACCGTTTCGAGGATTTTCGAAAAATGACAAAAAATGACGAAACCTGGCAAAATGCAAGGCTATAGCCTTACGGTCTTGCACAGCATGCTGTTTTTCATCGTTTTAAACATTTTTGAGCATTTTCGAAAAATGTCGAAATTTTGAAAAAACGCAAGGCTATAGCCTTACGTTTTTTCATCGTTTTGAGGATTTTCGAAAAATGACAAAAAATGACGAAACCTGTCAAAATGCAAGGCTATAACCTTACGGTCTTGCACAGCATGCCGTTTTTCATCGTTTTGAGCATTTTTGAGCATTTTCAAAAAATGTCGAAATTTTGAAAAAACGCAAGGCTATAGCCTTACGTTTTTTCATCGTTTCGAGGATTTTCGAAAAATGACAAAAAATGACGAAACCTGTCAAAATGCAAGGCTATAGCCTTACGGTCTTGCACAGCATGCCATTTTTCATCGTTTTGAGCATTTTTGAGCATTTTCGAAAAATGTCGAAATTTTGAAAAAACGCAAGGCTATAGCCTTACGTTCTTTCATCGTTTCGAGGATTTTCGAAAAATGACAAAAAATGACGAAACCTGTCAAAATGCAAGGCTATAACCTTACCGTCTTGCACAGCATGCCGTTTTTCATCGTTTTGAGCATTTTTGAGCATTTTCAAAAAATGTCGAAATTTTGAAAAAACGCAAGGCTATAGCCTTACGTTTTTTCACCGTTTCGAGGATTTTCGAAAAATGACAAAAAATGACGAAACCTGGCAAAATGCAAGGCTATAGCCTTACGGTCTTGCACAGCATGCTGTTTTTCATCGTTTTAAACATTTTTGAGCATTTTCGAAAAATGTCGAAATTTTGAAAAAAACGCAAGGCTATAGCCTTACGTTTTTTCATCGTTTTGAGGATTTTCGAAAAATGACAAAAAATGACGAAACCTGGCAAAATGCAAGGCTATAGCCTTACGGTCTTGCACAGCATGCTGTTTTTCATCGTTTTGAACATTTTTGAGCATTTTTGAAAAATGTCAAAATTTTGAAAAAACGCAAGGCTATAGCCTTACGTTTTTTCATCGTTTTGAGGATTTTTGAAAAATGACAAAAAATTACGAAACCTGGCAAAATGCAAGGCTATAGCCTTACGGTCTTGCACAGCATGCCGTTTTTCATCGTTTTGAGCATTTTTGAGCATTTTCAAAAAATGTCGAAATTTTGAAAAAACGCAAGGCTATAGCCTTACGTTTTTTCATCGTTTCGAGGATTTTCGAAAAATGACAAAAAATGACGAAACCTGGCAAAATGCAAGGCTATAGCCTTACGGTCTTGCACAGCATGCCATTTTTCATCGTTTTGAGCATTTTTGAGCATTTTCGAAAAATGTCGAAATTTTGAAAAAACGCAAGGCTATAGCCTTACGTTTTTTCATCGTTTCGAGGATTTTCGAAAAATGACAAAAAATGACGAAACCTGGCAAAATGCAAGGCTATAACCTTACGGTCTTGCACAGCATGCCGTTTTTCATCGTTTTGAGCATTTTTGAGCATTTTCAAAAAATGTCGAAATTTTGAAAAAACGCAAGGCTATAGCCTTACGTTTTTTCATCGTTTCGAGGATTTTCGAAAAATGACAAAAAATGACGAAACCTGGCAAAATGCAAGGCTATAGCCTTACGGTCTTGCACAGCATGCTGTTTTTCATCGTTTTGAACATTTTTGAGCATTTTCGAAAAATGTCGAAATTTTGAAAAAACGCAAGGCTATAGCCTTACGTTTTTTCATCGTTTTGAGGATTTTCGAAAAATGACAAAAAATGACGAAACCTGGCAAAATGCAAGGCTATAGCCTTACGGTCTTGCACAGCATGCTGTTTTTCATCGTTTTGAACATTTTTGAGCATTTTTGAAAAATGTCAAAATTTTGAAAAAACGCAAGGCTATAGCCTTACGTTTTTTCATCGTTTCGAGGATTTTCGAAAAATGACAAAAAATGACGAAACCTGGCAAAATGCAAGGCTATAACCTTACCGTCTTGCACAGCATGCCGTTTTTCATCGTTTTGAGCATTTTTGAGCATTTTCAAAAAATGTCGAAATTTTGAAAAAACGCAAGGCTATAGCCTTACGTTTTTTCACTGTTTCGAGGATTTTCGAAAAATGACAAAAAATGACGAAACCTGGCAAAATGCAAGGCTATAGCCTTACGGTCTTGCACAGCATGCCGTTTTTCATCGTTTTGAGCATTTTTGAGCATTTTCGAAAAATGTCGAAATTTTGAAAAAACGCAAGGCTATAGCCTTACGTTTTTTCATCGTTTTCAAGGATTTTCGAAAAATGGCAAAAAATGACGAAACCTGGCAAAATGCAAGGCTATAGCCTTACGGTCTTGCACAGCATGCTGTTTTTCATCGTTTTGAGCATTTTTGAGCATTTTCGAAAAATGTCGAAATTTTGAAAAAACGCAAGGCTATAGCCTTACGTTTTTTCACCGTTTTGAGGATTTTCGAAAAATGCCAAAAAATGACGAAACCTGGCAAAATGCAAGGCTATAGCCTTACGGTCTTGCACAGCATGCCGTTTTTCATCGTTTTGAGCATTTTTGAGCATTTTCGAAAAATGTCGAAATTTTGAAAAAACGCGAGGCTATAGCCTTACGTTCTTTCATCGTTTCGAGGATTTTCGAAAAATGACAAAAAATGACGAAACCTGTCAAAATGCAAGGCTATAGCCTTACGGTCTTGCACAGCATGCTGTTTTTCATCGTTTTAAGCATTTTTGAGCATTTTCGAAAAATGTCGAAATTTTGAAAAAACGCAAGGCTATAGCCTTACGTTTTTTCATCGTTTTGAGGATTTTCGAAAAATGACAAAAAATGACGAAACCTGGCAAAATGCAAGGCTATAGCCTTACGGTCTTGCACAGCATGCTGTTTTTCATCGTTTTAAACATTTTGAGCATTTTCGAAAAATGTCAAAATTTTGAAAAAACGCAAGGCTATAGCCTTACGTTTTTTCATCGTTTCGAGGATTTTCGAAAAATGACAAAAAATGACGAAACCTGGCAAAATGCAAGGCTATAACCTTACCGTCTTGCACAGCATGCCGTTTTTCATCGTTTTGAGCATTTTTGAGCATTTTCAAAAAATGTCGAAATTTTGAAAAAACGCAAGGCTATAGCCTTACGTTTTTTCATCGTTTCGAGGATTTTCGAAAAATGACAAAAAATGACGAAACCTGGCAAAATGCAAGGCTATAGCCTTACGGTCTTGCACAGCATGCTGTTTTCATCGTTTTGAAACATTTTTGAGCATTTTCGAAAAATGTCGAAATTTGAAAAAACGCAAGGCTATAGCCTTACGTTTTTTCATCGTTTTAGAATTTTCGAAAAAATGACAAAAAATGACGAAACCTGGCAAAATGCAAGGCTATAGCCTTACGGTCTTGCACAGCATGCTGTTTTTCATCGTTTTAAACATTTTTGAGCATTTTCGAAAAATGTCGAAATTTTGAAAAAACGCAAGGCTATAGCCTTACGTTTTTTCATCGTTTTGAGGATTTTTGAAAAATGACAAAAAATGACGAAACCTGCAAAATGCAAGGCTATAGCCTTACGGTCTTGCACAGCATGCCGTTTTTCATCGTTTTAAACATTTTTGAGCATTTTCGAAAAATGTCGAAATTTTGAAAAAACGCAAGGCTATAGCCTTACGTTTTTTCATCGTTTTGAGGATTTTTGAAAAATGACAAAAAATGACGAAACCTGGCAAAATGCAAGGCTATAGCCTTACGGTCTTGCACAGCATGCCGTTTTTCATCGTTTGAGCATTTTGAGCATTTTCGAAAAATGTCGAAATTTTGAAAAAACGCAAGGCTATAGCCTTACGTTTTTTCACCGTTTTGAGGATTTTCGAAAAATGCCAAAAAATGACGAAACCTGGCAAAATGCAAGGCTATAGCCTTACGGTCTTGCACAGCATGCTGTTTTTCATCGTTTTGAGCATTTTTGAGCATTTTCGAAAAATGTCGAAATTTTGAAAAAACGCAAGGCTATAGCCTTACGTTTTTTTCATCGTTTTGAGGATTTTTGAAAAATGACAAAAAATGACGAAACCTGGCAAAATGCAAGGCTATAGCCTTACGGTCTTGCACAGCATGCCGTTTTTCATCGTTTTGAGCATTTTTGAGCATTTTCAAAAAATGTCGAAATTTTGAAAAAACGCAAGGCTATAGCCTTACGTTTTTTCACCGTTTTGAGGATTTTCGAAAAATGACAAAAAATGACGAAACCTGGCAAAATGCAAGGCTATAGCCTTACGGTCTTGCACAGCATGCTGTTTTTCATCGTTTTAAACATTTTTGAGCATTTTCGAAAAATGTCGAAATTTTGAAAAAACGCAAGGCTATAGCCTTACGTTTTTTCATCGTTTTGAGGATTTTTGAAAAATGACAAAAAATGACGAAACCTGGCAAAATGCAAGGCTATAGCCTTACGGTCTTGCACAGCATGCCGTTTTTCATCGTTTTGAGCATTTTTGAGCATTTTCAAAAAATGTCGAAATTTTGAAAAAACGCAAGGCTATAGCCTTACGTTTTTTCACCGTTTTGAGGATTTTCGAAAAATGACAAAAAATGACGAAACCTGTCAAAATGCAAGGCTATAACCTTACCGTCTTGCACAGCATGCCGTTTTTCATCGTTTTGAGCATTTTTGAGCATTTTCAAAAAATGTCGAAATTTTGAAAAAACGCAAGGCTATAGCCTTACGTTTTTTCATCGTTTCGAGGATTTTCGAAAAATGACAAAAAATGACGAAACCTGGCAAAATGCAAGGCTATAGCCTTACGGTCTTGCACAGCATGCCATTTTTCATCGTTTTGAGCATTTTTGAGCATTTTCGAAAAATGTCGAAATTTTGAAAAAAACGCAAGGCTATAGCCTTACGTTTTTCATCGTTTCGAGGATTTTCGAAAAATGACAAAAAATGACGAAACCTGGCAAAATGCAAGGCTATAGCCTTACGGTCTTGCACAGCATGCCATTTTTCATCGTTTTGAGCATTTTTGAGCATTTTCAAAAAATGTCGAAATTTTGAAAAAACGCAAGGCTATAGCCTTACGTTTTTTCACCGTTTCGAGGATTTTCGAAAAATGACAAAAAATGACGAAACCTGGCAAAATGCAAGGCTATAGCCTTACGGTCTTGCACAGCATGCTGTTTTTCATCGTTTTAAACATTTTTGAGCATTTTCGAAAAATGTCGAAATTTTGAAAAAACGCAAGGCTATAGCCTTACGTTTTTTCATCGTTTTGAGGATTTTCGAAAAATGACAAAAAATGACGAAACCTGTCAAAATGCAAGGCTATAACCTTACGGTCTTGCACAGCATGCCGTTTTTCATCGTTTTGAGCATTTTTGAGCATTTTCGAAAAATGTCGAAATTTTGAAAAAACGCAAGGCTATAGCCTTACGTTTTTTCATCGGTTTGAGGATTTTTGAAAAATGACAAAAAATGACGAAACCTGCAAAATGCAAGGCTATAGCCTTACGGTCTTGCACAGCATGCCGTTTTTCATCGTTTTGAGCATTTTTGAGCATTTTCAAAAAATGTCGAAATTTTGAAAAAACGCAAGGCTATAGCCTTACGTTTTTTCATCGTTTTGAGGATTTTCGAAAAATGACAAAAAATGACGAAACCTGGCAAAATGCAAGGCTATAACCTTACGGTCTTGCACAGCATGCCGTTTTTCATCGTTTTGAGCATTTTTGAGCATTTTCAAAAAATGTCGAAATTTTGAAAAAACGCAAGGCTATATATAGCCTTACGTTTTTTCATCGTTTCGAGGATTTTCGAAAAATGACAAAAAATGACGAAACCTGTCAAAATGCAAGGCTATAGCCTTACGGTCTTGCACAGCATGCCTTTTTCATCGTTTTGAGCATTTTTGAGCATTTTCGAAAAATGTCGAAATTTTGAAAAAACGCAAGGCTATAGCCTTACGTTCTTTCATCGTTTCGAGGATTTTCGAAAAATGACAAAAAATGACGAAACCTGGCAAAATGCAAGGCTATAGCCTTACCGTCTTGCACAGCATGCCGTTTTTCATCGTTTTGAGCATTTTTGAGCATTTTCGAAAAATGTCGAAATTTTGAAAAAACGCAAGGCTATAGCCTTACGTTTTTTCATCGTTTCGAGGATTTTCGAAAAATGACAAAAAATGACGAAACCTGGCAAAATGCAAGGCTATAGCCTTACGGTCTTGCACAGCATGCTGTTTTTCATCGTTTTAAACATTTTTGAGCATTTTCGAAAAATGTCGAAATTTTGAAAAAACGCAAGGCTATAGCCTTACGTTTTTTCATCGTTTTGAGGATTTTCGACGAAAAATGACAAAAAATGACGAAACCTGGCAAAATGCAAGGCTATAGCCTTACGGTCTTGCACAGCATGCTTTTTCATTGTTTTAAAACATTTTGAGCATTTTCAAAAAATGTCGAATTTTGAAAAAACGCAAGGCTATAGCCTTACGTTTTTTCATCGTTTGAGGATTTTTGAAAAATGACAAAAAATGACGAAACCTGGCAAAATGCAAGGCTATAGCCTTACGGTCTTGCACAGCATGCCGTTTTTCATCGTTTTGAGCATTTTTGAGCATTTTCAAAAAATGTCGAAATTTTGAAAAAACGCAAGGCTATATATAGCCTTACGTTTTTTCATCGTTTCGAGGATTTTCGAAAAATGAAAAAAAATGACGAAACCTGGCAAAATGCAAGGCTATAGCCTTACGGTCTTGCACAGCATGCCGTTTTTCATCGTTTTGAGCATTTTTGAGCATTTTCGAAAAATGTCGAAATTTTGAAAAAAACGCGAGGCTATAGCCTTACGTTTTTTCATCGTTTCGAGGATTTTCGAAAAATGACAAAAAATGATGAACCTGGCAAAATGCAAGGCTATAGCCTTACGGTCTTGCACAGCATGCCGTTTTTCATCGTTTTGAGCATTTTTGAGCATTTTCAAAAAATGTCGAAATTTTGAAAAAACGCAAGGCTATAGCCTTACGTTTTTTCACCGTTTCGAGGATTTTCGAAAAATGACAAAAAATGACGAAACCTGGCAAAATGCAAGGCTATAGCCTTACGGTCTTGCACAGCATGCTGTTTTTCATCGTTTTAAACATTTTTGAGCATTTTCGAAAAATGTCGAAATTTTGAAAAAACGCAAGGCTATAGCCTTACGTTTTTTCATCGTTTCGAGGATTTTCGAAAAATGACAAAAAATGACGAAACCTGGCCAAATGCAAGGCTATAGCCTTACGGTCTTGCACAGCATGCCGTTTTTCATCGTTTTGAGCATTTTTGAGCATTTTCGAAAAATGTCGAAATTTTGAAAAAACGCAAGGCTATAGCCTTACG
>CM076966.1:36625672-36649002 GCA_039105355.1 Benthosema pterotum
TAATAATACCAACTATTTTTGTTAATTCCAAGTACTTACTTAGGTAATTGCCAATAATTCCTTAAAAAGTACCTGGTAACAGCCAGATAATAAGAAGTAATTCCTCATATATATAAAGTTTTTATATTAGTATTTATATATTATCTGTAATTACTCATTTGTTTACCCAGGAACTACAGAACTACCTACCTAGAAAGTACCTAGTTATTAAAATGATTTGTACTGTAAAAGAAGTGAGGCCTGTTTTCATGTTATTAACTGTAATTACTCATTTGTTACCCAGTAAATAGAAAAATATCTACCTGGAAAGTACCTAGTTATTAAGTGGATTTGTACTGTAAAGGAAGTGAGGTCTGTTTTCATGTTATTAACTGGTAATTATGGACAAAAAAGAGAGAATCAGATGCCTGATGAAGACCTGAACAGGTCGAAACGTCGCTGCCGTAACCCTTGTCGCTGAATAAAGTTTGGAGCACTTTAAAGTGAGTTGCGAGCCCCTTCTCTCTTTTTTGTTCTCTCTTTTTTTTCCACGTTTACTGTGTTTTTTGCAGTTTTTTGGGGCTCAGCACCAGTTAGGGATGTGTGTTACTTTTTAAAACTTTTCATTAACTGGGAATTAGTCATTTGTTACTCAGTAAATAGAAAAATATCTACCTGGAAAGTACCTAGTTATTAAAGTGGATTTGTACTGTAAAAGGAAGTGAGGCCTGTTTCCATGCTATTATCTGGTAATTACTCATTTGTTACCCAGGAACTACAGAAATACCTACCTAGAAAGTACCTAGTTATTAAAAGTGGATTTGTACTGTAAAAGGAAGTGAGGCCTGTTTTCATGTTATTAACTGGTAATTACTCATTTGTTACCCAGTAAATAGAAAAAAATCTGTCACAGCGAGTGTTTTTGAGTGAGGAAGTGTCAAAGTAATGCATTCATCTTAATGTAGTTTGATGGCTGGTGATGGTGGTTTTTGATGGGAACTCTTATCTCCTGACAGATACAGTGTGCTGTTCAGGGGGAAATCAGACTCTGTAACTGTATAAGTGTACTCTGACACTGTATCATAGACACTGGTCGGTTTTGCGGCATTTCCAGTCTACGGGCGCGATTTTCATTCCCCCGTGGTCCCTAACGTTACCCGATACCCGCAGCGAATTCCCTTATTGCTATTTTGGTTACCTTTTCTCTTCCCTTAGCCACTATTCTTTATGCCGACACCGTTATTTGTGGCTGGAGGTGTGGTCATGGGCGTGTTTGTTGCGCAGTCCCTTAAGTTGCTAATTTCGTCAAATAGATTAGGGAACTAGATAACGCCACATCAGACCACCCCTTAACCGATCCGCGAAGGCAGAGCCACGTGCGCACGATGCGCGTCTGCGCGCCTTTGGATGTCCACAACTCCACGTGGAAAGGCGCCAGTTCAATTCATCTCCTTATTTATGCTGGATTGTCCTATGAACAGCTGTAGATTGCCTGCTGTCGGTCACTTCCTTGTGTTTAGGTAATGTACATAATAATATAAATTAAATACATTCATTAACTTGTGACGCAATGCTGTAAATTGCAAAAAAAGTCGGCAATTCGCGGAAAAGAAAATGTTTTTTGATCATTGATTTCTCGGTCAATTCTGGACCATTTTTAACATTTCAAATGCAGCGTGACGGAAAGACCTTCTCTCTCAGATGCTGTATAGAATATGTGGGTAGGTCTTCTCTATGATGCGGGATCGGGCAAACTATAACTGTCGGGGATTAGGCGGACCGTTTCCGCCTAATCCCCGACAGTTGCAGTTTGCTCGGTCCCGCATCGTAGAGAAGACCTACCCACATATTCTATACAGCATCTGAAAGAGGAGCTTTTTCCCATCATGCTGCATTTTGAAATGTAAAAAATGGTCCAGAATTGACCGAGAAATCAATGATCAAAAAAAAACGTTTTTTTGCCGCGAATTCCAGAGTTTTTTGCAATTTACTTTATAACATTTCGCAGACTTGGGATAAATGCACGCCACATACAGCAAAAAAAACATGGAACATGTTTTTTCAACATAACATGTTGAATGGTAAGAAATGATTGAGAATTGACTGAGCTATAATTGTTTCAAAATGAGAGCATAATCTTTGAGAATAGGCTACTCATGCATGTGTGTGTCCTAAGCCCGCAGCCAGGCTGCGTGCTTCGGAGGGTCAGACATAGCAGTAGGGATAAGGGAAATAGATAAGGGATGAATTAAAGGAATGGCAAGACCAACACGGATTGGATGAAAGCTAAAAACGCCCAAACCACACCTATGCATAATTTAACGGTAAAGGAGGTATTTAAGGGAGATGACATGGTACGAAATTAGCGACTTTAGTGGGGAACGCCTCTTCCCCAATGCTATGTGCGTTAATTACGCATAAGGGCTAATGTAACAAAAATCGGGCCCTAAGTGTCTACGGTAATGTGATAGTTTCCTAGTTACGGGCTAAATACTGAGTAATTCCCAAGTAATAAAATGGAAACAGACCTCACTTCCTTTTACAGTACAAATCCACTTTAATAACTAGGTACTTTCCAGTTAGATATTTTTCGATTTACTGGGTAACAAATGAGTAATTACCAGTTAATGAAAAGTTTAAAAAGGTAACGCACAAGTGGTGCTGAGCCCCCAAAAACTGCAAAAACACAGTAAACGTGGACAAAAAAAGAGAGAACAAAAAAGAGAGAAGGGGCTCGCAACTCACTTTAAAGTGCTCCAAACTTTATTCAGCGACAAAGGTTACGGCAGCGACGTTTCAACCTGTTCAGGTCTTCATCAGGCATCTGATTCTCTCTTTTTTGTCCATAATTACCAGTTAATAACATGAAAACAGACCTCACTTCCTTTTACAGTACAAACCCACTTTAATAACTAGGTACTTTTCCAGGTAGATATTTTTCTATTTACTGGGTAACAAATGAGTAATTACCAGTTATTAACATGAAAACAGACCTCACTTCCTTTACAGTACAAATCTACTTTAATAACTAGGTACTTTCTATGTAGGTATTTCTGTAGTTCCTGGGTAACAAATGAGTAATTACCAGATAATAGCATGGAAACAGGCCTCACTTCCTTTTACAGTACAAATCCACTTTAATAACTAGGTACTGGGTAACAAATGAGTAATTACCACATAATATATAAATACTAATATAAATACTTTATATATACTGAGGAATTACTTCTTATTATCTGGCTGTTACCAGGTACTTTTTAAGGAATTACTTGCAATTACCTAGTAAGTACTTGGCAATTAACAAAATAGTTGGTATATAATTACAAATTATCCAGTAATTAATACTTATTACCAGGTAGTTACTTGGTATTTGCCTGGAATTGACTTGGTAATTACTTTAAAAGTACAAGGTAATTACCTATATAGTTACCTTGTAATTACATGGTAATTTTGCAGTTATTACTCCCTTATTACATGGTACTTACCTTGTAATTGCCATGTAAATACATGGTAATTACAGTACCGTAAAAGGAAGCGTTACCGAACATTTTATGGACATGGAATTGAGGCAATGGAAGTGTGCGGATTAGAATCCAATCAAACATGGACAGAGGGAGAGAGGAAGTTTGCAGAAAAAACAATGGATTTTAAAACTGAATACAACATTTCCACAGGGCTTAAACCACTATGAAAGATAATTAAGATTATTTATCTCAGACCTATAGACTCCTTCAACAGAGATGGCGAATGCAAACATTCTCTGTATTGTACTCATACATAATGTTGTAAGATACAAAACATTGAAGTCTTTTACCACAAACTTAACCTCAGTAAACTTATGCCTAAACCTAACCTAACCCTAACCATGACCTCAGTAAAACTTCCTTCGCCCCGCCCTACTAGTAGTAGCCGTGATCCACCGATGCAATGAATACAAAATATCTACTTGCCCGGCGGGTATCTGTTATCTGCGTCTACTCGTTGTATTCGATCGTGTGATTACTCGTGATTATGCTCTATTCAATCCATGGATAGAGGTCGAAGCGGGTGTCCTGGAATCCTCTCAAGGACCACTGGTTGAAAACCCCTGTTATAATTGAATGGTTTGATCGTGGACATGACCTTACAACCATGAGTAGCAGATCAGAGTCGATGGGGAGCATAGTTTTTGGAGCCAGCAGTGTACATGCCATTACGCTGAGCCACAAGCTGATAAGTCGGGGTGTGGCCATTCCAGTGAGGAGAACCTGAGATGAACTTGTTCTGTGAGTGAGAGGGACGACAAGACCAGACCACTGTCCAGGGAACACTGCGTGTCCAGTTGACAACCCTGCCATGTTTGTGAGTATATTGTTCTAAGCAATGTTACTGTCCCCACCTTTATGCATATAGGTTGTCCTGGATGTACTGTATAACTCCCGTGCAGATCCAGGCATGTGTGATCATTACAGATCCATGAAGTTAAGATACAAAATTCTTGTAACTTACTGTAGGCATGGATTGATATGGTGACCTCCACTACCTGCAGCCAGTATCAGGAGTGTTTGCTTACAAACCTTGGAGTTAGCTAGTCTAGAAAAGACCACTAATAACTAAGTGAACCAGCATGGGCAAGTAAGAATAGTGCTTCTATAAACATGCTGCTTTTTCATGTTGTTGTTCTTATACTTTTTCCTGCTCTCTCTCTCTCTCTTGATAAGAATAATATTTAAAGCAATGCAGCCTAAAAGAAAAGGTGAGGTCCTAGTGCACAAAGCTCCTGAAGCTTCACAGTTCCACAGAAAGTGGTCTATGTGCTGGATCCAGTCTGGATGCAGATGTGATGCAGTGAAATCTCATGCTAATTCATCCGTCTGTACATTTGAGATGGTTCTGCACAATGTTGCTCTCATATATTTGCTATATATTTGTACCCTCTCAGAGTTAAAAGGGAATTCCACCCATTTTCAACCTTTTTTCTGAGAGCAACCAAATGCAAATGCAACCAAATGGTTCCATTTGTACACTCTCAGAAAAAAAGAATTGTACAAAGAAATCCATTAACATGGTGAAAATACATGTTTCACCATGTTATTGGTTTTCTTCAGACCTCCATTTCTTGGGAACACAGAATGGGGGAAATTTTATCATGTCTACCCAGCACCTCTAGGGTATACTAATGACATATTAGAATGTTGAAAATGGGTGGACTTCCCTTTTAAAGGCTATGTCTGCAACAACAACAACAACAACAACAACAGGCTGATGATAGTGAAGTAGGTCACAGGCTTGTGTGATGGTCGCCTCTCTGGCTGTGACAGGCCAGTGGGCCGCAATGAGCTTTTTCTCTCGGAGCCCCAACACAGTGTGTGCGTGTGTGTGTGTGTGTGTGTGTGTGCGCGTACGTGCGTGTACAGGGGGGGGGGGATTATGATGAAAGGAACAGAGAATGAGATGACACACCCTGTCTCCATAATTCACCGCTTCATCTTCAACAGAGGCGTTAGCCATTGCGTTTCGCCCCCTCCTCATAACTCTCCTCTCTGGGGAATGGTACATGTCACACTGCACAATGCCTTCATATGAGTCAGTCAACTCAGGTGTTTCGCACTCATATCAGCGGAGAGACTTTGGCCCGCGTAGTCGAATTACCTCATCCGCTGCAGTTGAGTTCACACAGACGAAAAAAATATATGAAGGAAAAGGGGAGCGTGATTGATAGTGCCAATGAAGTTTAGATGGAGGCTCGGGAAGAGAAATGTTATGCCGAAATAAATAAATAATATAAGACTATAGTGGGCTATGCACACTTGTTCCGGTGCATATGGGCTCCCTGCTATCCAAGCCACAGATTTTGAGATTGTCAGCGAACCAAATCTAAAACATCCATGTTCCACTTTTGTCAGCCTGTCGTATTGTCAGCTGCGTCAGCGTTCGCATACCTGACTGTCTCCACCGTCAGCAGAGAGTGATATGGGAGGAATTAACTCCATACACACAGACCGTCTGGTGCTGTTGCCAGTGATTTGGGGTCATCAGGGTTACAGTTAATTAATGCTTTGTTAGGGAGCTTTGTCCTCATACTGTTAAGAGTGGCGGGCTGTGACAAACTCCAGCCAGGAGGGCAAAATCAGTTTGGTCGCGACCACTATAAAACGGTCACCATCGTTGGGCCCAAGGGTTGCCAGTGATTTATGTTATTTTCTAATTGTCGTGACCATTGGGGATTAAAGATAGGTTTAGGCCTACATTCTACTGAGGTTATGTTTAGAGCTAGCGATTAGGGTTATAGGTTTAGTAGCAACCAGTGAAAACCGGTCAGTACAACGGCCAACTGATTTATTGTGGTCACGGCAACAGTCGCGGCAATGGTCTTGATGGCTGTTTTATATAGCAGTCACGAAATGATTTTGCTATCTCTCACCCCAGCGCTATAAGCGCCTTGCTCAAGGGCAGTAGTTCATAAAATGCTTGTCTTTTTGGTGTTGCAGTTAGCTGGAGCAACCCGCGTGCAAAGTCGCCAGAACACAAGGAAAACCCGCAAACTCACATTGTGTCGCACTGGTTTACTGTGCAGTAGTTCACCGTATAGCTAACTCACTCTACAAGAACACACATTGCCCCCGATGCCTCTGATATGCTCCTTTCACACACACATACTTTACACCACAACTTTTTTCATTCCGCGTAAAACTTTTTTTTACATCGTATATCTAAAGTGACAGCTGACTGACATCGGCAGGGAATGTAATATAATGAACATCTTGACTCAACAACACGGTGCCTATGGTGCCTATAGCTTAACTTAGACTCACAACGTCAAGTTCACATCCATGAGGTATTGAGGTTTTGATCTGCTGTGATTCCAAAAAAGAAAGACACACGCGCATGCACGTGCCACGCACGCACACATGCACACACACACACACACACACACACACACTCACACACACACACCAAGTTGAACTCGTCGCGACCCGTCTCACTTCTGACCCCGTTTCACACGCCGTAAATCTAGAGTCAATATAAAGTGCAAGAAAAGCAGTAATCCCGAATGCTGAACCGCAAAAGCATAAGAGAGCCATTCTGGGCCCTTCCCAGGGCCCTCAGTCTTGGTAATTAGTCAGTGATGGGAGATAAAAACATGTGATTGGGAGTGAAAACAACGCGGGGGAATTGCAGACTGTGGTTTGGAAGGGCAAATTCCACCGGGAGACACAAGTCTGTCACAGAAGGAAACGCTTGATTTAAAGGCGTTTGCGTCGGTAAATTATGTGTGCTCCCTCCGAGAGTGAGTGAGAGAGTGAGAGAGGCAGAGAGAGAGCAGGAGTTTTTAATTGCAAACACAAAATTACAGAGAGAAAAAAAAAAACAGAAAGGGAAAAACGTGTGGTGTGTATTTAGCTCGAGATGGAGGTGGGTTGTAATTTTGGTTCTGATACAGTAAGTGTCAGCGACGTCCACTGTGTCTGCCTGTGCAATTTCTTTTGTTTTTTGGGGTGGAGGTGGTGGTGGTTGTGGGGTGGGGTGTAATGTGGTTTGTATTATCTGCATGTGTAATCGTAACCTGTAGGTGAACTGCTGGAGTTTGAAAATTCCATTTACGTAAACGGTAAATGACAATGACCTCAGCTAATAGCTTTGTCTCGCGCACATCTAACAGTAGGGAAAGGTTAAGTAATAGACGCAATCGATGAGTGCCATTAAATATGCTGCTTATAACAATAATGACTTTGTTGCGTTAACTTATATCTACACGATAAAACTCCCTGTTTTGCCACGGGAGTGTACAAACACATTGATAAACTGCCAGGGTTAAACTAATGCTGTACTAGTCATGGTTTTCACAGTGTAATTGCTAAACGAGTAAAACGCGGACGCAGAAGCCGCCCGCTATGCTTTCTCCAGCTGGAATCGTCGGAGCCATCTTTTAAGCGTAATGCTTTATTTCTGTGATTCATTGAAAGCCCTGTAATTGGGGGACAATTTTGACTCTCAAAAACGTCTCCAACACGCATGCAAGTTGTGATATCCGCTCCGCCAAAATGACGAGCTAGTTGTTTTTCGTTGTTATTGTGGTTGTGTTAATCTTCCAATGGCAAACAAACACTTTCTGTGTCTCTATTTGTGGCTTGGCGGTGGATTCTGGGCCCGTGTTGATCGCTACACGCACAGCATGGACGGATGTGTGTGAGTGTGTGTGTGTGTGTGTGTGTGTGTGTGTGTGTGTGTGTGTGTGTGTGTGTGTGTGTGTGTGTGTGTGTGTGTGCACATGCATGGTCCGTGTGTTTGCACGTACCGGTACATGTGTGTGCGCACACGTGTGCGTACGTGCACGTGTGTGAGAAAAGTACTTTTACTTCTACACGGCCACCACATTTCAGAGAGAAATAACTACTCCACTATAATTATTTGAAATCTTTAGTTTCTACAGTAGTCACTTAGATCTAATACAAGCTTACTGTTAGGTTACAATGCATTGCAAGCTAACAATAAGTTTGTAGATCTACTATTTTCAAATTTTAGTTAGACTATTTATTTATATTGTATATATATTGTATATCCTCTGCATTGATGAGTACTTTTACAAAGTACTCAGTACTCATTTTGATGCCAATACTTACTTTCTTTCAGGTAAACTTATGAATTCAGGACCTATGATAAAAACTGTTACAAAAGTAACAGAACTAAAAGCCTAAAACGCAGGCTTCCTAATATACACTTTGCATTTTGGGGGGTTGTATATCTGCCACTTGTTATGCTTTTATGTGATGTTGTATACTGTATGATAGGGTGACGGCATTGCCTTGTAACAGAGTACTTTCTACATTGCGGTGTTGGTACTCAAGTGCAAAGACTGCGTATACTCCCTCCACCGCTGCCACTGTGTATTCTAAATAAGTGTGTGTGTGTGTGTGTGTGTGTGTGTGTGTGTGTGTGTGTGTTGTGTGTGTGTGTGTGTGTGTGTGTGTGTGTGTGTGTGTGTTGTTGTCACCGACAACAACAACAACAACAGCAGCAGCAGCAGCAGGCGTTGTGCTGCCTCCTTGCTGCCACTGTAGCCTCAGCGACATAGTAATTAAGAGCAGGCTGAAAAACGCCAGACCAACAGTGTCTTTAACCGTAACCAAACATTTCTCGGAGGCAGAGGATTACAGGCAGAAATTGAATGCGGTCTGCATTCCCCTCTGCCCGCCACATGTTCCTCTCCTCTCCTCTCCTCTCCTCTCCTCTCCTCTCCTCTCCTCTCCTCTCCTCTCCTCTCCTCTCCTCTCCTCTCCTCTCCTCTCCTCCCCTCTCCTCTCCCCCAGCACTACCACTGGACACTGGTCCTTGGCCCTGTGGGCCCTATACATCCTCCTCATCCTCAGCCAAAGGGCTATGTGGGTCTGTGCCCCAGATGTGTCGCACTGTCACCCTCTTCACCGCCAAAACCGACTCACCATGTTGCATGGGTGTGTGTGTGTGTGTGTGTGTGTGTGTGTGTCTGTCTGTCTGTGTGGGTGGATGGATAGATAAGGGTGTGTTTGTGCGCGTGCATGTGTGTTTGTTGTGTGCTCCTGTGTGTGTGCGTGCCTATCATCCTCCAGTCTACAGTGCCTCCAGCTGGTTGGGTGTGATACTGCCACTGTGACCTGGAAGCCTTTAATTCAACAAGTGCAACTGGAACTGTTGTCCTGCCTTCAGTGAGACTCACTGGAACTGTTGCCTCGCCTGACTCAATGGACCTGCTGTTCCTGTCTACAGTAGTTCAGTGGTTTTCAACCTTTTTGATACCAGGGCCCACTATTTATTTAGCATTTGAGCCACAGACCAAAGTTTGATAACATTTTAGCCCCCCAGACCCCAAAACTAAAGATTTCTATTACTTTTGTCCACAATTCCACACTGGATTCCGGAAACAAAACAGGCAAACATACAGATCAAAATGACCATTAATCTACATTCTTTAGTGGTGTAGACTTGGTTGAAAACTACTGCTCTAGTTGGACTGCTGCTGTGTACACTACAGAGTGTGGATATTTCCTTTTGATCATTTTTCACTGTCTTCAATGAGACCTGCTGTCCTGTCTTAAGGCATACTCCAGGGCCAGGTGAAGTGATGAGGTTTCACTGTTTGTAGTTTTCTAAGCCCTAAAAGGTTATCACCCTTTGTAGCTTCCCACCCCTTTAGTCAGCGGATCTTATATCTTAATCTTATATCTTATATTGCATTAACATTTACATCATTATTAAAAAAATACATACTGAGGCTTTAATTAAAAAAGAAGATAAGGGCTATGTACTTGTGAAACACAGCCTTGCTGTTAGCTTGTACACCTGCTATTGTCGAAATGTTTGGATGTTTTTCATTCATTTTGTATTGTTATCTTTTCTGGGGGTCCCTGGCACAAAACCTTTTCAAATACAGATATTTCTGAGGGTCCGCCATAGACTGTCCATGACCTACAGTACATGAACACTGACATCCACAGTGGAACCACACTGTTCGCAAGAATACAGCCAGGTGAAAAGTAACTACTGTAAGTAGTTACTTTTAGTACTTGAGTATTTACTATTTCCAATACTTTTACTTCTAACACATGTCTTATACATGTGTGACCCAAGCATTGTTATTACTTTACTCCCATTGAGTCTATAGTCCTTCCATGTGATAACTTCCCAGTCCCAGCAGATTAGTGTCTACATTTTAAAGGAGAATTCCACATCAAAACACATTCGGCCTCAATCTACCTTGATCCCTGTGCTGTCATACGTAATGTCTTGATTTTTGTCAGATGCCCCGTTTTCTACATTTCACCCTTGAGGTCCCCCTCCCACAGTTTGCATTGCCTCAGGTTGTCTTTATAATAATGTGGGTATTCTAGTAGCTCTAAACTTATTTTGTGCACACATCAAACCAAACACTACAGGATAATCGGGCCAAGTTATTTCATCCAGCACACACTACATGCCTTAAAAAAAAAACCCTGGCAGCACCACCACTTCTCTTGTGGAGATGCTCTGGAGGAGGAGGTTTGACTTGAGTGATAGGAGAGGAGAGTGGCAGAAGGGAGGGGAGGAGAGGAGGAGGAATAGATTACCTCTGGGATTACAAGTAAAGTCTGCACCAGAGTGACGTAAAATGCATACATGAGTATCAGTATGCTATTAAAATAAGTTACTACTAAAATACCCGCATTAGAATAAAGACAACATGCGGCAAAGCAAAATGCCCTATGTACTGTATGTTGGGGACCCCCCAACACAAATAGGGCATGAGCACATGCAGCTGCCATGTTTGGAGATTTAGAATGGCTGTGGATGGGAAATAAAAATGGCCGTTGTAGCAAAGTGCTGCAAAGACCTGCGTCCAGAGGATGCGCGGCCTTGCGGCAAAAAGACGCTGCGCACAACCTGCGTCACCCGGCAGTGACCGAGCGCACGAGCTGCTGTTCACACAGCCTGAATAGGGACAAATACATTGTTTTCAACAAGGGCGGCACAAATAAGAGCCATTCTAGGCACGTGTGCAACATGTCAACTGACGCAGTTCACTCTCTAGTGTGCCCAGACTGACACTCTGGCTGTAAGCACATTATAACTTCCAAAAGACACAGATGCAGTCGCCAAGTTTGGA
Source organism: Benthosema pterotum (assembly GCA_039105355.1). NCBI lineage: Eukaryota > Metazoa > Chordata > Actinopteri > Myctophiformes > Myctophidae > Benthosema > Benthosema pterotum. The sequence goes on from CM076966.1 coordinate 36,637,251, forward strand.
GCTTCAGAATGGCTGTGGATGGGAAATAAAAATGGCCGTTGCAGCACTTCTTACAGAGGATGCATGGCCTTGTGGCAAAAAGATGTTGCGTCCAACGTCTCTTTCCATCCAGCGCCTGTACAAAACTCAAGAAGCTGTGCCTTTTGTACACAGTGCAAAGTGGAGTGTGCATGCAACCACACACACACACACACACATACACACACACACGCACACACGCACACACGCACACACACACACACACACACACACACACACACACACACACACACACACAGCCAACCAGGCAACGCTACAACAGTTTGAAATAACCAAACAATTTCCTCACCTTCACACAACACGAATGAAAGCAGACATAAAATAATTAAGAGTGATAATAAGAAACTAAACCACAGACTGTCACATAATACCCCCTGTCTCTTACATGAATACAACATTCTCGCTGGACGACTGACAGGAGTAAACATGCAGTCACGCAGGGACGGCACGCACCACAAACCAAACACCCACAAACACACAGCCAGTTAGCCACCGTCTACTGTAGTTTAATCCCTCCCAAACAACAACTACAACAACAACAACTACAACAGCAACAAGATAGAGGCTAAAGTGCAGTACAGGCCTTGCAGGCCCTGACTATGCCAAAGCGTAACTTAGTAATCGCTATTATTTGTATAGCGTTGTACAGATAATGAAATGTTTAATTTCCTATAGGGTTAACCTTACTGTATTCTACACCTTTGGAAACCCCCATTCAAGTAGCACTCCCTACCAGTAGTTTAAAACAAACTTATTGTAGAGTGACGAGGATATTATTTATATGAATGACTTTTTCGCTGCATTCCTGGGGTTGTGGAGATCCCGTCTCACCCCTTTATAGAAAAAAAAGAAAGGAGAAATGTGACAAACACCCACAGTGAATGAGTTGCAGGCTCTCTGAGCCTCTATACCACCAGCGCTCTGGTAATGGGGAGCACATCTGAGAGAACGTGTAAACAGCCAACCATAATCATATGTACCCTAAATGGAGACACGACTAATCTAATTCTCCCCCTTGCAGAAAACACTGAGAGAATGTTTCTGTTTTGGAAAGTGATCAAGATGTGTGTTTTCTTTTTTTTTTGCCACTATGGATTTTTCGCTGTGAAATGACGGATGCAGAGAGGAGGGTGAATAAAAGACGAAGAAATGAAACACGGGGGCTTCATCCAATTTGCTGAGTTGCTCGAGTTACAGCGAAACCACGGTCCGTTGAACCAGGCACAGATTCAGCTTCGGGGATTATTGTGACCTGTTAATTGTCGTCCCCCCCTCCCCAACACCACCACCAACTCCAGCCCATTCTCTGTTTCCCAGAGGGCACATCTTAGAATGACCCCTGTGTAACATCTCAATGATACATATCAAATTCAACAGTTTAATTGGCTGCAATAAAACAACACAATGCTCGCTTTGTTTTCCAAACACCCCGGCCAAAATAATGAGAGGGAAGGGGGGTGGGAGTACCATTGGGGTCTGTCTGTGGCGACGGGCATTATCACGAAGGTGGGGGTGAAAAAAGTACTTGCATGTTGGTGTGAAAGTACCAATATTGCAATGTAGACCTACTTTGGTCAACATACAGTATATTGTAATCATAATGAATCTACAAAGTACATTTTTTCTATATGAATAAAATGGGGCTAAACGACGAAGATATTTGGATCCGAGATTTAGTGGACCAGAAGTAAAAGCAGTGGAAATTGGAAATACTCAAGTAGACTACAAGGACCTCAAAATTATACATAAATAAATGTACTTAAGCTAGACGGTGGAGGTGTAAGCTGGAGCCAGGAGCACCTCAGGTCTCCTCCACCTCTTGGTGGGAGGTACTATTATACATCAGGTATGAATCGGCCTCCATCATCATCGGTGATGATGGTGATGCCAAAGAGGAACAATGCTTTGTTTGTGGTCCTTTTAACGCTGTCACATGGCCCGAAAATAGCTGACGTAACAACGCGCCACAGACACGACACATTGCAGGCTTGCCATGTTACGCGTGAGTCATTTTCGTCGCGCGACTCTTCCGCGCGAGACGGAGAGATCGGTTATTGAGTAGATTGACTAGGTTTTCGTAAGATCGCCATCGAAATGCCGCAGTATACGTCGGGACTTGAGAGAGGAGAGGAGGGGAGGAGATAAGGGGGTTTGTTCGGGAAAAGGGGGAGGGGGGAGTTGTATGCGGACAGAATGGTTTTGTCAGCAGCCTGTTGCTTGGGTTTGTTTGGAGCTGCGGTCCTCGCTGGAATATGTAACCAAATTCCTTCCCCTGTCCCACAATCCAAAGTGCGCTGCCAGATTCCCTGGCAATGAGGCCCCTGAATTAGGGCCAGTCCTGCTGCTCATCCCACAAAGCCTTTCATGTTCCCAAACCGCAGCCTGAGCGAGGCGCCTCGGTTTCAACAGCAGCAGACCAGCATATGTTTGCCTAATTCCTGAGACATGATGACAGTGGTCTCCCGGCCACGAAAAGACGGCTTCACGTTTTTTTCTCTCTCTCTCTCTGTTGCCCCCCCCCCCACTCCCCATCGCACACGCCCCCCCTTTCATTCTACACTTTAATTATTATTTTCTGCTGTTGATGACTTCCAATAGTTACACACCACATGTTTTCTCATTACATGTGTTTTTATATGAGCTACTCCCCTCCCCAGCCAACACTGCCACCCCCAAAGCCACCCGCCACCCCCCCCCCCCCCCCCCTTTTCCCACAATTCTTTGCTTGTGCATGACCCTAACAGAGTGGAAAAACCAAGAGAGAGCAGCGGGGGGAGGATTTTCATTGCCTGACGCGGGGAGACGTGGGGAAGTTGTGGTGTTTAGTAGGGGTTCGGTGCTGTCACACAGCTGCTTGGGGCGTTGCAGACACGGACGCCGTGGTCCTCACGTTGGGCCTCTGGACCGGGGTGGTGGTGGTGGTGTCGGACACGGCACCACCTTAGCCGCAGGTCACGGCCGATTAGCCACGGGAGCAGGCGTGATCCAATAAAGGAGAGGGCGTCACACAGCAAACGCCCAAAAGGTCCACGCCACAGTGATGCCCTCTTGAACCCTGTGTGTGCTCTTCACATACACAAGGCTGACGCCCGTCTGTCCTGACGATTTTGACTACGCCTCTGGTCCAACAACACCGTCCAAGCATTTGTCTAATATTGTTTGATTTAAGAGCTTAGTTTAGGTTTTCTTTGTGTGCCGTTTATCACGCAGCATGCAGGCTTTTATTTTGTCCCAACATTTTGACAGCGATGGACACATTGTTAGCTATTAAGGGAGACTAACCTTTGTGGTTCCTTTTTTGGGGGAGGGTGTCGTCTCTAAGCAGCTGTCTGTTCCGAAGCCAAAGAAAGGACATTAACCACTTAACCTCTCTGGTCTCAGAGAAACCACACGTGAGATACAACTGTACTTGTAAGTCGGTACAACCACTTTCTTCCATCTACAGTACATCAAATCTCCTCATCAACAAATAGCCAACTTACGAGATCACGACGCACCTTGTTGCAAGCGCGACAAGGACGTGAGCTCGTTGATCGGATATTTTTGGTCCTCTCCCAGAATAGGCATTCATGCTGCTGAGATTCAGTTGGTTAAGTGCATTAAGAATGCCTTGCCACGTGCCGTGATGTTCGCTTAAGCATACAATTTCTGATCATAATGATCGTATCAATCCTGCATTAGTATGGCAAGTATTGCTTAATATAAAAAGGCCCAATCAGTGATTCACACCCACCAGCAAAAAACATACAGTAGCACTGTGAGCAACTCATGTGGGCAGCACTCATGAGTCATGGCAACCTCAGCCTGATATTGCCATATGCTATACACCGTCATTGTCCAGAGTATTTGAAGTCACCTCACCATAGCCTTTCACTTTAGCGCCACCCTTAGGCCAAAAAATGGCCACATACCGTACAAGATACCTCAAAATCTACTGATCAGAATCCCCCCACTTCTCACATCTAAAATATTTTTGGGTCTGAAAAAAATCATTAGCATGGTGAAATACATCTTGATGACATCATCAAGATGTGTTTCATCATGTTTATGAGTTTCCTTTTTTCTGAGAGTGTACAAATGGAACCAAATGGACCCGGCAGATTAACAAGCCATTTGATGGCCGGTGGGGGCGAACTGATTTTGATGACAATATATCCTTTCCTCCACAAGCCAAATAAATACACGTTTTGCCTTTATGTACCTGTACAGAAGATGTAACAATAAAATAAATGGTGCTTTCTGGGTAAATGGTGCATTTATATAGCACCTTTATCCATATACATAGATTGCGCATCATATTCACCCATTCATACACTGATGGCAGTGGAAACCATGCAAGGCAAAACCAGCACATCAGGAGCAATTTGTTCTTGTTCAGGGACACATCAACACACTCTGGGAGAGCCCGGGTTCGAACCAGCAACTTTGCGGTTACCATCCAGTGACTCTACCCCTGAGCCACCGCCAATCTTGAACCTTGAACCCGTACTCCAAAATGCACCCTTTGCATTCATGATATTTGCAATCACGTCCTTGTGACAAGTGCATCATGTCACAATGACTTGGTTCACTGTTTCGCTTTTTTGTCTTTTTCTATTGATAGCACAATGGCCACAAAACCCAGGAGACGTTTTGTCTGGCTAGCATTGTTCTATAAATCTACGGTCCAGAGCTCCACGCTCCAGGCACAGCGCGCACAGGAATCTACTCGCTGGGTTAGACGAAACCTACAGCCGCTAATCTGTTACAGGGGCCAAGCGGCGTTCCATTCAAGCCAAGAGAAATAAGCGGGGAAATTCACTGAAAATAATCAGAATTTAGAGGCACATAATGGTTTGCTTTGAAGGGGAAGGTATTCATATTTTTCTTCCCCTTTATTCCACTTATCAGTAGCCCTGCGTTCCTTCCCCTCGGGCCTGTCTTTTGGGAGCTAAGACTCCTTGGCTCGCGCCGACTGCCTGTGGCTGTCGTTGCATGTGTTCAGTTTCACCACCAGTTTCCTATGGCTTACTGTGGGCCCTGCTATCCTCTGAGATGGCGTGTGACACACACTTATCCCCGGCAAATCTGCACGGCCAGCCCTGCCAAGTCAAACAGCCCCTCTTTATATTGCTGACGTCTAACCCAATATCTTTGGACTTTTTAAAAAGGCCTGTGTGCATGTGTGTGTGTCTTGCGCGCGTGTTTAGGGTGTGCTTTTTCTCTCCCTCTCTGCTTCTCCGTGTACAAATCTGACCGTAGTTTCAAATACTCAATCATTAAATTCTCAGCGCTTTTTGCTTTTGCAGAAACATTCAGAGTTTATTTTATTCCAGCGTGTACAGACGGCCGCAGATACATTTTTAGCAGCCGTGGCAGGAGCTGTGTGTATTTTAACGTGCTGGCCATATGCGGCACACTGACCTCTTCCATAAACAGAGATGTCTGCTGCGCAATATGGGTCTGTTTGGGTCTGTTGCACTAGTTTGGGAAGGGAAGAGAAAAGAGCGCTGGGGTTGAAGTGGGTGGGGGGGCTTTGGGAGGGGTGGCGCTGGGACGCTTTGTGTGGAAGTCATGCTGGAGCCTGTTTCCCTTTGTGGAGAGAGATGGGCAGCACTTGAAACTCCAACGCTTTGACTGACGTCCAGCTCAGTCTTGTATCGGCCGAGCCAAAAGATTTCATCCTTCTGTTCACCATAAGGTTGACAGAATTAACTTGAAAAGGCTTTTCCTGTCCTTAAACTGTCGAGGCATCCAAGTCCAAATAATATTCCACTATTTCACGTCCAGGGCCCCATCCTTTCTTGTCCTCTATAGTGCAGCTCTTGGAGATACCACAGTGGGCAGAGGTATGAACAATTAGGTTTGCATGAATAAACAGCTCCTTTCCCTCCAAAACAGCCGATTGGTCTTCGTGTTACGGGGGTCTTTTGATTGATGTGGGTGGCCAGAACTGAATCCTCAGTCGCTCCATAAGAGGACCCTTGGGTCCGATGGGTGGAATGTCCCCTCTACCTGTGGGTATCAGGTGTTGTGAGAGCCGGGGAGGAGGGGGGGATGCTGCAGGTTGCGGTGGGGTGGTGGGGGGGGGGGTCTGACTGGGCAGGGCCCGGGGTAATTACACATGCATATGAAGACGAGGCCCCCCCGAGGGGGTAATGAGGTTTGAAGGATGCCGCCATCTCGGCGGGTGGTCCCCTATAGCCTCCACGCCGACACTGATCCCATTGCTGCACTGTCTGCGCCTGCTCACGCGAGACCGCTCGCCCAAAACCCCCACGGACCCTCCTTCCCTCCCTCCCTCTCCTGGACAATCGGATGGGCTCGAGCGAGGGGGGGTGGGGTGATGGTGTTGGTGGTGGTGGTGGTTGGGGGGGGGGGGGGGCCCGAGAAGAAGTGGCGCCCGCCCCAGTCGCTCCGGCCAAGCGGGGCTCTCGGGGGCCCGCTTCCAGGCATTTCATCACATTACATCAGATCAAAAGCAATAAGCTAATTACAAACGACTGTGGGCATGCAAGCAGTAAATACAGAATCAACATAATTGATTTAATCCTCTCAATGCTAAGTGAAAAACTTGTCAATGCCAAGGCCAAAATTACAGCCCTGTGTTTTTTTTTCCTCTCTCTCTCTCCGGGTGCAAGAGCGACAATTGGGTGAATTATAAGATCACATGGAGTTCATTCAACCAAAGTCAAGTCTTCTGACGCCAGTACACGGTTCACACACAGCGAGACGCTCGGCTAAATGGAAGGAGGACACATTGGACACATTTAGACCTACTTGGTTTATTTGTTAGTCTGTTTTCTTTCTTTTTTTCTTTTTGCTGTTCAGGTTTTCTTCAATCATTCATCGCGGCTGCAAAGAGAGAGAGAGAGAGAGGGGGGGGGGGGGGGGGAGAGAATATGTTTTTATGCATGGCTCAATATGCATCTTAAAGCAAAATGCATTAGAAAAGATAGTGAAAATGCAAAAGGCTTTTTTTTTTTCATCAACATTTACTTATTCATGACGCTGAGAGAAAAGCAGCGTGTTTTAGAGCAAAGCTGTGTTATCATTGGGAGAAGCACTTCCCCCGCAGACGTCATTTTTCCACCTGAGGACATGCACTTTAATGACAGTTTGAGGTGCTATACCGCCGGAACAGGGGGGTACACAGTACACACTCACACAGTACACAGACACACTACACACACACACACACACACACACACACACACACACACTGCGTGTTCACAACACATGCAATATCAAAGTGGAGGGGAGGAGGGGACTACTTCTTACAGTATGTAAAAGTTATGCTGCATAATGAGCCACAATGTTTACCAGACTCCGTCTCATCCTGTTCTCCTGTACACACCACCACGGCGGTGGCGGTCTCACCGTGGGCTGCACCGACGGCCTCCACATCTCGCCCAACGCTGCTTCACCGCTCTGCCTCATGCACGCCTCGCACTACAGGGACAATAAATTTCATTTCCGTGTTACCTCTTTATACGACACGCAACACGCGGTTAGAGACTCCGGAACGCGTCCTGCTCAGCCCCATATCTTAACATAAAACTAATATCACGTCGTGTTTATTTTTTACATGTCCCGGCAGGTGCAACGGCAGGAAGCCATTTCCACAACAAAAGCATGAGCGCATGAAAAAAAAAACACACACACACACACACACAATAATGCCAAAAGAATAGGCTCCGTTTTTGCATGGATTATCAGCGCACATCCCGAAGAGCACATTGGGATTACAGTACCTGCAGTGCTGTTGCGGTGGTTATGTGAGCATGTGTTGCACATGTAGTATACGGTACTATAGTGTCGTATATATACTAGGTTCGATTTGCTGGGCGGAAAGGGGAAACCATATGCCTGGGCTTTTGATGTGCTTTCAGGTATCTGGTTAGTCGTGTTTTATCGGCGGCGGGGATATGTTTCATCCCCTGCTTCTTGTCAGGCTGAATAATAATTTCTTTCGTTTTGGGAAGTGTCCCATATTATGGGCGTCTATCTGCTTTGAGCATGTTGTATTTGCATCATTCGAACAACAACAACAGCAGCAGCAACAGATCTAAATGCTCATAGGATAAGCATGATGTCTCTATTTGTGGACACCTCCTATGTCCAAAACTGTTATACAGTAGTTCAGATCAAAAAAGGGGAGGTGGGTGGTCGCACGACAGGTTGCAGGAGAGTTGTAGTTTATTGCTTTCTGCTTACATTTCTTTGTATTTTGCAGTAGATGAACACACAACAGTTTCGCCCGTGCCGGCCTTCTTCAGGTGTGTTCCGGCCGTGCCGGCCACCTGAAGAAGGCCGGCACGGGCGAAACTGTTGTGTGTTCATCTACTGCAAAATACAAAGAAATGTAAGCAGAAAGCAATAAACTACAACTCTCCTGCAACCTGTCGTGCGACCCACCTCCCCTTTTTTGATGTGATACACTTGTTTGGATAACGCACCAGCCAACGTTGTGACGCGGTGGTAATAGAAGAATTTGTTTATGATACAGTAGTTCAGGACTGAAATTCAAATATAGCAAAAGTAGCATCAACTCAACATTCATGCTGCACTTCAATTGTGCTAGTTTTTTTTTTTAGCTTTTGTGATCCACTGCATGTAGTATATAGCATACAAGCATACATTAATTTAGCAAAAAAAAAAAAAAAAAAATACAAAGGTGAAATATTTAGAGGTTTCTGTCCTGACAACACAATCTGTTTAGCAACAACTTGTAGTGTATGTCATGTATTCAGAATGCTGCGGTGGATTAGGATCTAACAAACTACTACTACATCTCTGTTGTTATCTGTTGTTAGCTTGTAAATCTGTTCTATCAATTTTTTTTCTATTTCACATCATGCAACAACAAGCTCATTTGTAGTAAGTCATGAGGACTGTTTTGGCAGAGTAACATATTACTCTCTTCTCTCTACCTTCTCCCTCTCACTGGCTACTGCTAAAACTTCCTACTACCACTCCAAAATCCAGTCCTGCACTTCGAACCCACGGAAGCTCTTTTCCACTTTCACATCCCTCCTTAAACCTCCTCCCCCCCCCCACCTTCATCCCTCACTGCCGATGATTTTGTCACCTACTTTGAAAAGAAGGTTGATGATATCAGGAGCTCATTTCCCCCCCCTCCCCCAGAACAATGCACCTGACCCTAAGGTACCCTGCATGTCCTCCTTCTCTCCTCTATCCCCAGATGAGGTCCTAAAACTCATCACTTCCACTAGACCCACCACCTGTCCATTGGACCCATCCCATCTCCAATCTTTCAGACAATCGCACCGGATCTGATTCCCTTCATCACCTCCATCATCAACACCTCGATAACATCTGGCTCAGTTCCATCTGCCTTCAAGTCAGCCAGAGTAACACCGCTCCTGAAGAAACCAACCCTGGACCCATCAGATGCAAAGAACTACAGACCGGTATCACTCCTCTCCTTCCTCTCCAAAACCACTGAGCGTGTGGTCTCGAAACAACTCTCTGACCACCTCTCGCAGAACAACTTGCTGGATCCCAACCAGTCCGGATTCAAGAAGGCCCACTCCACGGAAACTGCACTCCTCCCGTGACAGAAGCACTACATGCTGCCCAGGCCGCCTCCCAATCCGCTGTCCTGATTCTCCTGGACCTATCAGCAGCATTCGACACAGTGAACCACCAGCTGCTCTTACACAACCTTGTGGAGCTCGGCATCACCGGACAGCCCTCAGATGGTTCTCCTCCTACCTCACACTGACCGGACCTACCAGGTCTCATGGAAAGGATCGCTGTCATCCCCCTGCACCCTTCAAACTGGGGACCCACAGGGATCCGTGCTCGGTCCCCTCCTGTTCTCCCTATATTCCAAGTCTCTCGGACTATCAATCACTGCCCACAACCTATCCTACCACTGCTATGCCCGACGACACACAACTGTTTCTGTCCTTCCCCCCCCTCCGCTACCCATGTGGAAGAACATCACGCATGCTTGCCGACATCTCACAGTGGATGACGTCCAACCACCTGAAGCTGAACCCGGACAAAACCGAACTACTATTTTTCCCCGCTAAGTCCTCCCCCTTGCAGGAGTTAACCATATCTGTTGATAACGCCATGGTAACCTCAGCCCCTACGGCGAAAAACCTTGGTATTGTCCTGGACAAGCCAGCTCTCATTTAAAACACACATCGCAGCTGTCACCCATCCTGTAGGTTCACACTCCACAACATCAGACGGATTAGACCCTCATCACCCAAGATTCAGCCCAGCTTCTCATCCAGACAACAGTCATATCTAAACTGGACTACTGTAACTCCCTCCTTACTGGCCTACCGGCATGTGCACTTAAGCCCCTCCAATTGATCCAAAATGCTGCAAGCCCGTCTGGTCTTTAACCAGCCCAAATTCTCACATGTCCACTCCGCTTTTTCCGCTCCCGCTTCCATTGGCTCCCAGTCGCTGCAACGCACAGTTTCAAAACTCTCACGCTTGCATTCAAAGCAACCAAAGGTTTGACTGCACCTTACCTCAGTGGCCTCATAAAACCCAACAAGCCCTCCCGTGCACTCCGATCAGCTGACACTGGGAAGCTGGCAGTAGCCCCACTAAAAACGCCAGGGCAACAATCCACACGCCCCAAGCTCTTCTCCCTCCTGGCCCCAAAACTATGGAATGAACTTCCCCTGCAATCAGGACCTCAGACTCACTACCTATCTTCCCGCCGCAGTCTTAAGACACACCTCTTCAGACTCCATCTCCACCCATAGCACTTGTATTATATACCAACCCACATACTTGCTGCAATGACTTATATAGGTTGCCCAATGTATGACAATGTTTTTAGCGCTTCATTGTATGTTGTAAAATGTAGTGTAAATCCAGATTAAATTGTAAACTTTTCACCATTGTAAGTCGCTCTGGATTAAGAGCGTCTGCTAAATGCCTAATTGTAAATTGTAAATTGTATTACTCATTTTGGCAGAGTAATACTGTTACTCTACTTTTGTTGGAAAATGTAATAACATGACAGTAATAAGTAATATGTAATCTGTTTAAACCCCCCAACCCTGGTCTCAAGTGGTGAAGAAATATTCATATGGTTTTGTCACACACGCACATATGCATGCATGCACATGCACACACACACTCATGCACGCGCGCCGCGCGCGCGCACACACACGCACACCACACCGCACACACACACACACACACACAACACACACACACACACACACACACACGCACACACGCACACACTCACACACGCACACACGCACACACCAACCCACACACACACACACAGAGCAGGGTGCAGTACAGTAGTTTAAGGTTGCAGTGTGTTTCTACAGAGTGATGTGTAACGTGTTGGCCAGGCCTCCTCCTCCTAGTGTTGGCTGTGCATGGCTCTGCGGTGGCAGCCCCCTCCCTGACCCCTCATATGTCACACAGCATTGTTTCCCTGGAACATGGACACCATGGCCTGATCATGAACCACATATACTGTATGCCACTGCAGAGAGAGAGAGAGAGAGAGAGAGAGAGAGAGAGAGAGAGAGAGAGAGGAACTGCAGTTTGTAGTACAAGTAAGCCATCTAATGGACACGGATGGAAACGTATTTCATGTATTGTTTCTTCTCTCTTTTTTTTTTTTTTTTTTTTTTTTTTTTTAGATCTTTGGTTCCCAAACACTGGGTCGGGACCCATGTATGGTTAGCAGACACATAGCTATGGATCCCTTTCTTTT
>CM076966.1:36649502-36657002 GCA_039105355.1 Benthosema pterotum
GAGCCAATGGGGACCGCGCGGCTCCGTGGGGACTGGTTGTTTATTGGAAAGGTCATGATTACAGTGGGGGGTCAGGAATAACTCGCTGACATCCCCTCTATACACAAGTGACTGCAACAATGCCTCGGGGTGTCAGGAACTATATTGAGTATTGACTATGTGTCACCGCAATAAAAGGAAAGCTGTTCTCCATTGGCAAATGTTTCGCCTCAGAAGAGGTGTGTGTGTGTGTGTGTGTGTGTGTGTGTGTGTGTGTGTGTTGTGTGTGTGTGTTGTTGTGTGTGTGTGTGTGCAGTCGGGAGGACAACAAAAATAAAAGGTAAAAAGTGTCCCCTCAATGTCAATAAGGGCATGGCGCTGACGTGTTAATTATGTTTGTTGGAGAACATTAGCTTTTAACTGGGGAATGGCGTGAACGGAATCAAGAGCTGCTAACAGTTGTTTAAAGGTAATAGAGGCAACTTTAGTGTGTACAAACACTGTGCTTGTAAACACAGAATCTAACTCCACCTCACCTCCACTCTATTGGCTCGTTATGAATCTGCTGGTGACTGCTGTGCTGTGATTGGTTAAAATGCTGCCTCACCCCACACCCGACGCCTGTCCTGAGCCCGACGAATGTTTTGTTTTCATGATTTGTTGACGGCAACAAAGTTCTGTATCATCTGCAGGACTGTATCATCTGCAAGTGTCTGTCTGCAGGGAGACAGCTGCAGCATCAGAGTAGAAGCAACTTAGAGGGGAAAAGGCAAAATTATAGCTATATACCGGTATCTATACATTTTTGGCTAAAAAGTTGCCTCTATACCTTTAAACATAGTGCTTATTTAAAGGTCTTCTCTTTCACCGGGAATTGGGGTCTTGCCTAATTTATGTTGCACACTAAAAATCTATAAGCTCACAACGTGTTGCATCTGACACGCGCTGTGATCTTACACGTCAGCCATTTTAGACTGTTTTAACACTGTTATCCGACTAAAGTATGATACGGTGCAAAAAGGAAACATGGATACATAGCCCTCAGGTCTCCAAGTATACTATACATCCCAGATCCCTGGAGGACTGGTGTGTGTGTGTGTGTGTGTGTGTGTGTGTGTGTGTGTGTGTGTGTGTGTGTGTGTGTGTGTGTGTGTGTGTTGGTGTGTGTGTGTGTGTGTGTGTGTGTGTGTGTGTGTTGTGTGTGTGTGTGTGCGTGCGTGTGTGTGTGCGTGGAAAAAAACCGAACAAACAGTCCTGAGGCTTGTTTGTAAAGATATTGGTATTACGAAAAGGTTACACCGGGCACAAGGTCAACGTGTATCACGTTCACACAAATACTTCAAGGGATGGAGTGAGTTTTGGAGAGCATTATCTGGCCTGGCAGAACCCAGGGATGAGAGGGGCTGAGGGGGAGAGCGGGGGGGGTGTGGTGGGAGAGGGAAGACGTGGTGGGAGGGGGAAGATGTGGTGGGGAGGGGGGAGACGTGCATGGGACGGAGGTGCGGTGCGATGGGGTGGGTGAGGACTTTGAAGCTAGCGCACAGTGTGGCCCACTTTACCATGGTACTATAGCAGTGGTTTTCAACCTTTGATACCTGGGCCCACTATTTATTCAGAATTTGAGCCACGGACCACTATTTGAGGACAATTTAGCCCCACAGACCCCCAAAACTAATGATTTATCTTGCTTTTGTCCACAATTCCAGGCTGATTTGGGGGAACAAACTAGTCAAACAGACAGATCAAAATGACCATTAATCTTCAACATCCTCTAGTTGTGTAGACTAATTCAGATGATGGCTATTTTAACTTTTAACCAACTGTCCATCATTTAGCTGGGGACCACCTGGAACTCTCCCGAGGACCATTGTTGGTCCCGGACCACTGGTCGAAAACCACTGCTGTAGACTATTCCAGTGACGTAACCTTTGTGTAATCCAAGGTACTGCTCACTTCATGCTGGGTGTGACTGTATTCTTATTTGGTCGCTCACACAGCTGCCACTCTACTTGAGAGCCTGCAACCCTCTCAAGGACCACTGGTGGTCCCCGGATCACTGGTTGAAAACCACTGCACTATGGTACTAGTCACCACAGCATGCATTGCATGGGCTCGGCCCTACAGCGTTGGCGATAAGGATCCGGAGTCAGACCACGTTCCGAGGAGTGAGGGGGGGTCAGCTGTCTGGCTTTCATGTCTGCTTTCACTGGACAAACCCACCCCCCCAACACCCCTCCTCGTCTCTGTTTGTGCCCCACCAAACCCCTCCCTTCATGTTTTTTCCCTTATCGAGTCGTGTGGATTCTGGAAAGAGCCGTCGTGCTTATTTGTTCCCCGACACCCAATCTGCAAATAAACCCGCTTGGAAATGTGCTTTTAAAAGAGTGTAAGAAAACATTCCACAGCCCTATAGGGGGGTGGGGTGGGGGGGAGCACTGGGTGCCAAAGCCCCCATGCTTAGCACCTCTGTCCACTGTGGCAGAGACACAGCAGCAGGAGGTCATGACCCTGGAGCACTTTGACCATGGGAATAGAGCGTTGTTAAGAGCCAACACAAACACAGAGCCGACATCAAACTCTGCTCTGTTCTGGTGGGTCACCTGACCTGCTCTGGCTGATGGATTAGACACACGTTGGCTCACCATACACAGCTATACACATCTATACACATTGCACCACGTGTTGGATCACATATGTTCACTACAGGAACAAGCAATGCCATTATATGTTCTATATATATAATAAAATAATATGCATGAGACATATCAGTAAATATTTGCTGTGTGTGTGTGCGTGCGTGCGTGCGTGCGTGTGTGTGTGTGTGTGTGTGTGTGTGTGTGTGTGTGAGAGACACCTGTACTCATACAGCCTCTGTAACATTAGTCTAGGACCTGGCTAAGATTTGTATGCACTTCATTTAGGAGAGAATATCTCAACTGTTCTTGGCTAATATGGCCGCTGCGAACAACATGAGAACTGTGGCTAAGCCTCTATCCGGGACGAAATACCCGGAAATGACCACACCCCTTTTAAAATGACCCCTAATTCAAACATGGCTCTAACTTACAAACTGTTGCTGCTACAGATTTTCTGAGGTGCTCAAAAAGTTCAGAATACTCATGTCTGTGGCATCCGTGCCTGAGTCAGCAACATTCCATAGTCTTCATAGTGGCCAAATCCAATATGGCCGCCAGTCTGCCACCTGAAAAAGCGTTTTATCTAGAACGTCTGAACCAGATGAGCTAAGAATGCAAACCTTGTGTCTAAATGATGTGTTTTGACAATTAGAACATGTTGGGGTGCTTATCTTTATGAATGGGTGTGGCTAAACATCTATTTTGCATATTTCAAAGATGGCGACCATCTGACAATTTGTTTTACTTAAGTTACTTTTGTCATTATTTGTAAACTTGCTGTCAATTTTGTGTTTTTTGAGCATTAGAAGCACATTGGAATGGAAAAAATATATTTTTTTGTGCAATTTGGTGCACCACAACCAGTATACAGATACTCTTCTGACTTTGCAGGTTGGGGGTGCAATACAAGCCCCCAACAACACCACAATAATATAAGTGACACACAACCAACAGACCAATTATCAATTAACATTTTGCCCAGAATGGCCCACCAGAGAGGTATGCCTAGTACTTCCTGTAGACAGCCCAGCCCTGTTATGCTTCGTCTTTTGATTCAAAAAGTTCTGATGACTTATTTTAATAACATAAGTGTAATGCTCTAAGTCGTTGTCCAACAGTTTTTGTATAGTTGTAGTTGTACCAATTCCACATACTGATAGTAGCATGGGTAAGAGGAAGGTTCTCAATGGTCTACCATTTGTTTGACCAACATCAACCTTCCCTTACTGTGTGAAAAAGGAGCCTGAAAAAAAAACAACAACTCTGATATTAATAGAATATTGATGTAAGGTCATCATCGCATACAGCAAGAGCTTAGCAATAGCAAAGCCATACAGTGTCTTTTCCAGTGGTTGACAGTGACACTCAGAGGCACTTGCCCGGCAGGCAAGTATACAGGTCAGGTCCTACTTGACCAAGGTCATGCTCACTTGACCGTTGACTAGCCTGTACTATAAAAAATATAAGCAAAATTCAAGAGTGTAGCAACAGTGAAAGCAGCATATCAGAGTTAAAGCTTTCTCTTATTGTTATGTCATATACCAGAAAACAGACAAAAGTTTCATTTACCTGCCAGGGGCAGGTGGGCAACCATTAATGTCAGAGATCGGATATCAGACATAATAATATTGTACACCACTAATAATAAGACAAACACACTTGGCCAAAGGATATCTGAGTTGATCTTTTCAGGCTTCAAAGAGAAAGTGACCAGCGTTTCTGTGAGACTCCTTTTTCATTTGTCAGCATGAGGGACATTTCCGCTCCCCGCAACCTTTTATCTTTAACTGATTAATTGAAATTAATTAATTACAGGAGAAATGTTGCAATTAAAATAATTAACTAATTTAATCACACATAGATTTTACACAACAAAACCTTTTTCACTGGACGGATTTCAACCTGCCAATCCTGTCTCTAACCCTCAACATAACATGTCACAGTGTGGACACAGTGCTTAAAAACAAGGTGGCAACTGTTCAGATCTACGCACAGTCCCCACCTGTCAGACGATTAGTTATTGTATTTAAGAAAACTCACTCATTGGTATGCTATATACCAGTCTGTTTTAATTGAGCAAAAATACTTCTCAGGTCAAATATTGGTAAGCGATTAGTTGAGATTATTTAATTACAAAACTGCAAATTAATTGTCACTGGTGATCAGTGTTCACAAACGTACCTTGTTATCATTTGGAATTTAAAGATCTCCTTGAGCCCGATTGTGTTTTAACATGGTCATTATTTTTGAATAAATGTATTTTATATAATATATATATTATATATATTATATTATATATATATATATTATATATATATATATATATATTATATATATATATATATATATATATATATATATATTATATATATATCGTATTGTGGTCTCTGTGTCATATCTATACATACTGTATCTATTGTGAGATTAAAAGCAATATCCGCTACTAGCCACGACTTATTACTATATATAACTATATATAACTATACTATATATAACTTTTAACCATGATTTTTTACTTATCTACTGTGACGTTTAATCATTTGCCCGACCTCCACCTCTTTCCACATTTGCTGCGGGCTTTTTATTTATGTGCTGCCACCTTTTAGATATCTCCCTCACCTTTTATACCAGTTACGTTCAGGGATTGTTCTACTGAGGTTAGGTTTAGGGCTAAGGTTAGGTTTAGCATAGGCTTAGGCTGGTCACTTACTCAATGAGATCCTTACGGGATCTTGTAGATGCCAGTAAAGTTTGCTAGATCCGACTTCATTAGGACTGCAAAATCATGTAAGCCTATTGGACATAAAGAAAGCTGGATTCTGTTGCTCGATATAATAGAATTGTGTGATCTGACAAGAAAAGGCTTCTCCCTGAGGTTGGTTTTGTGTCATTTATGTTATTGTGGTGTTGTTGAGGGCTTGTATTGTTGCACCCCATCCCGCAGTCAGGAAGTATCTGTGCACTGGTTGTGGACAAATTGCACAAAAAAAAAACATTTTTTTCCATTCCAATGTGCTTCTAAGGCTCAAAAAACACGCAATTGACAGCGAGTTTACAAATAATGACAAAAGTAACATAAGCAAAACAAATTGTCAGGTGGTCGCCATCTTTGAAATATGCAAAATAGATGTTTAGAGTGGGCCTCACCTATTCATAAAGATAAGCACCCCAGCATGTTTCTAATTGTCAAAACACATGATTTAGACAGAATGTTTGCATTCATAGCTCATCTGTTTCAAACGTTCTAGATAAAACCCTTTTTCATGTGGCAGACTGGCGGCCATATTGGATTTGGCCACTATGAAGACTATGGAGTGTTGTTGACTCAGGCATGGATACCACAAACATGAGTATTCTGAACATTTTGAGCACCTCAGAAAATCTGTAGCTGCAACGGTTTGTAAGTTAGAGCCATGTTTGAATTAGGGGTCATTTTAAAAGGGGTGTGGTCATTTCCGGGTATTTCGTCCCGGATAGAGGCTTAGCCACAGTTCTCATGTTGTTCGCAGCGGCCATATTAGCCAAGAACAGTTGAGATATTCTCTCCTAAATGAAGTGCATACAAATCTTAGCCAGGTCCTAGACTACATGTACTCTCACTTTGTATTTACTAATGCCAATTGCAAACTGCAAACCCACACAGTTTGGGTTTGCACTGTACAGTATATGTTTGTGATTTATACAAGCTGTGATGGAACTCATATTTTTGTGCACATGATTATTTCCTAAAAGCTAAAGAATAGATAGGGCTGAGCTATTCATTTTTTTAATATAATCATTTTTAAGTAACTAGTAAGTACAATCATCCATATCCATAATAGCATAGTGCTTTAAACCTTTAACGTGTTTGTTTTGTTATGGCCAAAAACATACCACTTAACCTAAACAAAGTGGCTAGTTACTCTAAAGGGGTCCAGGAAGAAATGACAAGACTGGTTATATCAGAGTGGTGATGATAATAAGTATATTAAAAACAACTTTATGAATTATGTTATTTGTACTTTAAAGTATACAGTACATAAGCAATGACTCTCAGAATTTTAATGGCTTTTTTCTTCTTTTTTCATTATCTTAGACTGTTTCATTATTAGATCACTTCCTGAAAAAAATCTAGTATCTATGACAACCACAGTGGATCAAAATCAGCACCTCCAAATTTGACTTCACCAGTCCTCCCTTTTTCCTTAACTCTCTCAGTGCCAGCCCTTTTTCATATTTTTGGAGGTCGCCAGTGCCAGCGATTTTCATCTAAAAGTCATATTTCATATTTCGGTCCATGTTTCCCGACGGACAAGTTAGTTGACGGACACACACTTTTGGTTCCGGGTTGGTCCGTCCCTTGTTATGGTCTATCAATGGTCGCTGCGGTCGCTGCTAGCTGCTGTTAGCATGGGGATCGTATTAAACCGGCGCCGGTAAGTAACGTCACGTCAAGTAGCGTTAACGTCAGCGGCATCAGTTGTTACTGTAAATCATAATGATAACGGGTGACGTAGATTCATTTCCACGGCACGAAAACTGTTAATCAGAGGCAGCTCAGCGAGGCTCTTCCTGATTGGCTAACAAAACTCCCGCCGGGAGCATTTCTTAGCCAGTGACAAAGCTAGTAGAGATTTCTTTGCAGGCCTCCTGCTGCCCATAGAGGCATCAAAAAGACAAGATTTTTTGGAGATGATCTAATTAAAGGAAGACTTCATGAAAAACATAAAAGCAATAAAAATTACAATTATTATTTTGACCATAACATTACATATGGGAGCTTTAGTTAAGCACCATAATGCATCATTTACATCCGTTTGAAGGTTTGTTCACATTTGATTGCAACACATTACAGAGACTATAAAACCGTGATGGAACGCACTGTAACCCATATGTGTCACCGCAG
>CM076966.1:36662002-36691675 GCA_039105355.1 Benthosema pterotum
CACACACATTATGACATTGTGTGTTGTCATGATTTGTCACAACCCGAGTTGGCTTTATGTGTGGTGTAATCGTCTTGAAATAAATTATTTTCAAAAAGTCTATGAGAAAAATGAATGGGGAATCCATTTCTGGAACAAGGGCAACATCATGAGGGGGTGGGACTGCTCAGCTCTATACTGTACTGTAAGTGTAAATCAAGCATTTATTCTGTATGGGCATGTCCAAGCCCTGGTTTCACAGTAAGGGGGAAAAAAGAAGGAAATAATTCATATTTTATTGTTCATAATGGGTTGTCATCTGTCATGTAGGTTATTGGACCCCCAACTCCCCCGGAGAGGAGTGTTGTCATTACAGGAGAATGAGAGAGGTGAACCTTTCCTAGGGTTAGGGACCTTTTCTGTGGGGCAAACACACACACACACACACACACACACACACACACACACACACACACACACACACACACACACCAACGCACACACCAACGCACATGCACAGACACACACACCCACGCACACACATGCAAGCACACAAACGCACACACCTCAACGCGTCTTGTTTTCCTGGCCCCTTCGGCATGGAAACGAGGGGAATATGGCCATGTTATGGCATTTGGAGTCAATATGTATTATAAAATCAATCTAGATGAAGATCGGCCCGTCCCTCTAATTAGACGGGGGTGGCTGGAGATTGATTTTTAATTGCAAAAGTAATTACATGGAGCAGATAGCCAGTGACATTTGATTATCTAGGTGATTGATTAAAAGGCTGGGCTGCCGGGGCCAGACTGTCAGCTGGCGGACGCCAGACAAAAGGGAAAATTAAAAAAAAAAAAAAAGTTGTCCCCCCGTTTGTAATCACGAATTTCAAGGGTGAAATTACAAAAGGCCTAGCCAGACGCACACGTGCACACGCACGCACGCATGCACACACACACACACACACACACACACACACACACACACACCACACACACACACACACACACCACACACACACACACACACCACACACACTTAAGAGACACTCAAAGCCATCCGTCTATTCTGTGTCTGCTCCCCCCTCCCTCGCCCTCTACCAACTAACCCCGTGATGCCACACAACACTAGACACCCCCCTACAGACAGACACACACACACACACACACACACACACACACACACACACACACACACCACACACACACACACACACACACACACACACACACACACACACACACAACACACACACACACACAACACTACAATGTGACATGACAACAACAGCAAGGGGGGGAAAATGAAGGGAGGAGGACTGTTATATTAGAGAAAGGCTAAGTTAGCAGTAAATGATGGAAGCATTTGCCATGCTCAACAGCCTTGACATCACTAGAGTTACAGAGAGAGAGACCCACACAGATGGAAATCACTTTCATCGGCCCGGTCATTTTATGCGTGAATTTGGTCCAGATCGGCCCATTTTGCACGAATCTGGCCCAGATTGGCCCACTACAAACAGCATGCAGATAGCCCCGCTCTATCAGCACACACACACACACACACACACACACACACACACACACACACACACACACACACACACACACACACACACCAAACATAATGCCGCCATTTTTACACAACAACATACAGTAAATGAAACAAACCAACAGACACCTACACAACTCTTTGTTGCTCTCACAAGAATCATGGTGGCAAAAGGATCCAAGATAGAACAGGGTGTATTTGTCACTCACTGATACAGGTAAATAGAGGTCTGTATTATCTTTTTTTGTGTCTTTTTTGCGGTTTTCTGTAGTGCCCCCCGATGGTCACGGCCCACCGGGAGAGCTCCAGGTATATATATGGCCAGTCTGACCCTGCTTTACAGAACCCCCCCACCAGTCTGTGAAGACCGACACATTAGTCACAAAATGACTAAACGAACAGTGAGGATTTTCACCCGTTCAACCACCTATACCACCACCTCTGCATGGTGTCAGTCTTCAGGGATCATTTCTCTGGTGGGAAAATGAATGATGACAGGGAGAACTGATGCTGGGTGTGGTGTGTGGTGTGTGGGGTGGGGGTGGGCTGGGGGGCCCGGGCGGGGGGCAGTGGGAAGTGTTTATGGGACTGACAGAGTCTGTTTACACGTCTGTGAGTGACAGGCCTGAGCCCAGGGCGGACGGTGACGGGGACACACGCAACACAATGCCACTGTCTGACTGATGGCTGCATTAAAGTAATACATCACTCTGCGCTGGACACTTTCATCCAAAGCCCCTGTCTCCTTATATACAGTACAGTACTGTGGCCCCATCTAGGACTATAGACCAATTTCCCACATTTTTCTTCCTTTGAGATGTGGTTTTCGGATTTTCTTTTCTCTCCCTTTCTCCCCTTTTATTGAAGATGACAGTGAGTAGGGTGACAGTGGGGTGAGATATAAGAGATGACGCGCCATGCAAAGCGTATAGCCTATTCTGAATCCGAGGTTGTCCCAATGGGAAGGAGACCTGTTTGGGATGGGTATATACTGAATATCTGAAGCACTGTGACAGACCCAAAACAAAGGAGAATTCCACACCAAAACACATTTGGGCATCAATCTACCTTGATTCCTGTGACATGATACATAATGTCCTTGATTTTTTTCACAGATGTCCCATTTTCTACATTTCACCCTTGAGGTCCCCTTCCCAACGTCGCCGCAACGTCGGCGTTCCAACAGTTAACATGACCGCAGGTTGTCTTTATTCTACTGCGGGTATTTCTGTAACTCCAAACTTTTTTTTCCACACATAATATTTTAATAGTATACTGATACTCATGCTCGAATTTTATGTCACTCTGGGGCAGTCTTTACACCCCAGAGGTAATCTATTCCTCCTCATCTCCTCCCCTCCCTTTTGCCACACTACTCTCCAATCACACCAGTGAAAACTCCTGTCCCACAGGTGCCACATGAGTTTTTAAAACTCATATAGTGGTCCAATTATCTACTAGTGTGTGGTTTGATGTGATGTGTGGGAAAAAAAAGTTTGGAGTTACAGAAATAGAACTTGCGGCCATGTTAACTGTTGGAACGCTGACGTTGCAACGACGTTGGGACGGGGACCTCATGGTGAAATGTAGAAAATGGGGCATCTGTGACAAAAATCAAGGACATTATGTATCATGTCACAGGAATCAAGGTAGATTGATGCAGAATGTGTTTTGGTGTGGATTTCTCCTTTAACTAGGTACAGGCTCAGTGAACACAGTCTTGCAGTTGAGAAAAGCCGCCATAGATATGTATCCCTAGAGAAGTCAGACTATGCACCCACTGCACACAAAGCGAAGTGGAAACCGAGCTACACTACACAGGTACTCACTTGCATCAAGACACCAGAGACACAACATCCCATGGATTACAATCTGCAGAGATTTCGAGAACATGACAAAGAACAAAAAACTCCCACATCTGCTGGGCGAAGTACAACAATGTGCAAACACAGCAGCACAGAATATTATATTATATTATAGATTATTATATTATATTATAGATTCTACAAAATGGCTTCTAAATCCAAATGTCTTCTAAAAACAGTTTTCTGAAAAATATGTTTCTGTGTCAGTGATGCTCAAATATTTCATGCCAAAGACCCCCATAATGATCTGGGTTTGGCTGCGGAGCAAATATTTGATTTAAAGATTTTTGCTCAGAAAGATTATTTTCAAAGACTTGCTCAACATTTTCACAATTTTGCAAACATATCACATCTACAGGAGGTAAAAACAAACATACATGCACTGCAGAAATTTGAAATAAGCAGAGCGACGCTAACCTCACGCGCTGCTCGACATACTTTTGACCCGTCTGCGCAGATGCGTCACCCTCTATTTTGACACGTCAACTCGGTCGTCTTAGTGAGGCCATACGGTCACAAAACAATATGTATATGCGTTTGATGACACAGACTACTGACGCTCTTCTCTGTGTGTCAGTGGCCATTACTGTCTTCAGTATTATTGTTTGGGTCACACCCACACAGGGATTTGAACCCCTAACCCTCCCCGTTGATGACGGTTCTACCCGCTAAGCTCAAAATCGTCCCCCTATGTCATCTCAACCAACCACACCTGTTGTTCATAATCCCCCACCATTACTCTTGCTTGCATGTGCGCGCGCACACACAGACACACACACACACAACACACACACAGACACGGACAGGGCTTACACACCAGATTCCCTGTTTTCCGGGTCTGCTGCGTAACGAGAGGGGATCCATTTATTTTTCACTGCGGGACGTGGCTATAAATTACGTCTGGTTAAGGTATCATTTAGCCCCGGACTGTTAAGCCACCCCTGTCATTTTCAGCGGAGCGGGTTCACTCTTTGCAGCAGCTTTTCCACCGAGGCAAACGGTTTATGCCTTTAATTTACAGCTCCTTGCCTGGAGGATACTGCTTCGCCTTTTATGAAGTGGTATTAGGGGGCCTATTTAGTTGTCATGGCACTGCACGACGCGCAGTGTGGCGCAGCACACAGAGGAAGAGAGAGAGGGAGAGAGAGAGAGAGAGAGAGAGAGAGAGAGAGAGAGAGAGAGAGAGAGAGAGAGAGAGAGAGAAGAGAGAGAGAGAGAGAGAGGGGGAGGGAGGTGGGAGGGGGAGAAAAAAAAAACGAGAGCCGAGGGAGACGGAGGCAGCGATTTCAAATGAGAATCGCTGTCCTTTTAACTCAAAGAGGCTCTGCAGCCTGGCAGGAGCAGCTGAGCTATGCCCTTTGAAGAGGGAAAGAGAGAGAGAGGGAGAGGAAATAAAACAGAGCCTTGGCCAACCCCACATATTACTGCCCACCTCCTCCTCCTCCCCCTCCCCTCCATTCATTCCCTCCCTCCTCCTCCTCAGGATACACACAGTACATTGACTGTAAGGGGGGAGATGGGGGAGGACAGATCTCCTTGTCTCCAGGGCCAGATCTAGGCATGGGGGGGTCAATGCCCCATCTAAATGCCCTGACTGCCTCACCAAACATGATGGCATGCAAAACAACCCAAATTTTAAAGATATTTCAAATAAAGTGCTTACAGTGTGAATTAAAATGAATTGAAACGCTACGCTACTAACTACAATTGTGGCACCACTAAACAAAAAAGAAAACTCTCTGAGTCAGCTTTATGCATTCTGCGTGTCTGTTGCAACTTCAACAACAACTGATGTTATTATTGATGCTTACTTGCCTAATATAAGTCCTGTAACTGAAAATAGTATGGGTACCATTTGCCCCGCCTAACTGGTAAAGGTTACATCCGGGCCTGATATCCGAGCCCATGGTGCTTGTGACTGTAGTGTGGTTATTTTTCGGCCGCTGCGCGAAGCAGTGGTACGGCGGACGGTATATATAAACACGGGCGTAAAGGCATCAAACATGTATGGCTCCATCCAGGGCTCCGGGGCATCGATCGGAGCGGTGCGGCGTGCGGAGGCCCGACACAAAAGCCAAAAGGAGGGGAGGGGTGGGGACTTATTAAATTTCCATGAAGTTTACCGAATTTGCGGGGATCAGTCGGGAGCGAGAGAGAGAGAGAGAGAGAGGGAGCCCCGCGCTGCCTGCCGCCTGCAGCTCCTTTCTCCCTCAGCATCCTTCTGACACTTCCCCTTTCCCTCCTCCAAAGCTTTGCTGTGGAAATGGATTTCAAGGTGGCTAGGGTGGGGGGGTGCTGGCCGCTTGCGCCCTGCGGACCTCACTGCCCCCCACTGCCATCCCCACCCCTCCCACCCCACAGGGGTCCTGGAGGGCCGGCACGGAGCAGGAAAAGGTAAAGGTAAACAAAATCATATTATCACAAATGCAGTTACGGAACCTGACATGTGGCACCTGGGCAAGCTAGCATGTACGCTGACCCACCTGAGGAATGCTCAGGTGAACCCACGTGCACGCATGCGTGCACACACACACACACACACACACACACACAACACACACACACACAAGGGGTGGGCAAAAATAAAAAATAAAAAATCGATCAGCCAAAATATATTGTGATTCTAATGCCATGATATCAATATCGTATCGCCAGGTTCAAAATCGTTTCTTTTTTTCTTTTTCTTTTTTATGCATTTTATACATTTTTATGCTTTTATACATTTATGCATTTATTCGACATGACTGAAGGTTATCTGGCTACACTGAGGTGTATGATTGAACTTATATTGAAAGTATATATTGTTTTGAATTGCTTTAAAATGTTGTAGTTGATTAAGCTTTTCATTGTTCATATTATTTAGAATTGTTTTAAAATGTTAGCGGTGTGTCACAATATAAATCGATTTGTCATCGTAGGCTAAATATCAATATCATATTGTGAGTTAAGGGAATCGTCCCACCCCTAAAACACACACACACACACACACACACACACACACACACAACACACACACACACACACACACACACACACACACACACACACACACACACACACACACACACACACACACACCACACACAGTATTTCTCACAGTGAAAAATGTCCCTATTAGCAGCCCAGAGCGCCCAGAGAGAGAAATGAGGCTCTGGCTTTTAGTGGACCCAGAGAATCTAGGTAGATAATCCAGTGCATGTCATGGGCAGTAAACACTCTCAGTGGGCAGTCTGTCATGCAGGACTCTTCCACATGTGGACACAGACTGGCTGATAATACACAGTAAATTGACTGATGTCAGGCTACAAGGTGATAGAGGTGGACACTGAGGCTGGAGGGTCACCGGCCGGGCAGCAATTCCTAGAACGACCACATGTGGCACTTGCTGTGCTGTTCGTGTGCAATGCAACTCTAGAATCTTTTATACCTGGGCTGAATCTAGAGTTGCAAGTCCATCAAGAAGAATTCCCACTGCAAATAAAGCACAGTAGTGCTTCTGTGCTTTATTTACAAACCTACTTGTACTGTGACCAACACTGAAAATGCCATTTCTTTTTTCTACTGAAAATTAAAAGCAATTGGGTTTGTCAGAATCTGACTTGAGATAGTGTGTGCTCTACAGTGAAGGCACTGTGTGTGTGTGTGTGTGTGTGTGTGTGTGTGTGTGTGTGTGTGTGTTGTGTGCGTGTGCGTGTGCGTGTGTGTGTGTGTGTGTGTGTGTGTGTGTGTGTGTGCACGCACACGTGTATGTAGTGCAGTGTTAAACTGTAGTCTGCCGACCTATACAAGCATATCTCAGGAAAGCAGTGATCGCCGCAAATTAGCATGCATGCTAAGCTGCAAGCCTTCCGAGAATAAAAAGCAAAGAAAAAGAAATGTTTAAAGAAGGTTGTTATGTCTAGTCTTGTACATGATGGAAGGCAACAATCCATGTCACTCAACCATGTGGACATGTGAACACTTTACCCCCGTTGCCATGGCATGGGCATAAACACTAGTTTATTCTGTGTGTTGTTGTGTCTTTGATGTGTTAGTCTAAACGAAAACGGACAAAAAAATACACAGGTCCTGGTTGCTGTCGGGGACAGGTATGTCATTATATGTGTCAGTTGTCCCTGCTAAACCTGCAATGAGAAGGTATACGTCGCTCAGACAGCCGTGCTGTGATTGCACATCAGGGAGCAGCAGGCCGCAGCCAGACGCTTTTTTTTTTTTACAATTGCAGATCAACGGCGAGGCCGTTGACATCATTGCAGGTTAAACAAGACTGTGTTTAAACAAGCATCTTTCATCTCTCATGTAAGCTGTTGTCTGCGGCTCTCTCTGTCTAATCAACCTAAACAACCGGTAGTTCCAACGTCCAGCCATGGCAACGTAATGGTTGAAATAGGCTCTTTATACCTGTGCTCAAACGAGCAAGACGATGCAGCCGTTCTCCAAGTAAACCATTTAAAATATAACCGCTGTGCTGAATAGACCCACGGGCTAAAAGGCTAGCTGCTTTCTCACGTCAATTACAATGAAGATTGAGCTAAGTTATGCAATGTTAGTTATGTTTTGTTCCTCTATGTCTGTGGTTTTCAACCTTTTTGACACCAGCGCACACTATTTATTCAGAATTTGAGCCACAAACCACCCTTTATTGACATTTTAGCCCCACAGATCCCAAAACTATAAAGATTTCTTTTGCTTTTGTCCACAATGCCAGGCTGGATTTTGGAAACAAAACAGTCAAACATACAGATCAAAACGACCATTCTCTAGTTGTGCAGACTTGGGGCTAATTCAGATGATGAATATTTTAACTCTTGAGAATGTAAACATGAAACCAAATGGACCTGCAAGGGTCCATTTGGTTTCATTTTTACGCTCTCAAAGAGTGACTGGTTAACCAACTTTCCATCATTTAGCCTGGGGACCACGTGGAATCTTCTCAGGGACCACTAGTGGTCCCGGACCACCTGTTGAAAACCCTGCTCTATGTGCTCAGTTTAGGAAAGTTTCACAGCATACATGCATACATTTTGTTTTATTTTGATGCTAAGTATTTGTTGTATAATGGTGTGATTCTGTGGTATAATCATGTGGTGATGATGATCAAGGCTCCTCCTGGGTCCTGACCACATCAGTGTTGTGCCGATAATCACAGTGAACTAACCTCTCCTGTAATACTGTTTAATTAAGCACATAATCGCTTTGTGTCCTTGAGCAAGATGATGAACTCGAAATTGCTTCCAGGTTGGTCTCGTGTGTGTGGCTTAATGGATGAATGTAAAGTGCCTTTATACAGTATATAGGCAATATACATGTATAAATGCATCATTTACATGCATATACAGTAAATGTGCTGTTTACAAGCTCACAATATGTCACATTCTAAAACATGTGCTTGTGGATCCTTTATTTTTGGCTAAGCTAACCCCAGATTATAGATATGTATAGCCATTGTCACGTTAGCTGATTGACAATGTAAGCTATTTTTTGTCAACATTTTGTCAATATTTAATGTTTTGGGAAACTATTCTAAATGATTATAAATGATTAAGATTTCCACCACCATTCTGAAAGAGGAACTTCATTGAACCACTGTTTCCAGGCAACAATGACATACATATATACATAAATGTACTGTATAATGTGCATAGATACATAGGTACATAGATACATACTGTAAATATAAATACAGTACAAGATACAAAACAAAAAATCTCTACAGCTGGACACTCTTTGTGGAGTGGATCCTCACCACATATTCCTCACTGGCCCAGTTTGTCAGAGCAGCATTCTTTAGAAAAGCGGACAAATGCAAAGTTGTCTGTGACCTTAGAGCCGGTGTGGGGCCGGTCCCTGTTAGATCTGTTAGGAGATGCGTGCTCCCAGACCGTCCCATTAAGCTGCACCTTTTCACGGGCCTCCCTCTCGGGGTGGCGCTGGACGCGCTCCAAAAGGACTACATTTCGATCCCGGGGCCAGATAAAACCCGGACTGTTGATGGGAACGGCCTGATGGCATCTGCGCTGTCCGTCTGTGCTCCCAGACAAATGCACCGCAGGAAGGTTAGCGCCAGCCCTTGTGCCCCTTATCAATCAATTACATTTGGCTTTGTCAGATTAATTGTATGGAATTGTTTGCTGCTGATAGGAACCAGGTAGGTACCGTGTGTGTGTGTGTGTGTGTGTGTGTGTGTGTGTGTGTGTGTGTGTGTGTGTGTGTGTGTGTGTGTGTGTGTGTGTGTGTGTGTGTGTGCCTGTGTTATTGTTGGTATTGTGCATTGAAGCCGCCCTTTTTTACCCTTGCAAGTTTATCGAGGCAACCTTTGTTCAGAGCCTATAGCGAGGTGAGCTATTTGGAGATATCAGAAATGTTGTCCATATGAAGAGATTGTATGAAATCATCTTTTTTTATCATAAAATTTGATTCAAAATGGAATAAGCTATTCCATACAGTAGATTGCTGCTACAATGCTGAGCAAAAGAAAAATGCTTTAAACAAGATCCAACGATAAATTGTCTTGAAATTTTCATACTGTATATAGGTATCTAAGTAAAATTGTTACCAACACATAATCTAAAGCAAATGAACGGAATTGGTTCGGGATAAAAGAATAAATAATCAGAACATAATACTGAAAATTATGTATTTTACTTATAAAATTAAGGACCACAATGAAAACATGACCCCTGTACCTATTCGTGTCAATCAATCCATCCATCCATCCATCCATCCATCCATCCATCCATCCATCCATCCATCCAAATAACACAACTAGATCAGTATACTCGGTACTGCAAATGTAAATATGATGAATAAATATGAGAATGTAAACATTAAAAATGGGGCACCCCTATATTTTCTGAGGTGGTTTGGGCCAGATCTACCCTTAGCTGCAGGATGGTTTGAGCTGGAACACTCCATTGGAGCTTGGCTGTAGGGGTAAAACGATTTGGCATTATTACATTTTCAGAAAATATAGGGGTGCCCCATTTGTAATGTTTACATTCTCATATTTATTCATCATATTTACACAAAGTTGCGCGTTGTGCACTATAGGCCATGGTCTACTTGTGATACTCATGACTTCAGCTATAAAGGTATTTTCCTTAAATCACCATTACTGTACATCATCATCTAAAGCGGCCAATCGGAGTACCCCGAGGGACAACTGACCACGGACCCCCAACAACCAAATACCGCACACCGATCGCTTAAAACACTCTCACGCAAGTATTAACCAAAACATGGCAAAACATGTATCGTCATCAGAGAGACAATACAAAAGGACAAAGACACACTACCTTCTGGTGGAGGTGGTCTACTCTGCACCTCTGCCTAGTGAATACGAGGTTCCACTGCTTATGAAAAGCTGGATTAATTACGTAACGTTGGGCTGACTGTGGCTAATGGCTGATAATGATGTGCGAGAGGTGCGTCAGGCTAGTGCAAAGCATGCTGGACTGCCAAGTCCAGCCGTTGGAGCCGGGTCAGGCCGCGTTCATCTTACTAATGAGATGTCACGTGGAGAAGACGGAGCGACCCGCCGGAGCGCCCGGGCAGCCAGCGGAAACTAATCCAACACACACCCCCCTCATTCACCCCCAGCTTTGTATTGTAAAAACAGGACCCCGAAATTTTCAAACGAGAGAGGAAGAGAAAGCCCCTGCGCCTGGCCAGCCAACTGACCACATCATTTGGAAAGTTCATTTTTCAGAGCAGCAGTTGGCCGGCTCTGTGTGTGTATGTCTGTGTCAGTGTTGCCAACTGCCAAGATCCAGAATGCACTAGTGGCACTTCCAAAATGCACTAGAATGCGCTACAGCAGTGGTTTTCAATGCATTTTCAAATCAGGGCCCACTATTTATTCTGCATTTTAGCCATGGACCACCATCTGATGTTGAGTTTAGTCTCTCGGGCTAATTTAGGAGAAATAACTGGCAAATGGTGGTCAAAATAGCAATTCTTCTACATTTTCTAAATGTGTAGATTCTTGTAAATCAGGTAATTCAGATGTTTAAATATAATTTCACTCTTGAGAGTGTAAAAAGAAACCAATCTCAAGAGTTACATATCCATTTGATCCATTTGGTCCTTTCTAGGAAGGAAGGAGGACTATCATAGGAGGAAAATGGTGAAAAACAAGGGTTTTATCTCTGGCGCCTGTCAACCAATTTCGCCCCAACTCACCAGCAAAAAAGCACTAGATTTTCCGCCAGGAGTTTTTCACCAATTTGGTGCTAGGGGGGTTTGGAAAAAAGCTAAATATAGCGACAAATGCGCCAAGTTGGCAACACTGGTGTGTATGTCTGTGTCTGTATGAGTGTGTGTGTGTTGGGGGGTATCTCTGACTTGGCCCGGGCAGCTGTGAGCTGTGGTTCTTTGTAGTCCATACCAGAGGGTCCTGATCTCTGCAGCACTAAGCTACCAGCGTGGGCCGTTGAGTCCAGCTCTTCACGGGCCTCACTGGACCGAGCCTCTCCTCTCCTCTCTCTCCTATCTTATCTCCCATCCTCTTCAATCCGGCCTTTTAGAAGTCCACTCAGAGGAGGCCAGCCGAGGTTAAATCGACGCTTGTCTCCTCCTTCAGAACATCTAAATCTAGCCAAGGCCAGAGGAGAGTGAGATGTGCTCCGCCTCTTCATCCACCCCCTCAGGGCTAGCTATAGCCCCCAGCGGAGTTACTCCCCAGTTCCCCTGCTGCCTTGCCAGTGGGTCAGGTTGATCCACACAGACTGTACCGTACCGTACGCCCTCCCCTCCCTTCCCTTTACCCCTGTCACTGAAACTCATTCAGGGCAGCGCACGGGGGTGGGGAGGGGGGCATTAAAGTGTAAACCAGATGAAAAAACAAAGGGCTTAGGCAAATCAGATGGCTCAAACAACAACAACAAACGCACACTCTGTAATCTGCTTAGGGAAATTAATGAGGGGGGGAGAGTCCTCTTTGGCCAGGGGTGGATATAATGATCCCAGACCAAATGGGGTGGGTTGGAGGGAGAGAGGGGGGGGGATAAGAGGCAGCAGTGGATCAGGCAGAAGGTGAGGATGGGGATGGGGTTTGGGGGGGGTGGTTGGATTAGAGGAGGACTCCCACCAGAATCAAACAGGACTCTGCCAAAGGGATCGCTGCCTCTCCCCTCCTCATCAGGGCCCAACTTCAAAAACTCCGGCCTAAGCTGGAAGTAGGTGTCTGTAATCCCCTCTGTGCCTGTGGATCCATATTGCGGCCGACTCGGGGCCCCGGCTTTCATCCGGGCGGCTTGTTCTCCGTGCTCTCCCTCCATGTCCTGGGAACATAAACTTTTGCACCAGCGGCGGGTTGCCGCCCGCCTGCTGCAGATCACCGCAATCTGCTGGCTCATTACCTCTTTATTAGCGCGCCACGTCACCGGGCTGCCAGAGGTTCCATCCGAGCTGCACGGTGTGTGTGTGTGTGTGTGTGTGTGTGTGTGTGTGTGTGTGTGTGTGTGTGTGTGTGTGTGTGTGTGTGTGTGTGTGTGTGTGTGTGTGTGTGTGTGTGTGGCAGCCTGTGTGTCCTGGCTGCTTGCTTCATTCATTCATGGCTGTTTTGCAGGGACCACAAAACCCCGTAGTGAACAACAGCAGGGCCAGACGACATGTGTGCTGACGGCAGAACGTGCGTCAGAAGAACGAACGGCTGCTGGAAGCCTCTGGAGCTGCTGGCCTTGAGCAGAGCTTCTGTTTACCGCATGGATAGAAGCTGCTTTTTGGAGCGCAGTGTGCATATTTTTCTCAGGGGGCAGAAAGTTAGGCAAAATGTGTTACATTGTGAGATTATAGATCAGCTATTGCACAGCGTTTACCAGCTCAGTGGACTTGTGGTTACAGTGTCCGTCCTGAGACTGGGAGGCAGGGTCGGATTGACCGTTGGGCGTACAGGGAGGTCTCCCCGGTGGGCCACGACCCGTAGGGGGTCGGTTATGATTAAAAGCACTGGTTTTCAACCGTTTTGATCCCAGCGTCCAATATTCATTCCGAATTTTGAGCCACGGAGGACCACCATTTGATGACATCCTAGCCCCAACAGACCCCAAAACTCAAGATTTATTTTGCTTTTTGGTCCACAATTCCAGGCTGGATTTGGGAAACAAACCAGTCAAACATACAGATCAAAATGACCATTAATCTTCTACATTTTTTTAACTAGACTGGACAGTTTAGATGAATATTTTAACTCTTGAGAGCGTTAACATGAAACCAAATGGACCCGCAAGGGTCCATTTGGTTTCATGTTTACGCTCTCAAAGAGTTACAGTACATCTGGTTAACCAACTAGAATTGTGGTCGGCCGGTCTAGGCCAAATCACGCAAAAAATGTCCAGGCCGATTTTTCGCCCAGTCCACCACTGCTGGAAGGTCAGGGTTCGATTCCCGGCTCTAAAAATGGGACCCAATGCATCCCTGCTTGGCACTCCGCATCAAGGGTAGGATTGGGGGTAAGTCCCTGTGATATATACTAGCATCATGTCAAGGGGGTGTACTTGTACATCAAGCTGCCTCACGCTACAGAAACAGGAGATAGGCTCCTGACCTATATGGCTCCTCAATGGGTCAGCGCGGCCTCATCACATCATGGCCTGGCAAGGCTACTTACTTTAGGCTACTATAGCACAGCGTTTTGGTATTACTCAAGTCAAGAATACAAGGGTTTAAACGGTTAAACTTTGTATTCGATTCTAATGACTTTTTACAGCCCTTGAAATTTGGCTTGAGCCTCTGGGTTACATATAGTGATGCAGCTGCAAAAACGCATTACTTGTCATTATGACCACAAGTAAAGTAAAAGTTCAGTTCAGGAAAACGTGTTTGTTGTGAAAGGTTTTGATGTCCTTCTCTGCTCTGGACACTTCAAACTGCTCAATAGCTGTTGGTTGTCAAATGTCAGTGATATTCAGATATATGAACTGAATGGAATGTATAGTGAATAAATTGAATAGAAATGACCTGGCTGCATGTCACTGTGGTGGTTGCAAATGCAATCAATCAGAACTTCTTTTAGGACTAAACACAGATACCAAAAGACCCTCATCATCATCACTATACTGCAATAGCTCTGCCGCCACAATATTGTTATTCTACCTGTCAATTGCGCCTCCATGCTTGTCTTATCAGGTCATATGGATTGAGTAGGGATTTTTTCCCCTTCTTTTTCTGATATATCCACTCCTGCTCTCTAAAGGTCTGAGCCTTAGTGTCAGAACTGTCACTTACATCCTGCCTGTATGTTTTGAGCTACCTTTGAAATTTGAGGCCAAATGCCATTCGCAGTTGGATTTATTCCACACCACTTTACTCTTCCGCAGCAGTTTGGCGAATGTGGGGGTGGTTTACACAAAAAAAGAAGAAAAAATAAAATGAAGTGTGTGTGTGTGTGTGGGGGGGGGGGGGGGGGGGGGTCTGGGCATGGAATTGTGAAAATAAGTAAGGCTTTGTAGTGCTTAATGGGGCCCAAGGCCTCAGTGTTTAAGCCCTCTCCTCTGCATCTCTGGGAGCCAAAATCTCATCAGCCACTCTGCCATCCACTGGTGTGATGGTGACAATACACAAACACTAACACTGTTCATTCCACACTGACAACAACAAGGCCCCTAGGTCTCAAGATAATACAATGAACTGTTGATTGGCAACGAGTGACATCTTGCTTGTTTTCTTACATCCTTACTTCATTCCAAATTAAGCAAATGTACCTGCATATTTTATTAGTTTATTTTTTCTTGCAGTTCCATTTCATTACCATTATTTAAACAGGGACAGTGTGACAGAGTCAAAAAGCAGTGGACTGACTCCGACACAGTGCGAACAATCTGTCTGCGCCCAAATTTAAACCGGAGACATGTTGAAGAAGGCATTTCCCATGCACTAACCATTTGGCACGACATAGCAACCTCTCTAAAATAATGCCTAAGTTGAATTTATCAAGAATGTTTTTTTCCCTTGATGTTTCGAATGAACTGCAAATATTACTCTTTGTTCATATCAAATCCCCCCCAGACCCCAACTGCTTTCCTTTGCAGTCTTTTCCTCCTATAACTGTACAGCGGTTTGAGTCCTCCCAGCGTCCACTACGTCATGCGGCGTCCTGCTCTGAGTCATTTCCAAGGCCAGGCATGCAGAGTGGCTCCATGTGGCTCCAGCCAGGTGTAAAAGCTTGACCTCTCTGTAGGACAGCACAGTGACTTTCATTGGAACAGCCATTTCCGCCCACAAACAGCACCTAGAACCACTACTAGGCAAACATTTCCCTGAAAATAGTGGATATGCACGCTCACAACACACAACGTGGCAATCTGGGACATGTTGTGATCTGATGGATTGGCTAAAGACATTTTTATGTGCAACATAGTAGGTACAAAATTAGGACTTGTTTGAGGACGACCTAGTGAGTGGTTAAAACATAAAAGATGGTAGTCGTACGTACACTTACTGTACGTCCATATGAGACACACCACAAGACCATTTCTGTGGCTGGACCCCAGGACCCCTATGGTATAAACAATAGCGCATGCCACTGTTAGTGTTTAGGGGTGCACATGTGGAAATTCTTGGCCGATACCTATGTTTATGTTTACAATTTAGAAGACAGCTGATACTGATACTGATATATGTTCCTTTTGTTTTGGATGTTTTTATTTCCTTTTTTTGTGCCAGGGAAACTATACAAGAAATAAATGTTTAGAATCTACAGTTTGGTAGACTATATAGTAGATGACCAATACACCAACATACCATAGCTAAAGTAAAATCTAATATGGAGTAAGTATAGTCTTGTATTATTATCAACTACTGATAAACATCGGCTACTGACATCAGTTAATGTCAGTTTAATTTGCTGATACCAATACTGACCCATGTATCGGCCAAACCATGTGTAGCATACCGATACATTGGTGCATCACTAGTGCTGGTGTATGGTAGGGTATGGTAATACAATAGAACTATATGGTTATACTTTGTCTCATTGCTGTTCTATCGAGTGTCAAAGGTCATGTCTCACCTACACACAGGATCTGACACAAAGACTCAATTTATCACCTGAGCAGGCAGGTTCTATTTGCTCAATGGTAAAAAAAAAAATGTCACAGACACACACCCACACATACATAGATCATAACACAGTGTGTGCATGCAAACACAATGCATGCTGGGTGCCCCTGATCGCTATGGTCACGGCTTGTTATTATTTCCTTCTACTAGCCGACGGGGGGGGGGGGGGGGGGTACTTATCTATTCTAGGGGAGCATCCATGTAACCTCCTTTTATAGAATGTTTAAATGTTGCTGGGGCTACAGAAACACCAGGAACTGCCTAATTACTGCATCCAACACCTTCCTGCAGATGTGTCGGCGAAAACCCAAACGATTAATGTGTGTAATTATATTGTAATTGCGTGGTAATTATACATCTAAAGCATGCACACATGCACACACATGTGCATGCACACACGCACATGCACACACACACACCTCTGTCAGCCCCAAAGGCAGGTATCTTCCACGGTGCTCTTTAAAAGCAGATTAGCGAGAGAGATTGTTTCTCCACACACACACACACACACACACACACACACACACACACACACACACACACACACACAAACACACACACACACACACAGGGGATTATAAAAAGGGCTTGGGAGCATTCTTCAAACGTCGTACCAACTCCACGTGTCAAATTTGTTGTGGTGTGTTTTGTTTGTTTTAAGATGCAATTTCACACGACAGCAGCATAAACACGTGTAGACAATGCAGGAGTGGATGGGAGGTAGAAAATGGACTCCTCTGCCAGAAAAGAAGAGGGTCTCACCTGCAGGAGCTTTTAAAGGGCAATTCCACCCATTTTCGAATGTACAAAACGGAACCAAATGTACCACTTAGTTCCATTATTTTGTATACTCTCAGAAGAAAAGGGTATGGAGGAAGAATCATTAACATGGTGAAGTACATCTTGCTCATGTCATCAAGAGGTATCCTGGTTACCCCAAACCACAACCGATTACAGTACTCACAATAAGAGCAATAAGTAGATCAGCAAACTTGTGCATGGCGCACAAGTTTGGCCATGGCCTACTTGTGCATGAGCCCCCAACACCTCCATTACTGTACATCACCATTACATCATCACCTAAATCAGAGTGCTTCAAGGGACGGTCGACAACCGACGACTGCAAAGCGATCGCTTAGCTCCCACGCGTTCCGCTCATCCAAGTAATAATAACACAGGAGAGAAAGCGACCTAGAGAGATAAATAGACTAGGCAGAACAGTAGAGGGTTAGATGGGGAGATGGCCTGTCTATTCCAGCCTGAATAAAGGCTCAGCGGCGCACTGTGCTGTGGACTCATTAGGCGGCCCTACGGCGGCCACCTCATGAAGACATATGGGGCCGAAGCAGCACTCCACGCCGCCGCCGCCCGCCGCCTGGCTTGTCATCCACAATTTTACCCGGCCTTAATCCGCGCCTCCAAACCCTCCCCTCTCGCTTTAATTTACTCCACGAAGGACCACATTATAGCACTGTCCTCGGGGGTCCCTTCACTTCTAGCGCCGGTGACAACAAGGAATATGCAAGAGCCAGGACTATCCCTCACCACCAGGCCCGGGATAGGGTGACAGAGAGGCCCATTCCACCGGGGGTGTGCACCAACCCCCCCTCCGTCGCCCTGTCTCCCTGCGTCTCTTAACGTCACTCACAGGAGCACTTTGCGGGTTGCAAACGGTCCTTCAGAGAGCCCTTTATTAACATGTTGATCCGAGGGGGGCCATTAGGCGCGAGATTGTTTGGCCGCGGGATGATGTGCGCTATTGATTCGTGGGATGGGAGAGGAGGGAGATAGACTAGACTTGGCCAGAAAAGTTTTCCGACAGTGTGTAGTGGAGGTGGGGGTGGTGGAGGTGGGAGTGGTGGGGGGTGGTGGGGTATTATTGAGACGACTACTTCTTCTTCTAGGCTCAATCTAAAAAAGAAGGAGAAAAAAAGTGTTTTCTTCCAAACTCGTGCTCTCCAGGGCCGGATCTAGGTATGGGCACGGGGGGGGGGATGCTCTCCAGGGCCGGATCTAGGTATGGGCACGGGGGGGGATGGCAATGCCCCGCTAAATACCCTGACAGCCCCACTGTCATGTACAACAGATAGACAACAGATGGACTGAACTGTGTATGCCTTTAGGACCGGGGACGACATTAACTGTCGCACGCGTCTGAAATATATATCAGCGTAACAACAATAACAGTCAGAGAGTGTATGAACGATCGCCTATAATAGACGCAACCTCTGAAGTCAAACTACTTGTCAAGAGTTATTAAATTTATCAGTCGTAACCTGCACCATGACGGCATGCGAAACAACGCAAATTTCAAAGATATTTCAAATTAAAGTGCTTAGAATTAAAAATGATTTGAAACACTATGCTAAGAACTAGAAATTGTGAACCAGCAGTGAACTTCCTGCCTGTGCAGCGGCGCCATCGATGAAGCCTCCACCCATACCATTTTCGCCTGCCTGCCCCCCCTCCATCCGGTTATGTTACATCCGGCCCTGCCTCCTGCTCCTCTCCTCACCACCTCTCCTTATCTCGGCCTTCTCTTCTGCCTTATTTTCTCCTCCACTCTTCTAATTTTCCCCAGGAATGTTGGGAGGGAGAGCAGCCGTTGACGGGCGCAAGTAATTGCTATCAGTCTGTCATTAGGTTTTCTCTCTCTCTCTCTCTCTCTCTCTCTCTCTCTCTTCTCTCTCTCTCTCTCTCTCTCTCTCTCTCTCTCTCTCTCTGTCTCTCTCTCTCTCTCTCTCTCTCTCTCACTCTCTCTCTCACTTTCTCTCTCTCTCTCTCTCTCTCGCTCACTGCACAGGCCGTCCATGCGCTCAGCGTTGCTTACAAATAAGACACTTAGGAGACGAGTGGAATTCGCCCCCCTCAACTCCCCTCCAAAGCTGTGATGTATTGGATTTTTTACGGTCAGAGCAGCTCCTCCAACTGCCTTTTCATTCCCCTCGTCCTCCTGAGAAGGAGAGAAGAAAAAAAAATCTCTCCATCCATCCGCGCCTCTCTCTTCTCTCTCTCTTCTCTCTCTCTCTCTCTCTCTCTCTCTCTCTCTCTCTCTCTCTCTCTCTCTCTCTCTCTCTCTCTTCTCTCTCTCTCTCTCTCTCTCTCTCTCTTCTCTCTCTCTCTCTCTCTCTCTCTCTCTCTCTCTCTGCCACTATCCTCTATACCACTGCCTTTCAGGGGTAACATTTGCAATTTAATGCTCACCTGGGGTGAGCTCCGACAATAGAGTAGCACGGTGAAATGGTCCAGGGCCCTGCCTGCATGCCTAATGAGGTTGATGTTGAGCTATTTAGGTCATTGTCCTGCAACAATATCTACTTAATGCAACTCCCTGGGAGTGGATTGTTGAAACGGTTAAAGATTCTATCAAAGTCTTTAAAAAAAAAAAAAAAGAAGGCCATTCCGTTTGCGCCGGAATGGCGTCCACCGCGAGGGCCGCAGCCTCATGCGTGTTTTGCCATGCGACGACCCGCCTGGCCGCCGCCGACAGTTTGTAGCAGAGGATGTGGCTAAATGATGGACAGTTGGTATAACCAAATGGACCCTAATAGATCTGTAACTCGTGAGACCATGAAATGAAACCAAATGGACCCATAGGGTCCATTTGGTTTCATTTTATGTTTTATATATGTTATTTTATGTTTTATATATTGTTTTATATATTCAATATTCAAATTATATCTAAACATCTGAAAATGAATTGCTTCATTTTCAAGAATATACACAGTTAGAAAATGTAGAAGAATTTGTTATTTTGACCAACATTTTGTCAGTTATCTCTCCTAAATTGTGGACCAAAACTTGAAAATCCTTTAGTTTTGGGTATAGAGAGACAACATCAAATGGTGGTCCGTGGCTAAAATGCAGGGAAAAAAATAGTGGTCCGTGGTATGCAAAAAGGTTGAAAATCACTGTTTTAGAATAAATAAAGCTAAACGGGGGGATGAAAAAAAAAAGGAAAATGAGAAACATTCATTCAGTCGTTCAGGCCGTTCGTCCCCTGGGAACCATGTTTGCTCATGCATTTTCTGCAGACAGAAATCATTGGATTGAGCTGGGCAAATTCATATTAATCATCGCAACAAAACCGCTGTGCCAACAAGACAGGACGGCCAACACCAATATTAATCAGAGCAGAACCCGTGACAGCCTCGGTCGGAATCTGGAGGGGACAGGGTCCAGGGTGGGGGGGGGGGGGGGTGGTGTGTCTCTGAGAGAGAGAGAGAGAGAGAGAGAGAGAGAGAGAATGAGAGAGGAGGAGAGAGAGAGAGAGAGTACTTGATATGAAAACGGTGTTGTTGTGCTTTAGTCAGCCTGATGGGAGTGTGTGTGTGTTGTTAAACAAGCCCATATGGTGCTAGCCACCTAGCATTTGGAAAGAGAAGGAGGGTGGGAGGGTTGTGTGTGTGTGTGTGTGTGTTGTGTGTGTGCTGTGTGTCTTGTGGTGTGTGTGTTTGGTGTGAGTGTGTGTGTGTGCTGTGTGTGTGTGTGTCTTGTGTGTGTGTGTGTGTGTGTGTTGTGTTGGGGTTGTGGGGGGGTTCAGCCAGGACCAGGATTTCACTCACGTTCAGTATTGATGTGGGTGTTTGTGAGGAGGGCGAGCTCTTAAGCTGTCTTTTCAGGCACGGCAAAAAGCCCCTCCATCTGGCCTCCCCCTCTCCCCCCCTTTACCCTACCCTAAAAAACTCGGGGGCCCGTTTACTCAGCCTCCCCGTCGGATTGATTGGGTCTCCTGGAGCAGAAGTAACAGCATCAATAGTGTTAACCCTTTGCCACTTGAGTGGGATACATTTATTATCATTGTCTTTTGCATGTGTCTATAATCAAAAGTGGGGAAGTGAGATATTTACACTTTTTGATGTTACACTTTTTGACTGCACCACCCCACCCCCACCCCCGCACACCTCACATCCCGGACCCCACACCCCACCTCCCGCTGTCTAAGAGTGGGGGGCAGAGATGAATCTCATATTTAGATATCACATAAGAGAAGTTCACAGCCATCCTAAATGGCCAAATATGCCAGCAGACGGAGCAGCAAGGCTAGGCTGGCTAGTGTGCCAGTGTGTGCGGCGGGTCAGTGTTGGTTGCGCATCTGCATGTGGTGGGAGGCCACCCTCACAGAAGGCTACCGGTCCCTCCTCCGCCGCTGCGCCGCCACCGGCCCAGCTTCTGTCTGCCCCCTATTATACCCCCCTTATACCACCCCACTGCCTGCACCCCCTGGCCAAAAAAAATATCTATCCGCACCTCACGCTGACTCCTCCGTGGCCCTTTGGGTCTTCTTGTGTGTGTGTGTGTGTGTGTGTGTTGTGTGTGTGTGGGTGTGTGTGTGATGTGTGTGTGGTGTGTGTGTGTGTGTGTGTGTGAGTGTGTGTGTGTGTGTCATGTGTGTGTGTGTGTGTGATGTACATGTCTGCAAATGTGTCCCCACGAATATAGTTAGTACAGGTGCTTGAGAATACGACATTTTGAATTGTGTAAACAATATCCATGCTGCCGCGACAGGAGAGATGGTTGTTTGAGCCTCTTTATGGCTAGAATATGCTTGGGAATTTAAGCGAGGTTAGGTTGTTTGTGCTATTGTAATGGGTATCTAGTTAAACTTATAGAGTCTTTAGAGGTTAGATGATACAGAGGAGGACTTTTTACTCACAGAAGTTAGATGCATGTCCAC
Organism: Benthosema pterotum; assembly: GCA_039105355.1. Classification (NCBI taxonomy): domain Eukaryota; kingdom Metazoa; phylum Chordata; class Actinopteri; order Myctophiformes; family Myctophidae; genus Benthosema; species Benthosema pterotum. The sequence continues at coordinate 36,684,134 of CM076966.1, forward strand.
ACAGTATGACCAAAATATCATTGACTTGCATGTAAGGTTGTCCGGTTTTCATATTTTATCCAATAAATTGATACACTGAGTGTGAGTTTACGGCAGACGGACAGTTGCACACAAGACGGATGGATAATCAGACAGCTATGGATCATGATATACTAGCGGTATTTGATTACACTTTTTCTACTGATTCCAAATAAACATAATCACAGGCAGCCAACACTCTCATGTCAGCTGAAACAGTTGAGCGGCCTGTAGTAGGATTAGGATGGCACCCAGGTTTTGAATATTAAACCGTATCACACCGTAACAACGAAACACTATCCAACTTTACGTACATGAGCAAGCAAGCAAAGTTACAAGCTTGGATGCGCATCGGTTTGTGGTCGTCAAGCGCACTGTTCAGTTTTCTGATTGGCTGATTTAGGTGATGATGTAATGGTGATGTAATTAAGAGACCTGTACAAACTAATGCATTATTTCCTGAAGGAGATTTTACAAAAAAACAATTATTAATTGTTTTAAGAATATAAAAAGTAAGCGCTTTTGGATCGCTTGGATGCTCGCTCAGCTCATGCAAAAGTAGGGTTGTGCAGATCTAGTTGTACGAGTCTTTATTTCTACTTGATTTGAACAGGTAATATGCACCATACATTAGAGGTCTCAAAGAAAAAAACATCTAATTTATTATATTAAATCATAGGCCATATTTTTTTGCTCACTGAAAATAGCAGGTTCACAAGGTCACAGTACTCCAAGCTTGAAGATCTACGATATTCGGTGTGTGTAAAAATGGCATATATAAAATTGACAGCTTCAAATTATGATGTCCTCACAAATATAACCAAATATAACGTGTGTGTGTGGGTGTGTGTGTTGTGTGTGTGTGTGTGCGTGTGTGTGTGTGTGTGTGTGTGTGTGTGGTGTGTGGTGTGTGTGTGTGTGTGTGTGTGTGTGGGCGCTTGTGTATGTGCATGTGGTGTCCACCATGTCTCATCTGTTCCTCTCAGTAGTATAAACCAGGGGCTTCCCAACTACACCGATGGCCACAGAATGAAAGAAACGCAGCGGCAGAAGTTGTCACCCTATGATGATGTTTATATTTGATGGCATTAGCACCACCACTTTAGCAGAAAGCTCACTATCTACTTTGTATGCAAATGCTGCATGCATGCATGGCGTCCCGCGCCACGCTGACAGATTGTGCCTCGGGTGAGTTCTTCCTTGAGCTCTATCTCAGGATGCTACGCATCATGATTCCTATCCACTAATATGTAAATACTAATCATCCACTATAGAGGGACGGCTTTGTAAGCCAGTGGGGAGAGAAGACTGGCTTTGTGTACGTACGGCAGACAGGTAAATGTTTTGAGTCAGTTGCCTTGTCTACTTAGTTCCAACCATGCTGAATGGGAGAGGATGGATGTCTGGGAGAAGTACTCTGAATTATTAAACGTATCAATACCACAATAATATATTGATTCAATAAACAGACTACGATCCCTATAGGACTATGCATGGCAGGGGCGTCCTCCTCCCTGAGCCAAGCTTGCACCTGACCGCATACCTGAAGTTACCTTGAGTTGAGTAGAAGTACAAAAAAGGCATAATGTACAGACATTTTTTCCAAAAATAGCAGATTTGTAAGCTCATAAAACTGTTCATAAGCTTGTGAAAAAAAAACGATTGTTGAGCAATATAGATACCTATTAGATATCTATTATTTTCTAAGAACGTTTTCCCCAAAGTAGTATACTTTATTATCTTTTATAGTATGCAGGACTTAAGAAGCTAGTACGCCCTGAGAACACTTTTTCATCATCTGTTCTCTCGAATAGCACAATTTCTGTAGCCAAGAATGAATGAAGAACCAGAGAATAACACTTTAACAAAATTATGTTATTTTTGAAGTCCACTGACCATGATTAATAGCTATTGGTTTATACCAGTTATAAATCATTGTACGTTTTAGTATAACAGACTCCTCACGCAAATGTGGAATTTGGACAACCTTAAAAGCAAACTCCAACATTGTATTCACCAGCCATAGTGGCCAACCCCTTACTGTGTCCTTTGCCAGTCTATAACCACATCTGTGGTTAAACTGGCATTATTTGCAGGTACTGATATGACTCAGTATATGACAAATTACACACGATCCAATGTGCTTTTCCGATACAGAGATGGTATCAGGACATGTCTCGAGAGTACAATACTTGAAAGTAAGTGAGAGGATGTTTTCGTCCTCGCGAGGATGCTGGAGGGGAAAAGTTGCCACACAGTTGCTCCAGAAGGAGGAGGCTGCTTGGCTTTTTAATGAGTGCACGGTGTCAGGTGTCTGGGAGTCTTTATAGCTGACGTTAAGCCCGGTGCTAAGGCCAGCATCTTGAAACTGCCGAGGAGGGGGGGCCCGGGAACGTGCAGCAGCAGCAGAGAGCGCTGCTCTGTTTGCACCTCTTCAATGAAGCTGAGTGGACCGGCCCCTGGCCCGTTTTAATTACCACACACCAGGGCCTGGGCCTGCCCCTTCCTCCTCCTCCTCCTCTCTTCACCCCAGGACCATGGCTGTGGTTGCCAGACACCGAAGAACTGCATCATAGTACTGACTGAGAGACCCCACAGCAGTTCCTGTTTATTTCCCAGGCTGCTTAAATCTCAGCAGCAACCCCCCCCCCTTCACAACACCTCCCAGTCATCGTCGTGTGCAACAATCTTTGTTTTTGTTTGTCTTAACTCCCTCCCCTTTCTTCAACCTGTCGCTTATTCATTTCGGTCCAATTTTTCTCACTCCGGCGCTGTTGTTGGGGGCGCAACATGAAAAAATTGGTTTGAGTTAATTAAATGCTTTTGCCCTGTAGGAAAACAAAGACAAAGCCAAAGCCGTCCCCAACCCTTTGTGTTGAATATAGAGTATACATTATACAGTGCCTCGGTTACAAATGAGCTGTATATGTAAGCGACTGTGTGTGTGTGTGTGTGGTGTGTGTGTGTGTGTGTGTGGTGTGTGTGTGTGTGTGTGTGGGTGTGTGTGTGTGTGTGTGTGTTGTGTGTGTGTGTAGTGTACGAGTGTGTGTACGTGTGTGTGTGCTTGTTGAGGGTGTGTTTCTGTATGTTAGCATGTATGTGCAGAGTGAGAGAGAAGGGGAGGAGGGGTAGTTAGTAGTGTTACTTTGTTGAAGTAGTAGTGAAAGGGAAAGGGGGGGTATAAAGGGGGGGTATTGGGGGGCTCCCTCGTCCGGCAGCCAAAAAAACCCTTGCAGTGAGGAACTTGTCTGGGACGGCCAGGCCCATTGTTCCGACAGCTCCGCTGTGGGACAAGATACATAGTTTCCATTCAGCGACAAGCTTCTTATTTGGTTCTATAGTTTCCCTAATGCGCAATTGAAGGCGATGCCTAATCTGTCAGAATGGGTTAAAAGGTGCCGATGTCCCAGCCACAAAAAACCACATGTTGAGAGTCAAGGGGACCCCCAAAGGCCCCCACAATGGCCCCCGCCGGGGGCCCCCTCCCCACGCTTTGATGTGAGGCCTATCTGGGAGCAGGGAGATTGAGGAGAGGAGAGAGAAGTGAGGAGAATACACAAGAGGGCCCCCATCAGCACACAGCACACACACAGGGACCCCTAGAAGCTGACAATGGGCCGCTGCTGAAGAGGGGGTCAGGGCCTCACCGAAAAGATGGGGTCTGTGTGGGTGGAGGGGTTGAGGGGGTGCATGTCAGGGGGACCCCCAAACCACCCCCCACCCTCCATCCCTCCATCCCTCCATCCATCCATCCTCAGCATTACCAAAACCTTTCTAATACTGAAGCCTGATACTGCTTATGCTTTGTCACTATAAGTGGTAAAATACTATAGCTGCAGCTCATGGAAAATTGTCATCTACAGCAGGGGTCTTCAACAGGTGGTCCAGGGAGCACCAGTGGTCCCTGAGAGGATTTCAGGTGGTCCCCAACTCCCCATGCAGGCTAAATGATGGAAAGTTGGTTAACCGGATGTAACTCTTTGAGAGTGTATAAACATGAGGTTTACACTCTCAAGAGTTGAAATATTCATCACGTGAATTAGTCTACACTAGACACTAGAGAATGTTAAAAGATTAATGGTCATTTTGATCTGTATGTTTGAAGCCTGGATTTGTGGACAAAAAGCAAAATAAAGCTTTAGTTTTGGGGTCCGTCGAGCTAAAATGTCCTCAAATGGTGGTCCGTGGCTCAAATTCTGAATAAATAGTGGACCGGAACATGAAAAAGTTTCTAAACCACCTGGTCTATAACTCATAAGTGTGTAAGTCATCATCATCAACATCCCTTCTCCTATGACACAGGGCGTTATCAGACGTATTCCAATAGGACTTTACTTCCAGTGATGTTAATGGTTTTGTGTGTCAGTCCACGTGTCCGTCATTACGTTTGTCCGTCTGTCTGTCCGTCCATCCAATGATGTCAGCGTGTCTGCGCATGGCGGCCGGCTGTGATTGGAGGGAGCAGCGGAGGGGAGGGCATGATAAACAAGCGGAGGAGAATGAGGGGAGGTATAGAGGGGAGGGAGCACTGATGCGTACGCTGAAGGGTGCTATGTTTAAGACCTCACGGCTCAAGACCCCTCTCTATACGTCGCCTGGAGCAGCCATGGAGAGGGGAGGGATAAGGGGGAGGTTGAGAGGGGGGTCACTCTCCCTCTCAATAGACTGCCTCTCAATGGCACTGAGGGGTAATTGAAAAGCTAATATTGTCCCGCATATCCCGGGGATTACGCCGCATTGAGGCAACAAGTATGCAATACTGCTGTGTTTATTTTCGTTCGCCGCTCTTTGTTGCGGGCCACTAATTGGGTGCTGAGTGTGAAAATGTTGGAGAGTGTGTGTGTCTGTGTGAGTGTGGTGTGAGTGTGAGTGTGAGTGTGTGGTGTGTGTGTGTGTGTGTGTGTGTGTGTTGTGTGTGTGTGTGTCTCAGCTGAGTCATGACAGCATGAATAGTCCCCACAGTTAATAACTTGTTCCCGTTGTGTTATCTCTGGAAAGCATTTGGCTGTGAATCTGATCCGCTGCCAGGCGCCAGGCGATCGATAGGCGTAATCGCTCCAAAAATGGCTTTAAAATGAGTTAGCAAAATGCGCCTGAAATGTGCGATTGTGTCAGCGGCGCACTAAAAATAACCGGGCTTCATTGGCGGAGCATCCGTTTATGATGTTTATCACACAACCACAGGCACAGCTGTTACCAAGCCCCCGTTCATTTATTACAACGTAGTTTACATCGCGATGCGAAGGGGATAAATAAATAAATAAAATAGAAATCTCATCACCGCATTTCTCACTCTCAATCATTGGCCAACGAAAGCCTGCATATCTGCCCTCCTCATTGTTGGGGGTTTATGGCAGATTTTAAATCAATTAAGTATGTAATTTGTAACAACTGCTCAGACTGGTCCGGGCCTAAACAATGGGCAATGGGATAACTGGCCTTTAGTGCAGCATCAATGGGCTTACAATGTGCTGAATTAGCTGGCATATTAATGACAGCCGCAATACCCCTCCATTCTCCCCCCAAATCTGCTTATGCAAATGGCACCATGAATCCAGTTCAAAGGAAGGCTGTGTCCCTTTTTAAAGTGAGCCCTATATATAACCACACATGAGAGAGAGGGGGTGGGCTGGGTGGGGGAGAGAAGAGAAAGTGACATGAGAAAAGTTAGGGGACACTTGTCCCTTTCTTTTTTCTCACAGAACATGATCCAGTTAGCATGCACCTCTGCTGGTTGCTGGCATGGTGAGGGGCCACTGGGTCCACAGGCTCGCCCCGTACGGGGGGACGGGGAGAGAGAGAGAGAGAGCTGGGTTAATCCAGCCAATTGTGAGTGTGTGTTGAAAATGTGGTGTTCAGCAGGGGGGGATGAAGCCGGGACCGTCCAAGTTCATGCCCCGCGTGAAAGAGCAGAGAAAGGCCGCGGGGGGTTTCCAAGTTGAAGGAATAGAATAATCCCCCCTCACATTTTTTGTTAAAGGGTCCGCGGCTGGCCCTTTTGTGCTGGCCAAGACAAATTTTAAAAAGGCGATGTCATAATGGTTTGGATTGAAATGATATCTTTGAGGGGACAATGGACGTGGCTTCTTTCCACCGACAACTTAAAGCCCCATTGTTCCTATTATTGGCCGGCGTTGTTTGGATACACGCTAGCTACACTGAATGAGAGTAAGTTGTTGTAATACAGGCCTGTTATAAAATATAGAGCATGATTACACATGTTGTGGTCTCATGAATGATGCAACTGTGGCGTTCTGGAGGGGAGGGCAGGGGAGGGGGTGTGTGTATGACGTGATTTATCCCTCCATGAGAAACCCTGCACTGTATGTCTGGGATCGGGCCTAATGAATATGTAACAAGACCGTTTAGTTTAATTTCAAAACACTACAAAAAAGCACAATAGCCGACATCAAAAGTGTAATATATCAACGCGCAATTTCTCTCTCGCTGACATTGGGGGCGGCGCAGAGAAAATCGTTTGAACCCCGGAAATAAAAAATAATAATTTTCCCCATGTGGTTCTTGTCGGGTAAATCCTTTATCCACTTATTCAGATTAAACATCGTCAGCGTCTTTAACATGTTAGCTTGCGGTCATTGTTGTGCATGCCGCTTTTGATTGATTTTCATTCTCGACATTCCGGATAATTTCCACTATAGATCAGTGGTTTTCAACCTTTTTCATACCAGGGCCCACTATTTTTTCTGCATTTTAGCCACGAACCACCAGCTGATGTTGAGTTCACTCTCCCTGACCCAAAACTAAGGATTTTTAACCTTGTGTCCACAATTTAGGAAATAAACTGGCAAAACATTGGTCAAAATAACATTTTTTCTGAATGTGTACAGTCTTGAAAGTTAAGTAATTCAGATGCTTCAATATCTAACTCAAAATCTAACTCTTGAGAGCGTAAAATGATATCAATGATATCAAATGGACCTGGATCTATAAGGGTCCATTTGGTTACCAACTGTCCATCATTTAGCAGGGGACCACCTGGAATCCTCTCCCCGGACCACTGGTTGAAAACCACTGTTCTAGATAAACAACCATATATTTCTCCTATGTATGCTGTACCTGATGATCTTTCCGACTTTCATTTCGAAGTGAAAGCGCAAGCGGGCCATGGTAAGCTTCTCTAACATCCTGAATAAATAAGACAGCCATTTATCTAAGTCGGCAGGCCTCCTGGTTTTCTTTACAAAACGCCTGACATCATGTGTTTCCCAACCACCGTCGCCCTGTGTGTATCTAGAGGGCTTAGTATACTGTGTTGGTTCCTTCCATGAAGTTCACATTCAACAGTTGCCAGTTGCCAATTAAACACAAAGCATCACTTTATAAATCTAACTCTCTCTCTTGAGCAGTGAGCACACATAATGCCCCTCCGGTTGAGAGGTGTTATTTATTATGTCAGGAATTTTCATGCGCTAGTTGGTTGTGGGCCTAGTCCATCCATGTGACCACGCATGGCTGCAGTGGAAGGACAATGGTCCTGTCCTATACCAGTCAGTCAGTGGGTGG
>CM076966.1:36692175-36707175 GCA_039105355.1 Benthosema pterotum
ACAATCAGCGCTGTGTGTGGGGCACTGCCTTTCTTACCAGCTAGTCTTCCAAGTACCAGTAATTAATTATTTTGCCCCAGAGTCAATATTTTTGTACTGGCTGACTGAGAAATGCTAACGTTTGTACTTGAATTTGGTAAATAAGAAGAAGAAAAAAAGAAAAGAGGAAAGCTTTGAATTGATATCTTTTTGAATCGAGAATTTAAAAAAAAATCTAGAAATCTAGTTTTTGGATCAAAATCGTGACCCAAAAATTGATACTGAATTGTATCGAAGCAATGAACTGATTACTAGGCCTGTGAATCTGTGGTGTCCCAACCCACAGATTCACAGCCTAGTATTAGTTTCATTGCTTCACTCATTCATTCATTGCTTCACTCGTAATATCAAATTCAGTTCAAAAATGTGCTTTCTCACTTTTCTCAGGGTAAAATAATAATATGCGATTAAAATGAGATAATTGAGATTAATTAATTATTGAGCCTCTAATTAATTAGATCAAAATTTTTAATCGAGTCCCACCCCTAATATATATATATAATTCAAGTATATAGTTCAAATCTACTGCAACTACATTCTGAAGACTGATTCTAAAACCTATATTTGCTTATAGTGCATATTACATTATAGATCATCATTCTCCATTGATGTTTTTCCTCCCTTCGAATAAAGGCTTGATTCATATGTGAAGGGGGTCACTTAAAACAACAGACAGTTGAAAATTACACGTGTAATCTGTCCCCTGGGAGCTCTCCGGAGAAATACAAAAACAGTCTGCAAAGTGAAGAAAAATACCATAGTAAATCAACCTTGTGCCACGTCATTTGGAGTTGGTTTTACAACGTGTTCAGTACGGCTTTATAACTTCATTTAGCCACATTATTATAGGTACCAAAAAAGGTGTTGCCTTCACTTGTATGCTTTAGTTTGTCGTCTGCTCCTTCTTTAATCTTTTTTCTTTGTTTTTAGCTCTTCGAATTGTTTTAATTGGCCGTTTAATTGGGAGATTATGTCGAAGTATTGCATGACAAATAATTCGATTATTTAACTCTCATTTGGTGAAAACAACCCCCTCAAATAAATAAATAAATAAATAAATAAATAAATAGGCTAAACAGACCAACAAATACATAAATAAATAAACAGTCACCAACATATACCAAGTATGTATTGTTGCTTTGGAAAACCTCAATTTACAGATAAAACAGCTATCTTTCTTCATCGGAAAGCAGGGCATGTCCCCAGGGGAAATAACTGCAATTTCGGTCCTTTTAGTGTGTGTTTTTTTGCATTGTATTTTACTTAAACGGTCCCCTTTTCCGAAGAAGAAAAGAAGACGCTCTCCATCTTTTATTCCAGGGCCACGTCCACTGGCAACACTTGGCGGTTCGGTGTTCGTGGCCTTGCGAATAATCCCACAGAGGTCAAGCAACAGCGGGTGTCTCTTTACGCGCCGGGGCTGAATTTGACTCTCTCGGTTCGTGTCAGATGTGTTGTATCATGTAGACAGACGTTTTATCAGCTAAGCTGTTTATGTGAACTCCCTTTTGGTCCGCTGAGTACATTTTAATGATATTGAAACGCATGTGTATCAACAGGTTTGGGTTTCACTTTGTGGCCTGACCTATTTGAGCGGCCCCAAGTGGCAGGTGTGGACCTAAAGCCCCCTTAATCTATTTCGTCCCTCCGCGCCAAGTTAAACCTCTACCCAAGGCTACCGAATTGTACAGCTAGTGCCATAGCCCGCGTGCCAAACGCATTATTTCGATTTTTATACACCCATAAATTAGGTGCGGGACAATTCACTTACCTCATGATACGATGCAATATTGATATTTAGGGTTCTGAATTGATTTATATTGCGATTCTTAGTTATGCCGATTTGATATATCGATATATCTCATTTTCCCCACAGCTTTTATTAACCTCATGAGACTGGGTTGACTATAGAGCAAGGGGGATTCCACCCATTTTCAAGTTTTTCCTGAGAGTGTGTACAAACGGAACCAAATGGTCCACCTTAAGAAAAAACTCCTAAAAGAAAAATCACCAAAAAAACACAACTTAATGATGTCATCATCAAGTAAAATACAGTAGGCTACAATAAAATGTTGAACAATGGCGGAATTCTGAACAATATGGATCATGACAAGTTCAATCAACTAGAACATTTTAAAGCAATTTTAAACAATATAAATAAATAACAAAAAGTTGAATCAGACACATCAGTGGAGCCTGATAACGTCAGCCAGTCTTTCTGACATGAACACATTAAATAGGCCAACATAAAAAAATCGATGTTGAACCTGGCAATACGATATTGATATCATGGCATTAAGAATTGCATATATTGGCATATCGATTTTTTGCCCATCCCTACCATAAATGTATATAGGCCTAGACTTATACATTGTGTATATGTGTGCACTCCAGAGGCAATCGAATAAACGATCCCGAAGGCTTTCCAAATTGCAGCCTAGACTTTCTAGGTTAGCGCTGCTGCAGTTCCTGCACACACACAAATCCCGTGTTTGACAACATCAGTGCAAATTAGATTGTCACTGTCTGTCGTCACCACGTGGCTCCAGTATCAACGGAGGGGCTACTAATAAACTTGCAACTTGCGACACAGATAATGACGCTGATAATGGGATTATTATGCTGCAGGGGGGATGCAGATGTCACGGACTCACTACGGAGCAACTTGAACTTCATTAGATCCACAGATCCGACCGCTCTGAGCTTGTGTCGACTCGAAAGCAAAGCCCGAAAACACCCTTGTTACTCATTAGTCCACCATATATCCATATATACAGTATAGGCTATAGATCAGCAAACAGTTATTGCTGTATGGAAAAGGAAAAAAACACGCAACGCTCGCTCACAACAGCGCGCGCGCCGCGCACACACACACACACACACACACACACACACACACACACACACACACACACACCACACACACACACACAACACACGACACTTAAATATTATGCACAAAGTGGCGTCTGCTTTGAGGGGAAATATGCATGAATAAAGCATCAACCTGCCGTGTGTGTGTGTGTGTGGTGTGTGTGTGTGTGTGTGTGTGTGTGTGTGGTGTGTTGTGTGTGTGTGTGTGTGTGTGTGTGTGTTTGTGTGTGTGTGTGCGTGCGTGCGTCGCGTGTGCGTGCGTGCGTGCGTGCGTACGTGCGTGCTGCGCGCGCACAGCCTCCTCTTCATCAAAGGAGATGACATATAGGCTCGTGGTGTTTGAAATCCTGCCAGATTGCCATCATCATCGTGTCATTTTTTTCCTCCTCCCACTCTCACTTTTTTTTTTTTTTTTTTTTTTTTTTTTGCAAAATGCCGAATTTGTTGGGGGGCTATGTATGGCTCCTACTCATGCAGAGAAACACACACGCACACACGCACACACACACACACACACACACACACGCTGTTTTACTTTTCGACTTCAAGAAAATTAATAATCCCGAGGCCTTATATATTTTTCGTCGTATGCTTGAAAACGGCGCGATATCTTTCCCCTCCGCCGTAAATTGCAGCCGTCGTTATTCTAGTCGATGTTTTTCTAAACGAATTTAACCGAAATTGTATACGTGTGTCCTTTTGCTAATAGCGTGGTAAGCCTATTAGATCGATGCGTGCATTTAGGCCGCGACACAGTCAGTCACAGAGCAGGGCCCTATATGCTTCTATAAAGGTAAAGTAAGACTGAAGGGTAACACGGTCTTTCATCTCCCCGTGTATTAACCCTCACTTTTAACACGTGGGAACGGTTTCAACCTCGCCTGGTAGGCTATATTCCCCTCACATGGGATCAGGGGCGGATATAACATTTCCCAATTTGAGGGGGGGGGGGGGGTGCAAGAGAAAATGGTATGGGGGCGCCCCATACCATTAAGCATCAATACTAACATCACATCAGTTGTTGTTGAAGTGGCAACAGACACAGAGCATGCATAAAGCTAAAGGTCTGACTCAGAGAGTTTTCTGTTTTCACTGATGCAATGCTGTTGGTTTAGTGGTGACACAACTGTAGTTAGTTAGTCGCAGTAGTAGTGTTTCAAATCATTTTAAATATAAACACTTTAATTTGAAATATCTTGGGTTAATGTCATCATGTTTGGTGGATGGGCAAATTGGGCATTTAGGGGGCACCCCCCCCCCCCATGCCCATGCCTAGATCCGCCCCTGATGGGGATCCAACGCATCGCTCCAGAACAATGAGCCAGCATGGAGCCGCTCGCTGTGAAACGGGAGACGGAATTGGACAAAGTTTGTGCACAGATCTGCCCTATAGGCTATCATGACTTAGGTTTTCCTCGCATCGGTCTGATTAACGAACGCCCGGGCAAAATTCTCAGAACGCATTGTGTGGTTAGGTTAATTGACTTTAACTGCAGGTGGACAATAAGAAGAAGACGATGAAAGGCTATACTAGCTAGTTAGTGCCAATTGACACTTGTGGGAAATAATATAAATATATGAGTCGATAAACGAATATTTTAAAGGGGAATTCCACCCATTTTCAACATTTTACCATGTCATTAATATACCAAGAAATGTAGTGTGGACATGATAAAACACGTTCCCCCCATTCAGTGTTTCTTAAGAATGGAGATCTGAAAAAATCATCAGCATGGTGAAACACAACTTGACAACATCATCAAGTTGTGCTTCTCCATGTTAATTAATTTTCTTTTAGGACCTATTTTTCTGAGAGTGTACCAAAATCGAACCAAATCGACCCGCTATATATAGGATCCATTTGGTTCCATTTTACGCTCTCGGGAAATTTTGGAAAATGGGTGCAGGAATTCCCCTTTAAATCGATGCAAACGATAAGCTTATATAGAACGCAAAGAATAAGAGGCCTATATACTCTACTAATAATATACTTCGGTGAATACGGTAGGGGTACATTCAATTACAACGCAAATAAATTCAAAGGAACATCAAAGGGGCTCTCTCTCCCACAGGGCGCCGTTTGAATAACTGTTGGGGGGAAAACCAAAGTGTCACATGTGGGGAAAAACAATCAGCACTCCCACTAATTAATATTGCACAAAAAACGTGCTGGTCGCACATTTGGGGTCTTTTTTTTCGACAGAGCAAAAAAAAAAAAAAAAAAAAAAAAAAGCGCCAGATGACAGGCAGCGTATATTATTGATCATTTTCCCCAAGCAAACATTTCTTTTAAATTACACGAAAGATGTAATGATATCAGAAATACCCCATATGAGCCATAATAATAATAAGCCTCACATGATATGTTATGCAACTGAGATTATACATTCACGCAGTAAATGTTCGATACGTCCGAGAGAACACTTAGTAAACGAAATATAATGCCAAACTTCGCACATGGATCAGCCAGGAAAGAAAAAATAAAAACAAATCAACGTGATTATTATGCTCTTTATCCGGCTGAGGTGTCGCAATCACTGCTCTCTCTCTCTCTCTCTCTCTCTCTCTCTCTCTCTCTCCTCTCTCTCTCTCTCTCTCTCTCTCTCTCTCTCTCTCATCTCTCTCTCCTCTCTCCTCTCTCTCTCTCTCTCACAGATTTAAAATAGAAAAAGCCCACCACCACCACCACCACTCCGCACTCCGCATAGAGGACATTAAGGCTAAGGGAATTATATGAATCCCGCGGGACACTTCAAGCTGCAGCAGAGGAGAGAGAGTCAACAATGGAGATTAATGGTGGCCTGTAAACAAGAGCAAACTGAGCCACTTCAATGGAGCGCAATAATAATAATAATAAGCGTAATAATATAATAAAAAATATAGTATAAAAATAAAGTTTAAAAAGTATTATTAGTTTAGTATTATTTGGTGTAAAATACATGCCTTCATATAGGCCTAAGCATTTTAACAAATTAGTGTCGTAAATAATGATGACAACATAAATAATGATAGGCTAATAACGGTGTTAATATGCAATCATTATCAATAATATAATAATAACCTAAATATGATTATTCTCGTTAAACATGTTCAGCTTCCAGTATATAAAACATCAGTAATGACCACCTTCACATCTGCAATTAGCATGCCCAACCTCCTCCTTCATCACCGCCTTAATTATTTTTAACGCGTCAGTTAAGTGTGTTATGTGTTATGTGTATGTCTGCATTTTCCCATCCATAATAACTGCGATCATCACGGAGCATCATGCATGTCATGTGTGTGTGTGTGTGTGTGTGTGTGTGTGTGTGTTGTGTGGTGTGTGTGTGTGTGTGTGTGTGTGTGTGTGTGTGTGTGTGTTGTGTGTGTGTGTGTGCCTCAGCTCAGCCTGTTTGTTCTCTTTTTCCTCCTATCTCTCTCTCTCTCTCTCTTTTTTTTTAACTAGGCCATTTTGATCAGAGGCAGGTTAGTAAGAATGGAAGAATGGAAGCCCCCCTGAAAATTTCTAGGAGCAAGTGTGACACCTACCTGCGGAGCTTGGAAGGGTCTGGTAGTCTCTTATAAGCTATAAGGCTGTACAGTCTTGTGTGTGAATGTCAGGGACGTGCACACATATAGACATCAAAGGGAGGCTTGAGCACGTGCCCTTTTCATTTACCCGTCCGGGGAAAAAACAACAACAACTGAACTGCTCCACTCCTGACCACGAATGCATCGTTTACTATACGGTAAAATAACTGCAAATACCACTCCTTTACATGTCACACATTGGAAGGAGAATTGCTACTTTTCTGAAGTCTCCTGAAAATTTTAAATCTTTTTTTTTTTTTTTTTTTTTTTTTTTTCAAATTTGAAGAAATCCATGTTGCGCCGCATCTTCACTCTAGCTAAAGAGTGCCGATTGCGCCACGAAAACAGCTGATCTGCAAGCAGTTAATGCGTGGTCGCGATCTGTTTGCAGATCTGCTATTTTCTCTATGTTTGTCCAGAAGTGCCCTCTTATGAAATTAAAGCCCCTGCCCCTCTAACACTCTCTGCACGTCCTTGGTGTGTGTGTGTGTGTGTGTGTGTGTGTGTGTGTGTGTGTGTGTGTGTGTGTGTGTGTGTGTGTGTGTGTGTGTGTGTGTGTGCGTGCGTGCGTGCGTGCGTGCGTGCGTGCGCGCGGCCCTGATCCGATCCCTCCCGTTTTTCAGCCCCAAATCACCAATGTTTCACATCCAACGCACCATTAAAGAGCGTATCCATTATATGCCATAACGGGCCAGTATGCTCCTAAATGCATGATTGCGTCCTTTTAACAGCTCTGCCAAGCCTTGGAAATAGTAATGAGGCCTAAATTTGGCATAAAATCGAGCTCATTACCGCAGTTCGCCACCTGATTGCTTAGCATAAAACGCGACTAAGTAATTGGGGTTTTCTTTTTTAAATATAGGTGAGCCCAAAGACTCGTTTTTATGTTATTTCAAGATACACCTACACAATGTGTAGACTACATGGGAGGGTTTTAGGTCTACACGGTGAAAATAAAAAAAAAAATCTCTCCTCATCTTAATTGAATTATTTGCAATTCTGAGTGTGTGTACAAAATGTAGCCTAAAGCAATTTGTAAATTTTAAACTGCAGACCAACATGTTGCACGTGCATAATAACAGTGAAAGGGTATAAGCCCAAATGCTGCTAACTTTAAAATAAACCAGAAAATTACTGTCTGCATATTTTATTGTCCAAAAGGTCGGTGAATGTCTGAGTGAAGCAAGATGGATTTTTTTTTTGTTATGCCTTCCAAGTCTCCGACGACCTTTTCCCTCTCTGTGTGTTGTTGGCCTATAGCCTCACGCCCGCAAGCCTTTAGAAAAGAAAATTGCCATTGATACAGCTGTCATGGTGAAAAAATCCAATCCACAAATATTTCCTGTCGATGCGTGGGCCAGGAAGCACTTTTTGACACATCAAACATGCAAAAACAACTGCACTCCAAGAATAATCGTCTGCACAAGTGTATTTTTTTCTTCATAATTTACTTCAAAGATAGTGTATTGTCCATTTTTTCTTAAATACAAAAATGCTACATTAAATATACATGTTAGTCTTTAATACAAATAGACTCAGGCGGCTGCAGCGATTAAGACCATTCATGTTACACTTTTTTCTTTTTTTCTTTTTAGGATTAACCATTCTGAAACTAAAATTTTGAAAGATTAGCATGTACTCAGAAAATAACTGTTCTCAGATTTTTATTTGTATTTTCTTAATGCAACCACAAAATAAAAGAAAATAAATAAAAAAGGCTGCGTGACTGGGAAAAGAAAAAATATATAATAATAATAATCGGGTATATTAAATGTTTGACATACCTTTCTTTAGTTCAAATGGGGAGTCTTTACAAAGATCTACCTGCGTTTGCCCTGCAGCTCTGAGTGAGACTTTCTGGCTCTCTCTTACCAGAGCCTCTGCTCTACTTAACACAGTCTGGTTTAATCCATTGAAATGTGCCGTGGTGGTGGACCCCCCCGTGCCGTGGTGGTGATGGTGGTGGTGGTTACTGTGCAGGTGTCCAAAGCCGCCATAGTTCGTGTAGCCGGGATAGAAAGGGGAGGTGTAATACAGAGGCCTCGATAGAACCGTACTGTTCTGGTGCTGGTGGTGGTGGGGCGAGGAGCGCGCCGCTACAGGGGACGCTGCCGCCGCGCCGTTGGGGCCGACTGCAACTCCAACGCCCTGGGACTGCTGCAGCGAGTCCCCTCCGCTGCCCTTATTATTACACCTGTCCGAGGACGTAGCGATCTCCGCGAGAGACCACAGTTTGGGTTTAGGGGCCTGCTGCTGCTGCTGCGACGGCGGCGAGTGAATCACGGACGTCGCGTTGCTGCTGCCGCCGCCGCTGCCGTTCACTACAGCAGGCAAATTGTTATGGTTCAGGTCCGACTGCAGCGCTGCTGCTGAGTCTCCCCCGCGGCGCTGCTGCTGCACGGCCGCGCCGGGAGACGACGTGGTGGCTTTATTAGTATTATTAGCGGACTCTGTGTGCAGCAAGTCTGCAGTCCGCTCGTCCTGCTCTTTTAATTCCGAGTCGCTCAGAAGGGGATCCGTGTCTTTGCCATGATGACTCTCTTCTTTAAATCTGTCACACGCCATGTCCCCAGGGTTTAGCAATTTATGATCTGGAGCAAGGAGGGGGGAAAAGTGGCATATAGTGAATACTGAAATAATAACAATATATAATTATTCTATATAGTGGCATAACACTGTGGCACAAAAGAGTCGGGGGCATATGTTGACTATTTGAATGCTATACAGATACATTCGAGGCTCTTGTACATTATCATAATAATAGCTATGGTAATAAGCATTCAACAATAGGCCCTTGCAGGCTCACACAACCGGTGAAAAACCCGGGGATATTAATGATCATATAATGGCAATAATTATCATTAGGCCGAATACTCGCTGCAAATATACCAGCTGTATCCTTATTATGCGGCTTAAAGATGAATTGACTACTAAACACTGTGCGTCACCAGCAATTTTCAGCCCCTCCAAGAAGTCAAATGAGGGGAGTTCAAGGTGATTATTATTTAAAGCAATTGTCCCATTATAAATAATATACCACCATTAACCAGCAATCAATTTTGCGCCCAGAGTGGAAACGACTGCGATGAAAAATTGATGACACCCCCTCCCCACCACCGCTCCTCCCCTCCCTCCCTCCCTCCCTCCCTCCCTCCCTCCCTCGCTGCTATGCAATGCAATGCAATGCCGACCTGACTCCGTGTCGGTGGACTCTCCCTTGTCCACCCCGCCGGGCTTGATGATGGCGGGCTCGTCGTCGTCGTTCTTCTCCAGGTCGATGTTCTCGTCCTCCTCCTCGTCCTCGCTGCGGTTCCGCGGTGTCCACGTCATCTTGTTCTCCTTCTTGAGCCTCCGGCGGGCGTTGGCGAACCAGGTGGACACCTGGGTGAGGGTCATCTTGGTGATGATGGCCAGCATGATCTTCTCGCCCTTGGTCGGGTAGGGGTTCTTGCGGTGCTCGCCCAGCCAGGCCTTCAGCGTGGCCGTCGCGTCTCGCGTGGCGTTCTTGCGGTAGGCCGGGTCGCCGTAGGGGTAGGAGCCCAGGGGAGCGGCGTACGGGTGGTACCCTATTGACCCGGCCATGCCCTGGTCATAGGGAGAGCTCTGCGGTGGGAAAACACGTGCAGCAACACGCACCCGGTCGGTCATCAGCATCATCATCATCATCATCATCACACGCGATTAAACGTCGTCAATAATTGTATGCCACCCCCTCCTAATTGCGATTTTCCTGGTGTTTATATTGACATAAATATACAGATCCCGTTTAATTCTGCATGCTCTTTCTTGAGAGCTGCACAGGCTCTCTACAAATAAAACGTATTATTATTCACTATTATTGGGCAATTAATCTATTATACGGAGGAAATACGCCTATATATAAACGCAAAGAGCTTTAATAGTTTATAACAGCGCAGCTAGGGTTGCGCGCACATTCACACACGCGCGCGCACACACACACGACATACGTACACACTCACGCACGCACATATAGGCTATGTACACAAATGCATATGGTGACGTTTTCCCTTTTTTATGCAGCAGCAGTACTGTATAGCCAACAAGTTTGAACTTCGCCTTCATAAAGTTTGTTTGAACTTGATTTAGTACTTTTCCAGGAGAGTCCTTAGTTAGGCCTATAGGATTGTTTTAGTTTTTATTTAGACCTATCAGACGTCAACAAGCAAATGCAGTTATCAGCTATGATAATTGGCAATGACATCGATTAAAATCACGCCGTTTACACACGTCTGACCTAATCTGTGCTGCCATAGACATCGATCAAAAACAAAATTGGCCTACCCGTGTTTTTTAAGGTAATCTTTTGAGTAGGCCTATAGCCTACATTAAACACGCCTACACAGTTAGAGTTTTTGTTTTTCTTTTTTGGTGTTGTAACTTGTTATTGTACATTGAGCTTGTTTGTTTGTTTCCATGTTAATTTGTAGGTTTACAAATCTTATTAAAAGTTTAAACAAAAGCATCTCTTTCCGATTAAAATCGAAGCAGCCCTAAAAAAAATACCTAAATTGCCGTCACTGGGCATGGCGCATAAACAAATATTTTCGACACACATTGCTCATAATAATGATTGATATTTTTCAAAAGCACAACATGGCCCATAATAATCATACCAATTAGGTGCGTTTGCAATATAATGCTACTTTCGATATCAACGTCAACAACGGAATGTAAATGAAACGCATCGCAGTCTCTCCCATGCAAGCGCACTTGCAGCAAAGCAACGAGGCACCGCGATCAGAGCAGAGGGATCTCCGCCCGGGGCTTTCACTAGAAAGTCAGGATAACATTTGTATAGCTCTACTTACCACGTACGAAGAGAAAGTGGCAGCGGCCGCCGCTGCGTCCGCCGCGCTGTACGGCAGATGGGAGTTGTAGCCGGGGGGAGAGGCGCTGCTGAACGCCGTAGATCCAGCGTACGGAGCGAAGGCGGACCCAGACGACGATCTGCCCAGCTCCTCCGTCCTCGGTCCCGAGATGACGCTGGTGCTGTACGCCGGACACGAGTACAGAGCCAGCGACGCGGACGGCTGGTACAAGTAGCCCTGAGGATACGCCATGCTGGGAGACGCGGAGAAGAAGCCACTATACGGGAAAGTAAGCCACGGTACTTGCGCACTTTTCCCCTGATTTCTTCCCCTTCCCTCTTCATGCGTCGTGGGCGCTCATAGAGTCCCCACGTATCAACAGACCAGCCTGTCTGTCTGTCTTGTCTGTCTGTCGCCCCCCCTCCACCTCCTCCTTCTGAATGACAGCGGTCAAAAAAAGTGAAATGATAAATGAATAGGTCTACATAGGACTTAGATGTCGGGTTTTTGGTCGCTGCCAACACAGCAACCCTCTCTGCGCGTTGAATTTGCTGTCGTTCGGTTTTCTGTCGCTCCCCTTATCTGAGTTGCGCCCTCGCTGCTCTCTCTCATGTGCCGTGCACACAAGTTTTTTTTTTCTCTCCCCTTTTTTTCGTTGGATGGGGGGCTTTGCTTGGGAAAATGTCCTGCCAAGATGCAAAGTTGGAAATTGAGGATTCTGACGCCTACTACGCGGCTCAACGCTCCTCCTCTCGGGGTGTAGTCATCGAAAGAAAAAGGCGAGCTTATGCTGGGCAACCACGCAGCCCTACCCAAACCCATTCTCTCTCTCTCTCTCTCTCTCCTCTCTCTCTCTCTCTCCTCTCCTCTCCTCTCTCTCTATCTCTCTCTTCTCCTCTCTCTCTCCTTCTCTCTCTCCTCTCTCTCTCTCTCTCCTCTGTCTCTCTCTCTCTCCCCCTCTCTCTCTCCCTTGCTTCTTATTCACCCTATTTCCCCCCCTCCCTGCCTCTCTCTCTCCCCCTCTCTCTCTCTCTCCCTCCCTCGGAGTAACAATCCATCTCCTCCCGCTATTTCTCTCTATTTTTTCCTCCCATAACAAGGCTCGTTGCAGTTTAAGTCTCAAGTGCGCCATGCAGCCCCCTGGATGGCGATATCATGCGAGTTGTCTGTAGATCGGCTCCAACTTTCTTCCTTTTTCTTTCTTTTTTTCCCCCTCTCCTCTCCTCTAAATGCGAAGCCTTCAGTTCTTTCACACTTGATCAATAACAAATGGCTCGGTGTCTGCCAGGGAACGGCTCTGCCAGATATGAAAGGAAAAGAAATGGAAAAGGCTAGTATCCGCGTTTCTTTTCGCCGTAGTTTTTTCTCCCCCTTAGCGCTTTTATTCCGTCGATATATGAGCGCAAGAACAATAACACATTTTTGTTTTAATTTTTTGACTATGTGCGTCACAAAGCCACCGACTTGATCTGCGTGTTAAAAGGAAGGCGATACGTTCCAAAATGGATTACCGTTGTAGGCTACACGTCGACTTTCTAACGCCAGGCGCATTTGTCATTGGTAAGATATGGCAACTTAAACAAAAAGTAAAAGTAAAGATGGCGAAAGTGGTTGTAAATATTCTGCAACATCACGAACTTCAAGCTGATCAAATATCGTACGTATATAAACTATTAATCGGCATTAATCATCAATTTACAGAAATGCGTGTCGCTTCCCTTCAGCTATTTACAGTGGCGACGGCTAATAATTGTTTAGGCTATATTCCCTTTGCAATATATCCCGGTATAAAGCACATGGATATTATACACACTCGTTGAAAGTCCTATAAAGCCTGGAGCCCAGGGCAGATTAGTACCATATGAACTACTCCAAATCCTCCACGACCAGTGGATGTAATCTCATTTGATCCTAGCCGATACCTTTCTTCTCTGAAATATGGAATGGCTGAGATTTATTTAATATTGCACGCTTACTGGCCATTATATCCCCCCTCTCTTTTCTCTATTCAAAAGCTGTATAGGCACCTGCTAAAAATAATACAAATAAGATGCTATACCAACAAATGTCATAATCCGTTTTAAATTATTAACATTAATAACAACAACAACAACAACAACAACAACAACAACAACAACAACAATAATAATAATAACAAACGAATATAATGTATTGATAGCAAAACAAACGTTCATAATACAATGTAAATGAGGTAATTAATCAATAAAAAGAACTGTCCCTAAATAGCCTAAATTAATAAATAACTCCACTATTTTACTTAAGCCATTTTCATTGATTGATTTTTATTTGACCATAATTGAAGTATCTTAGAGCTACATTAATTGTGGCGATTGTGTGGCTTTTTCTTGTTCAAATCTCAGATGAACCGAAAGGGATCGCTGTAGGCGCTGCTAAAGACTCTGTGTACTCTCTCTCTCTCTCTCTCTCTCTCTCTTCTCTCTCTCTCTCTCTCTCTCTCTCTCTCTCCTCTCTCTCTCTCTCTCTCTCTCTCTCTCTCTCTCCTCCTCTCTCTCTCTCTCTCTCTCTCTGTCACGTGTCGTTACGCTCTGAAAAGCTCTCCAGAGCACAGAGTGATGACGCTGGGTTGTGTCAGCCAATGCACACTTTAAAAAAGCAAAGAATGGATGCACAAAGCTAGAATACAGTAGCCCAATAATGATACTGTAAACGCCTACCTTTTTACCATCTCCTGCAGTGTACATAGATTATCGTCACACTTAGCTTTAGCTTCAGGTGCTAAAAAGTCAATATATATTGACCACTGGCGAAGCATAATAATGTACTGTATATGTTATTGTTGAACCAGGGGTTTTTCCCCACATACAGTAGGCTATCGGGTACTCTGATTTGATATAGCCTAGGCCTACTGTACACGGTTTTATTTTAATATGTCAAATTGACCCGAGACACAAACTATTATATAGATATTTCCAATGTAGTAGAGCTATACAGTACATGTGAACTAAAAATAAGATCTCTGGCACTTCTTATAACAATGTTTTCCCCCATTACATATAGAGGCTGTTAAGCCTGCAATATGTTTTGAGAGAGAGGGGGGAGAGAGAGACGATGTCACTATTGATAGGCCCTCTCTCCATTGTTTGACTGCCTATTCCTTTGATAAGAGTTGCTCTCTGAAGCAAACCTATTTGAGTAAAGCCCTGTTAAGTGACGCTGCCACTTCAGCACTACATTAACAAAGGACACAGGTGAGTATAGTTTCGCTTATTTGCCCATTTTTGTACGGTAGAGTGGGGGGGACTGGGGCTTGACATTTCTCTGAAGTCTATAAGCAGGGTCCAGGCATCATCATTTTGAGGCATAGAAAAAAAATACCGGCACGAGCGCGCGCGCACACACGCACGCACGCGTGTGTGGAAAGAGCTGTAGTAGCCTAGTGTAGTGGCATTGAACGAGTAGTATGGCTTATGAAAGATGATGCATCGCACTTAAAATGCCCGCGGGCACTAGGCGTTAATCTAATTTGGATATGGGGGCTATTATTGGACAGCATTATGCGTCGCACTGCACTAATTGCGCCTCCGCCGTTCAGATAGGCTGGATAGAGTTAAAGTTGGTTAATGTCAAGTAGCTGACAGGTTTTCTTGTGTGCACAAGGTCAGCTGTATAGTATAGTGTTTTTTTGTGCCTGCCTGCCTGTCTGCCT
>CM076966.1:36712175-36742175 GCA_039105355.1 Benthosema pterotum
ACGGGCGATGAAGCCGCACCCGTACCATTTTTGGTTACACGACTTATGTTAGCATGAACATCGATAATAACATCAGTTGTTGAAGTTGCAACAGACACGCAGCATGCATGAAGCTAAAGGTCTGACTCAGAGTTGTCTGTTTTCCATAATGAAATGCTGTTGGTTTAGTGGTGAGATAACTGTAGTTACTTAGTAGCAGTAATAGTGTTTCAAATCATTTTAAACGTAAGCACTTTAATTTGAAATATATTGGGTTGTTTTGCATGCCATCGTGTTTGGTGGGGCAGTCCGGGCATTTATGGGGTCATTGCCCCCCCATGCCCATGCCTAGATCCGCCCCTGGACGGACGGAACGGCGCATGCAGGACACATCCTTCGGCGTTGGAAACGTAGATGCATGGCCGCTGCTCCGCCGTTCCGCGGCTCCTCCTGGGCGCTCCGCATTCCATGCATGCCCATGAGTCGCAACCCCCCCCCCCCCCATCCCCCGTCCCGTCCTGGCAGAACCACGCGGGCCGTGTTGGGTTTCCTCTCTCCCATGGCTTTTGATACCTTTTAAACGTCTCACAATCAGCCCCCTTTATTCACTGTGTCATGTAGAATCTGTGGTAACAACAATACCAACATGCAGAATACCCCCTCACACACACACACACACACACACACACACACACACACACACACACACACACCACACACACACACACACACACACACACACACACACACCACGCACCCACTCCCTTTCCCTTCTCTCTCTCTCTCTCTGCCTCCCTCTTTCCCTCTCTCCCTTCCTCCCACTCTCCCATCTCTCTCTCCAGGGGCGGATCTAGGCAGACTAAATGCCCAGTCTGCCCCACCAAATAAGATGCCATGCAAAACAACCCAAAATATTTCAAATTAAACTGCTTATATTTAAAATGATTTGAAACACCACTACTGCTACTAACTAACTAGAATTGCAGCACTACTAAACTAAAACCATTTCATCATTGAAAACAGAAAACTCTCTGAGTCAGACTTTTAGCTTTATGCATGCTGCATGTCTGTTGCAACTACAACAACAATTGATATTCGTTATTTGACTAATAAAAGTCCTGTAACCGAAAATCGTATGGTTGCGGCTTCATCGCCTGTGGCACGAAGTGCCACGGGCACTACCTGTCAGGGTATAGTGTAGCAGCCCACTCCGGTGCTGTTATGTGGCACTGCACTCTTCATGCAGGTTTTGGTTTCATGACAATGTGCCTGTGCCAGCAGTTTCTATATTATTCTAGGCTAGTACATTCCTAGGGCTTTTACACAATGTGAAGTAAAGATCTCAACGGGCCTGAAAATTAAGGCCGGCCCTACCCGGCCCTAACAGTTCAGGCCCTAGGCCCTACCCGGCCCTACTAAATGGAATACATTTTAGGCCCTACCCGGCCCTAAACTGTCGGGTTTGGGCAAAATTTGAGAATTCACCACAGATTAAAATTGAAATGCAATCAGCACCATCTTCATAATGGGTAAATACAGAAAATAACTATTATTCTTACTATATTAAAATAATTCAATATATATTATGTTTTCATGGGGCCCGAGGCCCTACCCGGCCCTATTGATTAGGATAGATTTTCGGCCCTACCCGGCCCTAAATGTCGGGTCGGGCCTGTTCGGGTTCGGTCCTGGTCGGGTTCGGGCAGAGTTTGAGAACTCTAATGTGAAGTACATTCCTATAGGACTTTTATACAATGACGAGTCCATAATAGGTATTTTACACAAGCGCAAGTACGTTCCTATAGGGCTTTTACACAATGTCATATACCGGTACATTCCTATAGGCCCTTTTACGGTAAATAAAGAGCACCAAATGTGCAGGTTGATGTGTGCCAGCCAGGGTGTTTAATGTTGGCTTCGCCTTAATGACGGGAGCCTGCATGTGAGATTTTAATTAATATCAAACAGAGGGTTCTCCATTAGCTTCCTCACTTCATGTGTACCATCACAAAGGGAATTGGCAGCCCTGGTAATTATCTCGGCAGAAAACCCCTCGGTAGAATACAATGTAAACCTTATTCCAAATCTATCATGGCCCATTAAAAACCAGCTCCACGGAGCTCTGATGTATGTTTCTCATATGTAGACACATTTATTTTTCTCTTTACAGTAGGGTCTCCACGGACTAATTTATACATAATTGAATATTTACAAAAGAAAAATGATCAGCAGACTCAGAGTGATATTGAGAAGGTTTGAGGTGTGTTGTTTAATAGTTAATCCTGGAATCACTGTTTTGGCTCTAATCTACAAATGTATACATTCCTTTTCCAAAATGTCGCTTTTTTAAATGTTCAAAAGTACCTGGAACAACTAAAAGACAACAACAACACACAATGGGATGCAATGCAAGGTGAGTTTGTTATGCCTTTGTTGGTATAGTTGTGTCGTGCATCGTCTCTGTTGCAGGGGTGGAAACCTCCAAAAATAGTACCACATCTGCAAGCGCAAAACATTCTGTTTCAAGCTTGTGGATCTTACGTGCCCATATGGAAAAAAAAAACTTTTTATGCAAACTCTTGAAAGTGGCACCTTTCATACAAGCCACTTTACAAGAAAAATACTATGGATCTTATCTGTTTTGAATATAACTTATAAATCACAAAATTATATATGCTTTATACTGTATATATGTTTCACTTTACAAAGAAATACTATGGATTAACTTTTTTTTTTTGGAAAGGTGCCATTTCAAGAGTTTGCATATAAAAATCTTTCCATATGGGTAGGCCTACATTGATACCTTTGTGAACAGAGTATATCCATGAAAAAAAGACTACAGAGGAAAGGGGCTTTCTGTCAGACAACAGCGATGCATGCAGTGGTGAGTAGTGATGGGATGCAGTGTTCATAGCCTATTGCACTGAGTGTCATCAGCAGACCCTCATTCCTCAGCTGTTCCCATGGACGCTGTGCACGCTGCGCTTCCTCCTCTTCATCTCTTCCACTATCCTACACTATCCTACACCTGTGCAGGGGCGGATCTGAGCAGGGTCATGGGGGTGGGGGGGGTGCCCCCCTGAATGCCCAGTCTGCAACACCAAACATGCAAAACAACCCAAGATATTTCAAATTAAACTGCTTATATTTTAAATGATATTATGAAACACTACTACTGCTACTAACGAACTGCCATGGCGCCACTAAACCAACAGCATTTCATCATTGAAAACAGAAAACTCTCTGAGCTTTTTCTTTATGCATGCTGCGTGTCTGTTGCAACTTCAACAACAACTGATGCGGATATGGATAATCCGATTAATCTGTGAATCAGTTAAATAATCGGCCGATGAATCGATCATGAAAATAATCGTTAGTTGCAGCCCTAAATATTACACTACTATTGTTTTTAAACTTGTTAAAGCTGTTGGGTGCTTTGTGTGCATAGTGCTGCAATAAAAAACATGTGTACTACATGAGTAAATGTACTTTTACAATCACATCCCCTGGCAGTGGCGTTTTAAGCAATGTGGAGCCCTAGGCAAGATTTTCCCTGGAGCAAGGGATAAAATTATGAACTATTTGTAAAATACATATTACGTGCATGTTCTGTAACGGTCGTGACCGGGGTCACGAAATTATTTCGCTGCGGCTCTCATTCTAGTTATAGAGGACAAGTATAATGTATTTATCTGTATGAGGCTTATTAGCCTGGGATGCTTTTAAAGCATATCTGGTGGTCGCCCTCTCACCTCGCCCCCAACCCCTCATGGTCGCCCCCCTCCCCTCATGGCGCCCTAGGCAACTGCCTAGTCTGCCTAATGGTAAAAACGCCCCTGTCCCCTGGGGTGGGGCGGGGTGTATAGGAGGCCTTCAGACAGATATGGTTAAAGCCCAGGCAGGGGATGCTCTCCTTAATTCCTGACACCTGGTATAGATCTATGCTTGTGTGTGTGTGTGTGTGTGTGGGGGGGGGGGGGGGGGGGGGGGGTCTCCACAGGTAGTGTTTTACCCGATCCCAGAAAGTCCCTGAGGTATTTCCTCCTCTCCTCTCGACGGCTGTGTTTGTTGTTTTCTCTGGTACTTTGCCACCCGACTCCTGTAGCCCTCCGCTAAAGTCCCTCTTCCTGTGTGTGTGTGTGTGTGTGTGTGTGTGTGTGTGTGTGGTGTGTGTGTGTGTGTGTGTGTGTGTGTGTGTGTGTGTGTGTGTGTGTGTGTGTGCGTGCGTGCGTGCGTGCGTGCGTGCGTGCGTGCGTGGATTATTGGGGTCGGTGGGCGTGGGAATAACCACACCCGTCTGTGTCATATACCAATATTTACTGATCATTTTCAGCCACTTTCCACCTCACCCTAGTTTGATGATGTCATTATAGGTACAACATATATTATTTAGAGATGGAGAAAGAGGACTAGAATTTCTTCACCTTAAACCCTTACCTCTTAACTTCTTTGTCTTTTTAAACTATTTAGAAAAAAATAAAATAAAACAGTCTACAACCTCACAATGTGTCAATAGATTGTCACGTTGAACTATTCCAAAACGTTTTTCAAAATAGTTCATTAAAAAAATAGTAAATTAGGGAAATTAGCATAACTTTCAAACTGAAAGTTATACTGGAACTTGCCCTACTGAGTGGCAAAAACAAGTTGGTCTTGGCGGCCTATACATATACATCCATGAAGAAAATCTGGTTGTATTAAACAATGCCCCACCATCAATTCACTCACCAGCATTGCAGTTACTGTATATGAAATGATTGAATAATCCTCTTTCTATCTGCAAAGTTTCTGTGAAAAAAATCCACCATAGACATGTTATTCTTCTGTGCGGGTGATTGTTTCTGCTTGTTTTCAAGAATGCAATGTGGTGCCCCATGCATCCCTATGGCCCTGACCTGCACACATACATACGTGTTAAGTCACACTTTTGTGAGAGGGCACATGTTTTAATGAACTAAGGGATAATCTAGGATTTAGTGTTTAAAGTTCAAAGGTGTTGGGACCTGTGTTTATTTTATTTAACTTCAAATAGCATCTATGAGGTTCTGTCCCAGCCTAAATTACACGCAAATAAGATGTTGACCTTTTGAAAAAATAATTGACATCGATCCTGGTACAATTATTGATACCTGGCGAGGACTCTGAACATAACATATATCACACACACACTACTGGTATACATACTGTGTGTGTTGTGTGTGTGTGTGGGGGGGGGGGGGGGGGCGCTGTGTGTGGACTGTTTCTGAAAGAAAATAGAATTCCTAAGTTATACAATAACACTGCACACTGCACACTAATGCAATAATAATATGTCAAATTATAACTTGTTAGTGTGCATCCTACCTGACATTCTATGGAACATACTAGGAGTGCTTTGTGTTGATGCACACGTGCGCACACACGTACGCACGCACGCACGCGCGCGCACACACACACACGCACACACACGCACGCACGCACGCACGCACGCAACACAGCTCTTTCCCTGTCTCACTCCCTCTCTCTTCATTTTCTCCCTGATGCAAATGCAACCTAAACATTAGGTGAGGGGAAGGCAAGCGTGGCCCCATAAAAGCTGTAAATGTGTGCGTGTGCACACGTGCACGTGTGTGTGTGTGTGTGTGTGTGTATGTGAGAGAGAGAGAGAGAGAGAGAGAGAGAGAGAGAGAGAGAGAGAGAGAGAGAGAGAGAGAGAGAGCTCCAAACACTTTGAACAGACAACTATCACTAATCACTCCCAGAGCAGTGCGCCGTGTAATTACTCTGCCAAACGTTTGCCTTTCACAGCTTAGCACCGGGAGCCCTGACCCCGCGCCTCCCTAGCTCTCCTCTCCTCTCCTCTCCTCACCAGTCCATGCCAGGAGAGGAGGGGTTGGGGGGAGGAGGGGGTGTAGTATATTTTCCCTCCCCTCTCCTCTGTTTCTCCTCCACTCTCCTTTGTCTCTCCTCAGAGCCTCCCGCATGCACTCCATATTTAGATCACTATAAAATGTACTTGGGACGCCCCCTTCAGAAATTACTCTGTGGCCGCTATGCATTGTGAGCTTGTACATTGGGCTAATTAGGACACTGGTTTTTCAACCTTTTTCATACCAGGGCCCACTATTTATTTTGCATCTTAGCCACGGACCACCTTTTGATGTTGAAATTTGTCTCTCAGACCCAAAACTAAGGATTTTCAAGTTTGTGTCCACAATTTAGGAGATAAACTCTCAAAACGTTGGTCAGATTAACAATTCTTCTACATTTTATAAATGTGTAGATTCTTGAAAATTAAGTAATTCAGTTGTTTAAATGTAATTTAACTCCCAAGAGCGTAAATGGATACCAAATGGACCCAAAGGAACCCCTGCAACTACCTCTAGGACCCCCGGGGGTCACCGGACCCCACGTTGAAGACCACCGATTTAGAGGAGGACAATGAGAGGGTGACAGAGAGGGAGAGAGAGAGAGAGAGGGGAAAGAGAGGACTGAGGATTTTTCCGTTGGTCTTCCGGCTTGGTGGGAGCCCATTTAACAAGGGGGCTTTGAAACCTTAGCCATCCGGAGATCAGAAATAGACTTATTGACTGCGTGGGACTTTGGAGTGAGCAAGCCAGTACACACACACACACACACACACACACACACACACACACACAACACACACACACACACACGTACGCACACACACACGTACGCACAGACACACACGTGCGTTCTCCTTGGAGTTCAAAATCCGTTATCACACCGACCAGACTATTAATTATTGATAATAACAACAATAATTAATAATAGTAACTAGAGCTGCAATCTGTCGAGTGCCATATCTTGCACATTGCCCACAAGTAGACCATGGCCTACTTGTGTGCGAGTAGAGCGAGTGAGCAGAGGGCAAGGCCCCCAACACCTCCAGGAGATAATCCTCTTTACAATATCTTAATTACATCACCATTACATCATCAACTATACCAGCCAACCAGAAGTCTTTAAAAAGCGCTCCACCGATCGATCGTCAACGACCACTCGCTCTTCTATATAAATATATATAATAATAATCACTACCAGTGTATCTGAACGCACACTCCACTTTGCACTGCATACAAAAGACGCAGCATCTTGATGTCACATGACGTGTTTTATACAGGTGCTGGATGGAAAGAGACGTCAGATGCAACTTTCTTTATGTGCAAGACCAGGGGCGGATTGGCCATCTGGAGTACAGGGAGTTTTCCCGGTGGCCTGCGCCACCTAGTGGCCTGGACAAGAACCAAAATGCACTAGTGGCACTTCCAAAATGCACTAGAATGTGCTAGATGCTCGCCTGGAACATACAGATCAAAATGACCATTAATCTTCTACATTCTCTAGTTCTGTAGACTAAGTTGGGCTAATTCACATGATGAATATTTTAACTCTTGAGGGCGTAAAAATGAAACCAAATGGACCCGCAAGGGTCCATTTGGTTTCATTTTTACGCCCTCAAAGAGTTACATCTGGTTAACCAGCTGCCCCCCCCTCCCCCAGGGTGGCCTGGCAAAGGCAAAATTGTCCCGGTGGGAAAATATGTGCCAATCCACCCCTGTGCAAGACCAAGCTTCTGCTGGAAGCAGGCCGATGCGGCATTTGCCACATTTGAGCTTATTTCCTGTCCGCACCCATTCTAAACATCCAGAATGTGTGTCCACGTTCACGTCTTTTGGAA
Source organism: Benthosema pterotum (assembly GCA_039105355.1). Taxonomy (NCBI): domain Eukaryota; kingdom Metazoa; phylum Chordata; class Actinopteri; order Myctophiformes; family Myctophidae; genus Benthosema; species Benthosema pterotum. The sequence goes on from CM076966.1 coordinate 36,719,839, forward strand.
GTTGTAATGTGCTCGCGGCCTCAGAGTGACAGTGAGGCCTTAGCTAGGGGTTGCAGTAATGACTATTGGATGTCACAGGGCTGCCTCTGATCCCCTTGCCAGGCTAATACAGTGGCAGACAGGGCTCTTCACACCACCAGTACATATGCCACCGTCACCAGCACTAAACTATCCTCCTCACCCCACCCCAACTTACACACACCATGGAGTGGAGTGCCTGTTATGCAGGTGCAAGTGGAGACGCTTTACACACACAATGGCAAAGATTGCACTGAGGAGGTGGAATGTCTGGTGGAGACTTATCCCAGTTACAGACCTTGTTTCCATATCATATTATTATACTTGTTTTTTAGTCGTTTGTGGAAAAAAAGTGTGTCGAATTCCAACATCTCTAGCGTTTTAATTTTTTTTTAATGAAGATACAAGATATTGAGTAGTTATTTTTGTATTATTAAGCACTAGGGCCAGCCGCCACGCAAAGTATAATCCCCTATATAACTTTTAAAGAGAGGACGATCGTTTGGGGCTTATTATAGAAGTATAATGTTTCGTTATCTTAATTTGTCTGGTAGTCATCTCTGGCATATTGCCGCCCGTGACACTTCACAAGTGTTGTACAAGTTCATTTAACCTTACAGTATAGCTTAAACTCTCTCTCTCTCTCTCGCTCTCGGTTTGCCGCGAGATATTGTAAAGGCCTTTCAGAGAGCTCCATTTTATCACTGATGTAGTAATTTCACTTCATCAGTCAGTTGTGACTAAAAATACATCTGGGATTAGCTTCACAGCCAGACTATCTCCCACCGCTTTGATAACATAATGGGGGCTGGTTGCTCATGGTAACCGGCATCTGATATAGGTTCATAACTCTCAAGACTACACACACACACACACACACAGACACAGACACAGACACACGCACATGTGCACGCACGCACGCACGCACGCACGCACGCACGCACGCGCACACACACACACACACACACACACACACACACACACACACACACACACACACACACACACACACACACACATACACACACATCTTGGTGCTCTGATAATTTCAATGTAAGGTCGCTTTGCAACAATGAAAGTATCCCCCTCCTCCCTCAAGTCCCGCACACACACACACACACACACACACACACACACACACACACACACACACACACACGCACACACACACACTTCCTTTTTTCTTCTCTTCTACACAAATTAGCCGTGGTCCTGGAGGGCAAAATGACAAGAGGTCCACTGGAGGACTATGTGTTTAATTAATTGAAAAAAATGCTTAAATTGCTTTTACAGTTGTTATGTGGGAGTGAAAAAAGGGGGGAATCCGTGTTGCCAGTAGTACTCAACCATAATTAGCACCCGTGGGACTTAAATATTTAGCATTGGCTGTGTTGCAGCACTTAGGACACAAATTTCTATTTTAACCATGAAAGCGAGCCTGTCTTAAGTGCATGCGTCTGCGTTGGACAGCTGTGTGAAGAAGGAAAAAAAAGCAGAGTAAAAAAAGAAAGAAAAAAAGGAAGAGAAAAAAACCCGGGCACGGGGGTATTTCAGCGAGACACCCCCCGGTGGCATGGCGGGGTCCTTCCACATCACAGTGTGGCATGCCGGGGTCCTCTACACTTCCACATCACATGTGTAAGAGATATGGCAGTTGTATTCCCGGGGGTTAGGCATTACTCAAAGTATTTAGGTTTCTAATTAGGCTGAGGGCCAGCCCCATGCAGCATCCATCCCTATATACCAGCCAACTACCGCCGCCGTCCAGGGGCGGATCTCCCAGACTGCCATACCAAACATGATGATGGCATGCAAAACAACCCACATTTTAAATATATTTCAAATTAAAGTGCTTATAATTAAAATTATTTGAAACACTACTACTGCTACTAACTAAATACAATTGTCGCAACACTGAAGCGACACCATTTCATCATTCCAAACAGAAATCTCTCTGAGTCAGACCTTTAGCTTTATGCATGCTGCGTGCCTGTTGCAACTTCCAACAACTGATGTTATTATTGATTTTTAATTGCCCAATAAAAGTCCTGTAACCGAAAATGGTATGGGGGCGGCTTCATTGAAATCGCCTCCCCCCAAATGGGAAATGTTACACCCGGACCTGCCGCCGATAAGAGAGAGATGGTACTGTATATGGGTGGGATGGAGGGGGAGGGAAAAACAATGTGAGAGAAGAAAAGATGAGGGGAGAGAGAAAGGGGATGTTGAGCGAGAAAATCAAAGACCCATGAGGGAAAAAAGCCTTTGTTTATTCCAACTTTAATTACAACATTGCCTTTAATGGCTCCAGTGGCACGATCTCGACAAGAGAAAGAGAGAGAGAACGAGAGAGAGGGAGCGTGCAGAGGCTTAATGATATGAACTAGTAGATGTCAGGAGACCCAGTGTCCCTTCTGTTTTAGATGTTGGGTATTGTGAATGGGGGCGGAGGGGGTCTGGAGCCATATCAAATGGTGTGTTGTGTATATTATGTGTAAAAGGGGTTTGTTCACCATAATAGGCTACACTAGACTGCATATCAGCAGGCCAGGAGGCCGGGTCACTTCTGTGTTTGGTCAGCCGGTCCCACTCCTATATGCTAGTGTAACCCAAGGCTGCTTCATGGCGACTTCGACAGCTGACCGCAGCAACTGTCCATCCTGTCAGACCGCATCTAGTTTACACACTAATGAGAAGCAAAAAAAGGGTCATCCGCCGACTTCTCAACACTTTGATCTTTGTTTGTGGGTCAGGATTTTAAACTAATTTAGTCTGTACTAGGCTATGGGATCCTTCACTAATGGGAACCTAATACGGTCCCATCACATTTGGAACAGTTTTCTGGAATCAGGGTTTCAATCACACTGCCAGAGCTGGTTTGTTTGCTTGACGTCTGCTAAACCGTTACAATACCGGTGGTTCTCAAACCTGACGATTTGAAGCATCAACCTGACAATTTGAAGCATGCAGACCTGTTAAGGATCCCCTATGCAAACAAGTAGCTGCAAGGGGGTCCCTAGGATATATGCATGGTTATGTTTGAGAGAAGAATAGTTCTGCCACATCGAAATACGGGGTTTGTAGCGTTTTATTGCGTCTAACATCTCATTCTCCAAGCAGAAATTGAAATCTTGGATTCTCCCAAATTGCTGTGGTCAACAGTGCTGCCGTGGAACTGCAGCGACAACCATAATGTTTGTGTGCCTGTGACACCAGCGCAGAGAGTGTTCACCGCAAGCATGGCTCCTCTCTGTAAGAGCTTTGTGTCGGTCTGTCTCTGGGACTGACGGGAAACACTGAAGCCTGTATTTTTGTCACCGATTAAAGATGAGTTAGAGAGTCGTATATAACAGTGGGTTTTCAACCAGTGGTCCTTGAGAGAGTTCCACGTGGTCCCCAGGCTAAATGATGGAAAGTTAACCAGATGTACGGTAACTCTTTGAGAGCGTAAAAATGAAATGTTTACACTCTCAAGAGTCACAATATTCACAATCTGAATTAGCCCATGTCTACAAAACCAGAGAATGTAGAAGATGAATGAATGAATGGTCATTTTGTCATCTGCATGGTTGCATGGTTTTGTTTCCCAAATCCAGCCTGGAATTGTGAACAAAAGCAAAAAATAATATTTAGTTCTGTGGTCTGTGGGCTTAAAATGTTATCAAATGGTGGTTCATGGCCCAAATTCTGAATAAATAGTGAGCCCTGGTATATCAAAATGGTTGAAAACCACATATAACACAAACACAAAAATACATACAGTATTATCGCAGGTATATTTAATCCGTTTGCAGACACGTGTGCATCCCAAAATGTAAGTACACCCTCCATATTGGATGGTCCGCCCGTTCAAAAAAGAAGAAGGAAAAAAACCCTAATACTTCTTGGGATTATTCAAAACGCAGAGAATTAAGGGGTGGAAAAATTCATGCGTAAAATTACCGCCCCATTCAACTCCAGGCAACGTTTTCCTCAAGAGGCAAATATGTTAATTGGAGTTTCTAAAGTAGCTCAATCCTCAGGTTATTTAATTTCCCCCCCAACAGCTGGAGCTGTGGCTGGCATCACAGGGAACAGGGGAGGGGGTGGAGGGGGGGTTTCATACCAGGAAGATGGCCGTCTGGGGAAAATATGAGCTGTGGGGTAAGAAATGTAAAGTGGAGGAACAGTGGGTTTGGTTTGGGTTTGAATGAGAACAATATCTAGGCCATTGTGGAAGCTTCTTTTTTTAGCGAGTCACAGCAGATGATGATACGTATTCCTATGTTGAAGCCAGTTTTGTCAAGCTTATGTCGCATAAGCATGTTTTAGCCAACATAATTAACGCCGGAACCATCTGAAGAAACCAGGTATTAATACTTGGGTAAGCGGAGCGTGCGCAAGTAAGGCGATCAGCGCATGGTGTTTGGTGTTCGATGGTCGCGGTCTCTCGGGGTACTCCAGTTTAGACAATAACGTAATTGTGATGTAAGTGAGAGACCTTTATAACTAATGTCATGAGTATTAGCCCGCTCCACTCACCACAAGTAGGACATGGCCTACTTGTGCGCAACATGCAAGTTTTACCTAGTGCTGATCTAGTTCTTTTTTTCTGTGTTCGTATTGTCCCTGTTGGAACACAGAAGCTTCTCCGTTAAACAGACAGAAGCTCACCATACTATAGTATATTGCGGCTATAAAAGTGGCCAAGAAAGTTAAAGCTATAAACGTAAAGCCGTTCTAACATCGCATCAAGCCTCTGTGTGACCATGCCTGACTGTCTGCACTAATCTCACCCACAGTAATGTCAGCTCATTGCCGCTGTGTGTTTGTTTTTTGCCTGTGAATTTGTTGCCTGGTTTGTTGTTGCCATTCAGTCACTGACCCCCTTAGCGTTGCGGCGGTGCTCCACGCACAAAGAGCCCCGGCGGCTTCCTCGGGGGCTGGGAGGCGTCGCCCACGCACGCATGCCCTCGCCAGCTCCCAGCAGCCTTTGTGGCGAACCACTGACCGTGGTGCACCCTATTCTCCTGCGGCTCTGCAAATAATGTGTCAGGAAAAGATAATTGATAGTCCATAAAAGAGGAGCCTGAACCTTGTTGCCTCGCCTGGTCCACAACTTGAAAGAACAATGCAAGTGCTAAACCATCAGTTTGAAAACGCTGGGGCCGCCGCCCGCCTCTCTGAAAAAGCACCGCGACATACTTTTTTTTTGTTGTGTTTGGTTCGGATAAAAATGGGGTTATGACTGGAACACGGGCAGCCAACAATTACCTGCGTTTGTTGAAAATGCTGTTGCACTTTTCTTTGCACTCCTTAATACCTTGTAGTGAGGACAGAGATTCTCCCGGCCGTCTCGTACCCATAGAAAAAAAATCTGAAAATCCACGTGCAGTTACATTATTTGAATGTCCTCGCTGCTCCGCGGAGACCCAGGGGCGGATCTAGGCATGCAGGGGGGGGGCTAAATGGCCAGTCTGCCCCACCAAACACGATGGCATGCAAAACAACCCAAGATATTTCTAATTAAAGTGTTTATATTTAAAATGATTTGAAACACCACTACTGCTACTAACTAACTACAGTTGTGGCAACACTAAACCAACAGCATTTCATCATTGAAAACAGAAAACTCTCTGAGTCAGACCTTTAGCTTTATGCATGCTGCGTGTCTGTTGCAACTTCAACAACAACTGATTATTCAATAACAACTTATTATTGATGCTTACTTGCCTAATAAAAGCCCTGTAACTGAAAATGGTATGGGTGCAGCTTCATCGCTTCATCGATGAAGTCGCCCCCATACCATTTCCTCCTGCCCCCGCAATTGGGAAATGTTACATCCGCCCCTGCTGAGCCCCGCGCTGGCAAATTTTTGTCCAATTTAGCAGACGGTGGTGCAGGCTGCCGCTCATCTGGCCTAAATGTGGCCTGGGTGGGCGATTCTCAGACACACCAGGGGAAGCCTCGACTATATTTACAGAATTAACGACACACTCCGCGCGCCGCACAGCAGCTGCCTGCTGCACTTAGCTGATTGAGACGGCGGCCGCGGGGCCCGCTCACTATTTAGTCGAGCGCAACGATTGAACAGTTGGGCAGCTTTATGTGTGTTTTGCTCTCCCCACGCCAGAAATCAACGCTGACACTCCCGTGCACAAAAAAAAGAAAGAATGAAAGGAAAAAAGGCAAAACACTTGTTTAGGCAGATTGGGCTGTGTCGGGAATCACATGCCAGAAACCCTTTCTCTCTCTAGCTCCCTTTTGTCGGGGTGATGATCTCACTGTCGATGTCAATCTGCGGGGCCCCCGTCGTCCATACATCGTTTCTATTTTTTACATGGAAGACAGCACAGTCAGACTAGTGTTTTATGCAGAAATCCAGCAGTGTGCTACACAGGCAGCCATAATGCCAGGCAAATGAGCGAAGAGAATGAAAGTGATTCGACGTAGCGTGCGCATGCAGACGACGAGGCTTTGCGTGTTATTTGTGTAAAATGTGTTTATGTTTCACTGCAGGCACTGCACGCACAGTTTGCGTTTAAAGGCCTCCAGGCTATGCACACACAGACACACACACACGGCTGGCAAACTACTTCGCCCCATTGTGAGAACAAGAACAAAACAACTGTTAAAAAAAAAATGTTATGAAAATAAACATCACTTTCTAAACGCTGTGTACTACATCATGCACCCCACACCTCAGTCAGAGATGTTTAAAATTTCATCTCATGGCTGAAATCACCCCCAACACCCCCCACTCCACACACCTCCCCATGCAGCTACGTTTGTGCTTGTCGCTGCATTCACATGCAGCCACATCCGAATGTCAGTAATTTATACAAAGCCAGACATAAGCAGGGTATCATAACGTATAATAGGAATAATAGTCCTTTGATTTTTGGATCTCCTATCGGAACACCTGTCACTTTTTTTGGCAAGGGCACGCCCCGGCACCAGGTCTCCCCCTGCTGCTGTTGGGGGGAGGAGTGCACGTTCGTGCGCGTGCATGCGTGCGTGTGTGTGTGTGTGTGTGTGTGTGTGTGTGTGTGCGTAGGGAGAGAGAGAGAGAGAGAGAGAGAGAGAGAGAGAGAGAGTGGGAGATGAAACAGACGCGGTGCAGGCAGTGATCACACAGACAGACGGGGTGAGTGACAGACAATACCTGCTGTAAAATTCCCTCACATCTTCCCTGATCTGTATTCACAGATCTCTGCTTGCTGTATGCACTGCAAACTGTAGCTCTATACTACGCCACCGCCACAGCGCAGCACCTCCCCACTCACTTTTAACTCATATTTGGTGGATGCGCCTTTTGGTGGCGCATCCAAGTGTTATTAGCATAATTAACATTACTTAGCATTACTTAGCATTATTAGCCTTACTTGGATATTGGATATTTTGAAATTTAAAGACATTCCTATACCGAAAATATTTTTGCCTAAACCTGTAGCCTATTTTTGTATCACTATTGTTTCACTTTTAATATCCTTGTTGTCTTTTATTGTAATTGTGTTCTTATTATGCCTGTTGTACAGCACCTTGTAACCTTGTTTTGAAAGGTGCTTTATAAATAAACTTTACTTACTTACTTACTTACTTACTTACTTACTTACTTACTTACTTACTTAATTACTATTAGCAATTAGCATTGCCAGCATTACTTACTTAGCATTATTAGCCTCAATTAGCAGTATTAGCATTATTATTAATACATAGCATTAGCATTACTTCGCATTATTAGCACTATTAATGCTACTTAGCATAGCATTACTTAGCATTAGTTAGCATTATTAGCATGACTTAGGATTACTTATAGCATCACTCCCATTACTTTAGTTATTGAAAAATATCAGACCTCCAAGCTCATAGCGCGCCACAGAGTGGCGCGCTATGAGCTTGGAGGTCTGATATTTTTTGAAAATGGTGAAAATGTGGCACAAATCTTTGAGTTGTTTTTCAGTTCAGAATCCGTTAACTCACTGCAACTCTCGCGTGCACACACACTACTGAAGTGCACCGGGACATACACCACGTACCTACCTGCACCTGGTCCCTGTTCTCTCCCCATGTCCCTTTCTTCACCAAAAATATTGTGCCTTGTCTTTGTTCTTTGTCTAAATGCTCCCTCTGATCAGGAGGCATGAGAACTGCTGCATGACAAATACAGTATGGATGCCCCCCCTCCATCATCTCTTCTACTGTAATCTCACCTTATTCTGCTCCTTCAAATATTATGTCCCTCTTCTTCCGTCTGCGTTGTGAGACTCTTTAATTCCTCTGAGACTATACCGGTGCTCAAAACTCAAAACCTTTCGTGTCAGGAATGCCCCCAAATTAATCTGTATTTGACCCATGATGCATGGACATCGTGCATCCAAACATACTGTATTTTGAGCGGAGGTTCCAGGTTTCTGTTGTTAAAATCTTTCAGAATCTTTTTTTAATAGCCGGCAATCTGCAAGCTCACAAGTCAAAACATGCCAACATAAACCAATGTTGTGAGCTGATAGATCTATTTTGATAAGAATGATCTTATCTCATCTTAGATAAGATAAGAAGGACTAAATGGTACGATTCCCCGGGACTATGCATGGCAGGGGCGTCCTTCCTCCCTGAGCCAAGCCTGTGCCTGGCCGCATACCTGAAGTTTACTAAAGCATAGTTTTAAAGTTGCTAACCTAATATTCGATGGGCCCAGATGGTCCCCATAGGAAGACACATGCACATGCACAATTGCATGCACACACTCCAGTCTTGAAACTACACGAAACCTGATCTGCGTAATAGGAGCAAAACACATATCTTATCAGACAGCAGCAACACAACAGGGCCTGTTGGACCCGATTACGTTTTTTGTGGCAGATCCATGCAGGGGCGGATTGGCACATATTTTCCCACCGGGACAATTTTGCCTTTGCCAGGCCACCCTGGGGGTGGAAGCTGGTTAACCAGATGTAACTCTTTGAGAGTTAAAGTATTCATCACCAACTTAGTCTACACAACTAGAGAATGTAGAAGATTAATGGTCATTTTGATCTGTATGTTCCAGGCGAGCATCTAGCACATTGTAGTGCATTTTGGAAGCGCCACTAGTGCATTTTGGATCTTGTCCAGGCCACTAGGTGGCGCAGGCCACCGGGAAAACTCCCTGTACTCCAGATGGCCAATCCGCCCCTGGATCCAGGCTCCAGGTCTTCATCACTTCAAGTATCGTATTCGTCTCATATTTTCTCCGAGAATTGTTTTGACAAAACCAGTTGGCGTAAAAAAAAAAACAAAGTTGGAAATCGTCAGCAATCAGAAGACGAGGGGGGGGGGGGGGGGGGGGTTGTAGTAGTATAGCGTGCGTGTTTTTATTAGTTGTCGGCCCGGGTGGAACGTGTGTCTGGCGTCAGTCATCAGCGAGGTGTTACAGTGGAAGTGACATCAGATCCCTGCAGGGCTTGCTCTGCCAGAGATGCTGTTTGATTCCTGTTTCAGAGGAACAGGAGGAGTCTGCGAACAAGACAGCACTTACTCAACATCTCTGTTGTGCCGGCGTGGATAATATCAGTGGAGGAATGTAACTAGAGGTAAAAGAAAATCTAAAAATGTTTGGAAAATCTTGAGTAATTCTGAAATCCAATGCAGGGATCCCAGGAGGCTGCCAGGGGCGGATGTAACATTTTCCAATTGAGGGGGGGTGCAGGAGAAAATGGTACCGAAAATGTTATGGGTATGGGTGTGGTTGGTATGGGTGCGGCCCATACCATTTCGGTTACAGAACTTATGGAAGTATAAGCATAATAACATCATCAATGGTGTTGGCTTAGTGCTACGACAATTGTAGTTAGTTAGTAGAATAGTGTTTCAAATCATTTTAATTACAAACACTTTGAAATATCTTTAAAATTTGGGTTGTTTTGCGTGGCATCATGTTTGGAGGGGCAGTCAGGGCATTTAGGGGGCATTGCCTACCCATGCCCATGCCTAGATCCAGACAGCACCTTTTCAGATGGGTGGCCGCCCCCGAAAATACACATCAATTTGCGGTCTTTGACCCGGCAAGGTTTTTTTTTTTTTTTGATAAGCACTTCTCTATGCAAACAACACTGATGAAGTTGACGACGAGCCGCCATGCTCTCAGCCATGCAGCCGCTAGTATCTGTCACCCAGTGTGACCAAGCCAAGGAAATGCAGTCATTTGTGCTGCTAAATTACACAGTTGCCGTGACACAGGGATAATTACTGTGACACTGGCGCGCACACAGATGGAGAAATGTTTGTCAGCGGTGTGATCATAATTATAATCATTCTGCGATACTGAAACTGAATCAAACACAAGTCTGGTGTTTGATTGACCCTCATGTTCAAAACAACATAACATGTTGCTTCACTTTGTCCCACTTTTTTCCCCGACACAGAGTTTGATTGGTCCGGAAGGCTGAATCACAGACAGTGTGTGACTCAGGGCAGCCATACTGAGTTCTTGGACACGTAAGCCCTACATTCAAGGCTGTATTTCAACTTGAAGATCACAGAGATTACTCTAATTTTCAGCAATGATGAATGAATTATACTTTGCCATGCGACAATGTCAAAGGGCGACGCGTCACTGAGTGAGTTGTGAGCTTGTAAATGAGCTATTTCAGCTATTTCCAAAATTCCACTTGGGGAACCAGAAGGTTCCCAGTTTGATCCCAGGCTCTCCCAGAGTTACTGTCGGGGTGTCCTTAAAGCTGGATCCCAATCGATTATCTGGCACAGGGTTTATGAACCAATCAGACATGTACTGTATCCCTTCAGGCGATGGGATGGCAAAAAGCGAGCAATGTCACTAGGCAACACATGGTCTGCTTGTTTACAATAGACGCTCAGTTCTGCCACGTTACTGCTATGTGGCTAATTTCTACTTTATGTGTTCTGCTATGGCCCAGATGGTTAGCTCAACAGTTCAAACCTAAGGGTTCAAATCCCGAGCCTGATGGTCTTTGCCACGCCAATAGGCATAAAAGCCCCAAAAAACAATCTTTTTTTAAGTGTTCAGATATATATATATATATATATATATATATATATATATATATATATATATATATATATATATATATATATATATATATATATATATATATATATATTCTAACATGCTGATTACGTTTAAACTGAGTAATACAATGTCTAGGTTCCAGGATTTCTGAATGTTTGTGTGAACGGGTGAATGTAATGCACAATCTATGTAAATTTCCTTGGATAAAGGCTCTAAATACATGCACCATTCACAATTTATCAAAGGAAAGTTTAGGAAACTATAGCCATAAGGCTTTCATTCATCATTTTAGCATCCTTACATACAGTACGAAACTGTACCTGCTCTCTGCTGTCTTTGTGAACTTTTTAACTAAATACTAAAGTATCCAATCAATCTCTTCTTGACAATTCAGACACCAGTGCAGTGACTTCACAGCCATGAGGGCCACTTACGTACGGACAAATGAAGACATGTCGGTGAAGAGACTCGCCTATTCACTGGACACCCGTAGAGAGAAGAGATAATTTCTCATCATTTACGTCCTGTTGCATAATACATACGGTATATACCTACTTTGGGTGCTGAGTGTTCTTTCTGAGAGACTGACTAATGTGCGTGCCACAGGGGCCATCAGCGAGGCGCCCACCTGTGACTGGACACAGTCCCATCTTCTAGGCGGACCAGCAATTGGACAGTTCAGACAGAGCCAAACCGATTGGTTGCTTTTATCCTCTGGGAGGTGATGATGCCCAACTGTGGCCGGAGATTGATGGAGGGCCAGGCACCAGGGGCAGGAATGAGCACTGGAGCTTTGAAGTTTGTCCGCGTGGAAGGAAATTGATATATCAGTTTAAGCCCTGGACCCTATTAAGGGAGACCCCGTCAGGTTAATGTGATAGACTCCACATTACCCCCCAAACCCATTCAGGGACGGGGGACGGGGCCCTAATTCCACCCATCCACCCCCCATGCACTCCTCCCTGCTCAATGGCAATCTCATCTTAGTTCTCCCATCAGTAATGTTTCTCTCATGGAGAAGGGCCTGAGCTGAGGAGTAAATCACACAGTCAAACACGGGGCCATCTCTCTCCTGGAGTGATTTAAGCCTCTGGCCAGCAGGCTAATCGGCAGGCACAGATTCAAAGGCGTATTTGTGCAGAATGGTCAGTCTTTTAAAGTTGAAACAGCATCCAGTGTGTCCCTCTACAAAGCTCTACTAAGGCAAAGGGCAGGAGTTACCGCACTTTTTGGTTTATTTTATGTCGGGGTTTATGATCTGCATTTCAATTCTGTAGAGATGAAAGACGTCCACAGATCTGCAAATTTCAGAACTGGTAGTTTGTGACCTCGATAAGAATGCAAATCTGAAGTTTGTGTGTGTGTGTGTGTGTGTGTGTGTGGGGGGGGGGGGGGTATAAAGTCCCACAATGGAAAAACGCTGTTGACACACCCCCGATCTACTAGCCAGCAAGTGACCCCAGCAAACATCCTTGTGTGTCTGCCTTGTTAAGGGAAACAAAACCAAGCAGTTCTCCACAGTCTACTCTATATGAATTAAAAACTTTGCTCACAAAGTGGGGTTTCCTTACCCTGGACGATGACGTAAGAGCACAGCCATCGTGTGGATTTAGGAGCCCCTTTGTGTCCTTTGCTGTCAGACCCCCCCATACGCCCCCCACAGTCAAATACAGAAATGGAGGCTCCCAGAGCACAGAGATGTTCCCCTCCATCACTCATATATTTTTAATGACATGCAGAAACGCATTTACATTAAAAATGCAGTGGGGACTCTCCTTTCTTTTAATTCAGACGGTGAGTATTTATTATTAAACCTTTGTCTTGGAGGTCAGATCACTAGGAACGGCCTGTCCATCACACTGTTCAGGTCGTGCTTACATGAACCACGTTTTTGGACAGAATTATTCCCATGTCCTGCCATTCACCGATATTCACTTTGATTCGTCTGTCACAAGTCATCAAGCTACTATGAAATAGTGCATCAAAGGGACACACCTTTATCCCAGAACTAAACATGATAATATAAATAACTATATCATGTTAAATATGGAGAGATGGTCTAAGCTCTAAACTTGCAGGTAGCATAATTATTGTCTGCCTATAATTGTAAGCGGTAAGCTGTAGTTTAGCGCAGAGATCTGCACGTCTTTGGAGTCTGAAACATCTATGATTTCCATCCTAAGGGACCTACTGTGTGCACTGTACATACAGTATGCCATGGAAGTTTTATTTATGGTTAAGGTAGATCTATTACATTTCTGTTATTTTAGAATTTTTGGCAAATTTGTGGTCATTAACTGGTCACTTGTTGTGTCCCAAGGGGATTAATTTAATGTATCATTTATGAAATTGTGACATTATCAAGCATTAATAGTAAGCATGCCACTCTACATTTCCAATTAATTCAGTATGAGCTAAAATAAAATAATAATGGAATAACCAGAGAGGGAAATATCAAAAGCAGATATATATTTGAACCCCAGTACACCCCAGCAAATTCAACCACCACAAACAACAATGATGTGTAGATCATTAACTTCACCAAAGTCAACTTTCATCATACTTCCATAGAAATCAATGTTCGGTTCAAGTCCTGCAAAAACAATCGGTCAAGCTGGATGTTGGCGTGTAGAGAGACGATGATGAAATGGTTAGCTCTCTTAGCCTTGACATTCAGTCACTGATTGTCAACACAATTCAATGTGCATTACAATAAGAACCGCAGATTTACGCTGTACTCCAAATCTTCCGCCGCAGTCTGAAAAGTTAAGACTCTATCTTTGCCCATATAGGATTTGCCATAGTACTTGATCTCCTGTCATATGCATAGGCTCATATTATCTAACTTAAATAACACTAGACATAGCACTCTAGTGTATACACATGTTTCATTATAAAGATATTGCACTTTTAGGTTCTTCTCGCGCTTACATACGATTCGTGATAACTATTTGCATGTTTTGATGTATCATCTTACTATAAATCGCTCTGGATTAAGAGCATCTGCTAAATGCCTAAATTGTAAATTGCAAATTGCTGATTTATATCTGTTGATAACAAAAGATTATCAAGATATCTGTTGATAGTAGTTTTCTATCTAATGTAGCTATAGCAAAATCGTTTGCTCCAGCGAAACCGGAGGGGGAGAAAATGCCTCGTTGACTCAAACTAACAGAAGAGCTTCCTGGTATGTATGCCCGTGCATATTTTCCCTCTTCGAAGTCACGAGTCCTCAGATTAATCCCATGTTGTTCCTATTATCGCTCTCTCCCGAGACACTACGGTGTGAATGACTGTCTGAGGGCCATCAGATCCATCAAATTGGATTCAAAGAAATGTTCTCCATTGCTCCCTCAAACCCAGCAGATGTTGAGGTTTTTGTAAGGCGAATTCCTTTATTATGTTAATAAGCGCCGCGTTGCCACACGCCCCCATTTCCATTTGAGTAGGGGTTGTTGGCAAGGAAGAGAAAAACCCGTCAGATGGATTTGGCTGCCTCAATAAGAGATGTTTGACATTCAATCAGATGAGAAATATGGAATAAAAAAAATAAATGAAAACACACATTTCAATGGCGAATGGCATATGACAATCACAACACGACACGCCTTTGAATGAAGGGGAAGATCACAATGTAATTCTGCTGAAGTGTATTTTCATCGTAATACACAGACAAAGATCGGAGCACGGAGAAGCATGGAGTTTCAGGCAGCAGAGATGTTGTTCAGATGGTCGTTTATTCAGAGCATCGGCAGCAAAGTGTTACAGCAGGCAGTGTAGCCGGGCCGCGCCGGGCCCAGGCAACACGTGTGTGCACCGGCGTGGTGGCACACAGACTGATTCTCTAACTCAACATGACATGGGCTTTAAATACATTCAAATTACCTGCAGTTCGTGTCGGACGTGCAGAACATGACGGAGAGAAATGGCGGAAATTTACATTCACAAGACAAATGGCAACAAAGGTTCTTTCAACTGATGCAAACCACATTCGAATTTAAAAGTCCTTTGAACATATGTCCTTTGTTATGTTATGTCAACACCTTATTGTCTCACAACGTCTATGTCCTGGCTCCAGACACCTAGGGGTCCCCGCCATTCTCTAACGACGCCCCCAGAAAGGTGATAACAGTATAGGGCCTAATTAACATGGAATGACTGGTAAAATATGTACTGCTTTGTAGATTATGTCATGTAGATTATGAATATTGATTATTAACGAGACTTCACTCCCCCCTTTGATGGTTGATCAAAAACCATCACAAAAACAATAATAATCTATATTCATAATTTTTGATACAGGATTTGCACCCCCCTTTGATCCATACCCAACTTCCCACTCCCAGGTATCAAAAAGTTCAGTAAAATTACACGACAGAATTTTCTCCCCAAAAAGTTATGGATATTTTAAGACTATACACAAAGTTGCCAATATGACTCACTTACTTTACAATTAGCGGAGTATTTCTTCACGTTATTCAAACTTTTAAGACTAAAAATGTTACGCACAATGAACAAATCACATAACCCCCTCCTTCGAGAGTTACATGACAACGAAATGCCTCGATTCGCTCTTTAGCAAACCAAGACGAAAGAAGGCCTCTGTTCCGTCACCTTTTGACGAAACAAAGACAGCACCAATATACCGATAAGAAAATAAAAAACACATTTTAAGCCCGCTTAATTTAAACACATAAAGAGTTACTCTCAACACTATTGACCTGTAATTGAATCTAATTTTGGCAACTACGAAATCTCAAAATATAGCAATAATGACGGAATTGAATTTTAGCCTTACATTTAACTGACATTTAGACAAGACGTTTGTCGCCTTTTAACTCTCACAAAGAACATTTTTTAGAATATGAATAATAAACGGGTTTATAACGGATTAAACTCTGCTGTCGTAATCTCACATAGTAGATGCGAGCAGGACGTATAACCACATTTAAAACGCCAGAGTCTAATTATTAATAACTCACAAATTCTCTTCATATTTAGGCAATATCGCCGCATTGATTAAAATAGGCCGTTTTAGTCAATGTTTCTAATTAGCACGACAAATAACATATATAAATCAACATTTGCCTTCTCATTTACGTTGACTTTAGACTCACAAAACGCACAATTATGAAATCGAAAACTACAAGGAATATTACGTCTTAAATAGTTTCGACCTAAAACAACGGAAAATCTTCTTTCTTGCAGCTTAACTGTTCCTTTCCTTTACCTGGAAGTGTCCGGTTAGAACACGGATCTTAGCGGGAGATGTTTTCCTCCGGCTGTGCAGTCCATGTCCATCTGAAAACACTATCATCTCCCCCCTCCCAACTCATTTTGTCCAATGAGTTGGGAAAGAAAAAGAAGGCCTCGTCCACGTAGTTTCCATCCACGGACCCCCTCGCGGGTTCCCGTGAAGGCCGCAAGCTTGGTGGATCAGTCCCGCGCTGCTGCTGCTCTACGCGCCGCATGGAGAACTTGCTCCCCACGTGGAGACCCCGCCGCCGGCCAGCTGGATCCCCGGCGCGCCGCCGCCGCCACCACGCCACGCCAAGCAGACGAAAGGAGCGTGCACTCTCCTATATGCCAGCCGTGCGCCGCGCTGGGCCGCGTGCGCTTCCATCCATCGTTGTCGCCCCGTCCGGCCCGTCCACGTTGAGATGATGAAGAAGAATCCCCTCGCGTGGCTATGACGGCCCTCGTCCTGCGCGCCGCAGTTCACCAACCCGTCGACTGATTGATGATCCGGCGATGCTGGCTCCGGTCGGCACTCCTCGCTGGTGGTCCCCGCCGCCATCTCTCCGCGTTGAAAGCACCCAGTTGCGAATCTGGGCGATCCTCCGCTCGCAGACAGGACATCAAAACTCCGCACTCCGTCGCCGATCAAAAATACTGCTCACTAGACCGAAAAAAATGAAGGTCCCCCGGTTCTATTCGTCTTCTTCTCGCCTGCCACTCTCAGAAGACACGGGTTCTGCTCGCCTGACGTGAAAAGAGTCCACATCAATCCGACCGGCCAATTTGCACCAAATGAAGTGTATTTTCATCGTAATACACAGACAAAGATCGGAGCACGGAGAAGCATGGAGTTTCAGGCAGCAGAGATGTTGTTCAGATGGTCGTTTATTCAGAGCATCGGCAGCAAAGTGTTACAGCAGGCAGTGTAGCCCGGCCACGCAGGGCCAGGACAACACGTGTGTGCACCGGCGTGGTGGCACACAGACTGATTTTCTAACTCAACATGACATGGGCTTTAAATACATTCAAATTACCTGCAGTTCGTGTCGGACGTGCAGAACATGACGGAGAGAAATGGCGGAAATTTACATTCACAAGACAAATGGCAACAAAGGTTCTTTCAACTGATGCAAACCACATTCGAATTTAAAAGTCCTTTGAACATATGTCCTTTGTTATGTTATGTCAACACCTTATTGTCTCACAAATGTCCTGGCTCCATCACCTAGGGTGCCCGCCATTCTCTAACGACGCCCCCAGAAAGGTGATAACAGTATAGGGCCTAATTAACATGGAATGACTGGTAAAATATGTACTGCTTTGTAGATTATGTCATGTAGATTATGAATATTGATTATTAACGAGACTTCACAATGTAATTCTGCCACCGTGTTCGCTCTTTAAAGACACTGTCTTGTATACAGTTTGCATTGATTATATTCCTTTGAAGTACACAGGGAAAAGAGAGGACGAGGGAAATGTTGCGGCGACAATAGGCACTTTTTTCTTAATTTCCCGCACTTTCAATTAGCATAAAAGCTGACAACAAATACGCAGCCAGATGGACATCTAGACTAAAGGCTTCTGTTTACAACACAGGAGTACAAAGCGTACTATCAATGCTTCCGCTATTTCTCTCTTTTTATACACACAGTGCACGCGCGCACACACACACGCACACACACACACACACACGGGTGCGCACGCACACTCGCAGACAGCCACAGGGTGTGGCAGGAAGCATAACCATATGTGGGGGGAAAACAATTCATGTTCATGTGTCATATGTTATTGTTTATACAGTACAGTATATACAGTACGTATGTCATGTACTGTATGTTGCAGGAGTTGAAAGTGGTCGCAGTGATTACAGTAAAATGCATAGTAGACAATATACTGAAATAGTTACGAAACAATATGTTCATAATGAAAACATGGCAGTTTTAAGCGTGATGTGGGCACGGCACATGCACCATTGTGATTCTGTGTGTGTGTGTGTGTGTGTGTGTGTGTGTGTGTGTGTGTGTGTGTGTGTGTGTGTGTGTGTGTGTGTGTGTGTGTGTGTGTGCGTGCGTGCGTGCGCACGCGCTCAGAGGCAGAGAGAGGGGCTGGGGTCTGCATGAGGGAGTGTGTGCTGGTCTCTGATAGGCCACATCCAGGGTGCACTGAAGCCTTTCGCATATATATGGAATTTCTGAATATCTGAACCATTATTTAGCATCCAAATCAGTTCTGCTTGTCTGACTGATGGACAATTTCAGTGTGACCCCGGTCTCTTTGCATGTGACCTATACTGTCGGGATTCTTGCATATTGTTTGGGTGTTTCTCGTGCGGTTTCTTCTCCCGTTTCTTCCCTTTTGATCCTTTTAACATGCTCTTTGTGTCGGAATCCATGAAATATTCATGGCTGGACCGTGGCTTTGCCATATCTTCATGTACAATTATTGGCAGGCGGCCGTGTTATGTCGGCCCCATCTTAATAGTAGGTATTGAGCTCATTTAAGTGTGACTTGAGATTTTTCTGACAGTTTAAGGGGCCGGTCGGTGTTATAAATTGATAAGAGCAGACATTATATTTGCAGATCGTGAAGTGGGCCCCGGTCTTCACGTTAACATTAATATTGATGAACACAAATAATGTGTCTCACATGAGAGAACAAGGGTTGATATTTGAGTATAATGTACTCTCTAAGACCCAAGTTAAAAAGAATAATGATAAAAATAGAAAGTCTAGAATATATCGTTGTTGACATCATCATCGTAATCATCATCGTCATCATTATCATCATCAGTAAACAGTAATGAAACACAATATGATGACTATCCTACTGCTGCTACTGCATATACAGTATACTATAGCTATTGGCAAATATGCCAGTCCAACCACAGATCAGACACAGGTTTGACATTATTGTGGTTAAATAAAATGCTGGGAAATATGGAGTTTGCTTTGGAGTTACCCAAGTGCATATTTCAGCTATTCTCGGTTGTTGGAATTCAAGATATTTTTTCTTATTATTACATATACAGTATTCTTCTCTGGTATCAGTATTTGGTATCGGTATAGGCTAACACAGATATTGGGTGCAATTCCCGATCGCTGTGGTGTAGCCAGGTATGGTGTAAGTCCTCTCATTGGCTGCATGGCAGCAAATCAGGTTAGGGCCGTGCTCATTGGCTGCATGGCAGCAAATCAGATCTGTGGCCTTGAGGTAGGCCCGAAAGCCTATACCACCAGGTCTGGGCCTGGGCCTACCAAATAATTATCCATAATAATTAAAACCAGTCGTCAAGATCTTCAGCTCATGATGAACAAAGCAGGGGAGTACAGTAACAATTTTAATTGGGGTCAGGTAATTTCTGGACCAGAAATCAGGGCTGGTGGTATAGGTTTTCGGCCTACCCCAAGGCCCCAGACCTGATTTGCTGCCATGCAGCCAATGAGAAGACTTACACCATACCTGGCTACACCACAGCGATTGAGAATTGCACCCATTGTCATATCAGGATCAGATCGGAAAAGCAAAAAGTGGCATATTGGGACATCCCTAGCATATACATAAAACAATGCAACAATCTCCATAAGATATGTTGCATCTTTTGGCCTGACAAAAGGAGGACCTGTACAGAAAGACAAACTGTGGCAACGTGTTTCTGGAAATGAAACCCAGCCGGCTCCGATGCCTCGGACATGTGGACCATGCAGGACTACAGTACATTCCTAAAGTAGCCTAGAGATGGACCCCACCTGGAAAGAGGAAACATGGGAGGCCAAAAACAACCAGGAGAAGAACTGTGACCTCAGAACTGTAGATGGCAAACCTGCACAGAATGGGCCAGGTGGAAGCAGATAGTCAAGAGCCTTTATGTGTTCATGGAACACAGTATGGCAGTCTGTGAACTATTATGACTAATAATACTACTAGGCTACTACTTCTGCTAATAACAACATCAGTAATACTACTAATTTATAGTATATATGTAAACACAAGTTATTATTTTAGTAGTAGGCCTAGTAGTACAAGGCTTGTTTCCATTCCATGCAAGCTTGGAAAATCAACAATGTTGGACATTGTAATTCCAAAAGAAGAGAAGGAATTATACAAAGCAGGGTGCATTGATGACATCATCATCAGGCCAAAATCTAACAAGCTGTTCCTGAGAGCAATTTCTATTAAACCACCTACCTAAGTTAAATGTCATGTTATTTCGCCTTTAATAATCAAAACAATAATGTTTCTGTAACAAAATGATAACTAATGATATTATAATTATAATACAGTCCTCATCGTCATCACGTTCTTTGCCACTACCTTATGACTCCTGACTCCTGATGGGTAAACTGGGGTTGTGTGGATAGTGCTAACAGGGTTAATCTGGTGCTCTCCCTCCATCATGGACCATGCAGGGTTATTGGCAGGCGTAATTGGACAGGAGGATGTCATTATCACAGCCTGCCCCCCGCCCAGGACTCACAGGGACATGCAGGCCGTGTGTGTGTGTGTGTGTGTGTGCGTGTGTGTGTGTGTGTGTGTGTGTGTGTGTGTGTGTGTGTGTGTGTGTGTGTGTGTGTGTGTGTGTGTGTGTGTGTGTGCATGGTACGGTGCTATGGGAGCTTCAGCGTTTTGTATGGTTGTCTTCTCCCCCGCCGTTTAGGCCTGATGTAGATTCTAAAAAAAAAAAAACACTCCTTCTAAAATCTGACCTAATGTTTCTGAAAACGTTCGAATTTGTATTCAAGAATGATAAATATAGGCTAAAGCAGGGGGTGGGCAACTTTGAAGATAGAGAGGGACCACTGTATTTTCATGAATGTTTCTGTTGCATCAAAAATAGTCGATCTATAAGATACAGCATGTCACAGCGTGACATGTCTTTGGAGCTTGTAAAGCTGCTATTTTTCCTGTATTTGAAATTCATGTCATTTTTTAATGACATGACATGAATATATGAATGATGAATAATATGCTACCCTGTTTCATCCTATTATCTCCCCACTCGTCCCACACATACCTCAAGTCTCTCAAATGAACCCTTTGTACCGTATCGGGTCACCCAAACAAGGAATCCAATACATACTGCTAGTATATTGTGTGAGTGATGCTGTCTTGTTGAAGGTGAGATATCATGAAGTTATTTAGGGTTTCAGAAAACCAAACCACAAGTGCGTTGAGTTGGATGGGTGAAGTGTGCAGCGGTGACGTCCAGGGTTGGGTAGTAACGGATTACAAGGAACGGCGTTACGTAATCAGATTACAAAAAAACAGTAACGGTAACGCCTCACGGTACATTTTAAAACGTGTAATCTCGATTACAGTAACGGCAAGATTGTAACGGGGGTTACATGCTGATTACATTTCTGGAACCGGGTCCACAGACTCCACACCCGGTTCAATCATTTTTTTTTTATGAACTGGATCCCTTAACAAGTCCCATCAATCAAAATGTGATCCGATGTGAGCGCATGCATGCGCTGATCTCAGAGCAGAAGCAGCAGCAGCGACGGAGCAGCTGTGTGTGTGTGTGTGTGTGTGTGTGTGTGTGTGTGTGTGTGTGTGTGTGTGTGTGTGTGTGTGTGTGTGTGTGTGTGTGTGTGTGTGTGTGTGTGTGTGTGTGTGTGTGCGTGTGTGTGTGTGGAGCGCTTCTAAACTTAATACAACGTCACCTGCTTTAATCTCTTCTACCAAAATGTAAAAGTGTTCTTACTAGATAGTGGAAACGATGTCCAATAATCCATTAACTGTGGTCTCCGATGCCCTCCTTATAAACTCCATGTTTGTCACGTTGTCACGTTAAAAAAGTGGGCTCCAGTAAATCCTCGATAGTCAAGAGTTACAGTATTCCATGGAAGCAGGTCCAATCAAACGATAAAGCATAACTTTAGATAAAAATAACTTCTCTCTAAATAGGCTTCAACAACACGGAGCCGACACGGAGTAAAACACACACACACACACACACACACACACACACACACACACACACACACACACACACACACACACACACACACACACACACACACACACACACACACACACACACAATAGCCAGCTAATGTCGGAGTTG
>CM076966.1:36747175-36749675 GCA_039105355.1 Benthosema pterotum
AGGTAGGGGAAGTGATTTGAAATTCATGGTGTAGTACCAGCCTGGTGCACTAGGTAGCTACACTAAAAGTAGCTACACTATGTGAACCTGCTGCTCTCTCCTGATTGGAGGAGAATTGTGGTGACCTGGGGAACTTTTATTAGCTCCTCTGCTAACGTGGGGGAGGGGGAAACTCCATATGTGGTTTCCACACCTTATAATAGAGCATTTTAACAGAAAAAAAATATTTTTTGGGTGATATCTGACAAAAGTGAAATCACTTCCCCTACCTTTTATGATACGTAAACACCTGAATTACTTTGAGAATCTACATTAGAAAATGTAAAATAATTGTTATTTTGAACAATGTTTTGGCAGTTATCTCTCCTAAATTGTGGACACAAACTCGAAAAACCTTAGTTTTGGGTCCGAGAGACAGAGTAAAGTCAACATTAAAGCCCTGGTATGAAAATAGTTGAAAACCACTGTTTTAGAGTGATAATGTTTTGCTCTCAAATATACAACAACTCTTTCTTTCTTTCTTTCTTTCTTTCTTTCTTTCTTTCTTTCTTTCTTTCTTTCTTTCTTTCTTTCTTTCTTTCTTTCTTTCTTTCTTTCTTTCTTTCTTTCTTTCTTTCTTTCTTACTCTTATATGTGAGCCGTGGAGGTGCTAAAACGACAGATAAAACATGCCATGCGATGTCACGACATCACAAGCTGATGGCAGTGCAGCACGGCTCCCAAACAGCAGAGGCTGAGGGAAGGGTTAAAGTACCAGTTGTATAGTCGTACTACACCAGACCCCGGGATCACCCATGCCATAAATCACCGCATGAATCTTTTAAAACGGCTCTGCCGATGTAAAATGCTCCTATTCCATGTCCCTAGCGGCGTCCCTGGCCTGGATATAGGACCAGGCGGTCAGGGGTTATATGGGTGATAGTCTTGCGATCCTAAACAGTAGCAGTACAGTAAGCAAACTGCACTTTTTATGAGCTGATGAACACGCCTGGGTTTGGAGGGATCACGGAGCGGACTTTGTACAGCTATGTGCTCTATTTTTGTGGATGAAGTTCAGACATCCATTAAAACCCTGTGTTGGCACGGAGGCCCGGGTTACTCTGGGGGGGTTAAGTTTGTTTTGAAGATGCATCAGACGGGGAGTCGGGGAAACAAGGGCTGGGCAGAAATAGCTCTATGGGAGATAGTAGTTGGTAAACTCATAACTGGCTATAGGGCTGAGTGATATGGATGGATTATGGAAACCCAATGTATTTTCTGACTAAATACCTGGGTTTTGTGACAATAATAATTGTATTGTGACGATATGTTTTTCAACTTTTTCCAAACATGGTGTTTTTGCTATCCATGTTTTTGAACGATGTAACACGGTCTGCAATGCACAGCTGTCTGTCTGTATGTCTGAGTAGGACCTTTAACCCCTGTCTGAGTATTATATTATCTTTGAACATACAGTATGTAGTTAAAATCTGAAAAATCCATGTTATGTCACAATATTATGATATCTCAACACTCAGTCTCATATTATGATATCAATATATTATTGATTTATTTCCCAGGTGTCCTATCCTTCTACCACAACTACACCAGCCAGCCAGCCAGCCAGCCAGCCAGCCAACCAGCCAGCCAGCCAGCCAGCCAGCCAGCCAACCAGCCAACCAACCAGCCAGCCAACCAGCCAGCCAGCCAGCCAGCCAGCCAGCCAGCCAGCCAGCCAGCCAGCCAGCCAAGGTAACCTGCTGCTCTCATGAAGTTGTTTGATGAATCAGAGGGGGTTGTAATTTAATTATTGTGTAAATCTGATGCCTGTATTGACTGATTTTCACAGACATCGTGTGATATTAGTTAGAGTAGTGTAATGTCTGGCATTACTGTATAGTTAATAATGTAGTTTTTAATCGGAAATATATAATGTGTTACTACTGTACATGGCTTAAATGAATGCTCCAATCAGATGGCACGGTTCTGGCCTAGTTGTGTATTATTTCTGTCTTATTAGTTATTTATTAATGTATTAAGCCAAGTAATAAGTGGGATAACACTCGACAAACCGGTTATTTGTTTCCTAACAACTGTCCGAGGTGAAGCCGAGGTCAGTTGTTAGGAAATAAATCATATCACAGTTATACTTAGTAATGATATCTCTCGCGTGCCGGAATTATCGCAAAGAATGAGCCTGCGGTGATCCATCGAAACCTTCACTTTATTTGCATGTACTGTATATATTTTTAAAAATATAAATAATTTTATTCTAACAGCAACATCTGCGTCCACAATGATGTGGTTTAGCTGCAGAGGGGCCACAGCTTTAGGTTTGAAAAAATAAAATCTAAAAATAGGCCAGTCTTCAGAAGCTGTGCCACAGGCAGCCAGGAAATGCTTTGATTTCTCTTCCCTTCTTTTTTGATTTTATAAGAATATTCAATAAAGCCTGTGGATCTGGTGAACAGGTGGCAGAGCTTAGGTTCCCCCCGACTCCACTAAGGCAAACTTCCCTTAC
>CM076966.1:36754675-36769675 GCA_039105355.1 Benthosema pterotum
ACTGAATTGATGACACATTGCTGAACACACAAGCCATTCACTCTAAGGGCTTATGACAATCGTGACATCAAATCCGAGGATTCTGCACACTCTGGCACATACCCACTCACACACACACACACACACACACACACACACACACACACACACACACACACACACACACACACACACACACACACACACACACACACACACACACACACACACACACACACACTGTCTGATGTCGATACTAAATAATTTGTTTCTATGGAATGCTTTGTTGCTGTTATATTGTAGATATTTCCGCTGCCTACTGTTGTAGGATCATCTTTTTTATTGTGATGTGTGGAAAAATAAAAGCAAGGAGAAAAAAACAAAATAAAAAAATATATATCAGCAACTTCCACAAAACACGGAGTACAACTGATCCGGTCTCTGTATATCTGCCGCCACCATATAGCTTAGCTTCTAGCAGATATCAAAATCTTTCGCTTTTCTTCCTCCCACATTCTGCAGCAGGAGAACAAATCGGCATGTTTGGGGCTTTGTTGGTGTGTGCCTTGTTGTAACTCTACTGAACAGCCACCAGGCCAGCAGACAACAGAGCAGTGATTCTGCAGTAGTTAACATATCCGCAGTCATGCTGCGACGGAACTCTACCCTGCCAGAATCACACTCAAATGAAACGACTAAATTTTTCTCTCTCTTTCAAAGTGCTTGTAAAAAAAAAAAAACCTATGTGTGCACATAGCCCCCATTCATACTTATATTCACACTTAAAGTTAAGTGCCGTGTACGCATCAAGCTATGGCTGCTCGCCGAAGTCTCTGTGTGTGCTCGGGGAGCTTAAGGAGTTTTGAAAGTTAAAAGACGTTTTCTTTTTCCCCTCCCTGATCCTGTTGTGATGTTTCCCTGGCTGATCTTGGGTGTCAGAGCAGCGCTTCGTGATGCTATTATGTTAGAAGTAAGGTAATATAACCGTGACAGCCTTCAGTACCCATTTGAAAAGTGCGCTTTAGAAAAAGGCAGCCTCGCGCGCACTGCAACTTCCTTCCTTGAAGAAATGCACGTTCTCCCTCGTCTCACACTTTCAAGATTCTTGTTAAACACAAAAGGAGCAGGGACTCTTCTATGGGACGAAGGAAAAAGAAGAAGAAAAAAACAAGCCAAGAAGGGAAAAAACAACTTTTGCGGAAAAAAATATATAAATTACTATGAGCGCGCGTATGCGAATGTCGAGTCGAATTTGGTGCAAAGCTTGAAAACGGTGCAGTTTAAGGGCTTCAAGGCCGACCTTGAAAAGTCGACTGTCAGAATCGCGTCGGTGTGTAGCCGGCTTCCCGCCTGTCGAGGTACAGGCAGAATCACGACATTGTTTATTCACTTTGATTTGTCAGCGATGCATGCCAGAGTATTGACAAAAGATCTCTCCTCCTCGCCGCCCCGCGCCTACACCACCCTCCCTTCCCAGTGCTGCATATACACACACACACACACACACACACACACACACACACACACACACACACACACACACACACACACGATTCCATTATATCTGCACCTGAGTGCACGCGGCCCCCTTTATCGATGCGCCGCCATAACCATGTACCTCTGCTAGCGGCACTTAGGGAAACATTGATGAAAATGTGTTTTTTAAGGGTCACTGCTGCCCATTAGAATTAGCGGTGCTGACCGAGACGGTCGTCATGTCTGTCACTCTCTCTCCCACCCTCCCTGTCTGTCTCTCGAACCTAGCCCTTCATCCATACTCACCCCCCTCCCCTTTTCCATCAGAAAGGGTGTGTGGGTGTGTGTGGGTGTGTGTGTGTATGGGGGGGATTGGTGGCTGCCCATACAGGGGGCTATGGTCCTCTCTCCGTGTGGCACATCAAACTCTATAAAGGGAATCATTTATGTGCCACTCCCCATTATAGAACAGCATGGAGACAGCTAATGAGGGGCCAAGGCAAAAGGAATACTTCCACCACTTTGCTACTAGACAGTCACTGGCACAGAAAGAAAGAGAGAGAGAGAGAGAGAGAGAGAGAGAGAGAGAGAGAGAGAGAGAGAGAGAGAGAGAGAGAGAGAGAGAGAGAGAGAGAGAGAGAGAGAGAGAGAGAGAGAGAGAGAGAGATACAGGGGAGAGGGGAAAAAAACGTTGGGTCTTCAGGGAATCATTGTTTTGGAGGGAGAAAAAAAGAGAGAGGGAAGAACAAAAGCGACGTGTGATTTTCTTTTTCCACTGCCCCCTCCTCCCCGTTCATCTGTTGTTGGCATATTTATTTATTTCTTCACCCCACAAGCGTCTAACTTAAGCTATACGGCATGCACCGTTGCTTGAGGTGAAGATTCCATCCGCAGAAAAACACACGCCGTAACACATTGTTTGTGGGATAAATTGCGCATTTTAGCGATGGCAAATTGCTGATGGCGGTGTGTGTGTGTGTGTGTGTGTTTATGTGTGAATAAACATACACTGCTGACACTCCAGTTTTTGGACTAGACCTCTATATATATCGCACCACACATTTCTGTACGGTGTGTGTGTGTGTGTGTGTGTGTGTAGTGTGTGTGTGTGTGTGTGTGTGTGTGTGTGGGTAGTGTGTGTGCCGTGTGTGTACGCATGTTTGTGTTTGTGTACAGCATAGATGGGGCCGGTGTACATGCACGTCGCGTGCGCGAGAGCCAGGCATCAAACGTACACTTGCCGCGCACGCTCAAGAGGTCTAGTGCCGCTGATAAAAAGGTAGCTGTGACATTTCCAATTTGCCATGCACCAGCCCACTCCATTTTCTTTCCTGCTGCCTCTTACATGCTAGAGTAAGCCTCTAGGATTGACAATAATTACAGCCTGCATAAAATGAAGAGGGTAATATGAACACAGCTTTGCCATAATTGCCTTTTCATTATTTGCTAACAGTGAGCTATTCAGTCATAAGAAAGAGATGGCATAGTAATTGGCTGACAATGGGAGGCAGAAGCTCTGCTCAGAGACTGTGGTAATTTTTGTGTCGCTGCGAAGGTTTTTCGGGGGGCTTTTTTTATTAAAAATCTGAAGCATTAAACTGTAATTTAAAACTACAATTTCCAGCATGAATGAAAATCTGGGTATTAACATGAGCTCCTGTTTAGAGTGGAACATCCTATTAGGAGTATTAACACTATTTGGTAAGTTTCCATGCGGAGGCCCGCCTTCCACCATGCAACCAAATGGGATTTAAGACAGCTTTGTTTTCTCCCTTGTTCACACTCACCACCACAACAACAACACTAACAACAACAACGTGTGTGTGTGTGTGTGTGTGTGTGTGTGTGTGTGTGTGTGTGTGTGTGTGTGTGTGTGTGTGTGTGTGTGTGTGTGTGTTCAGGGCTATGAGATACATATTGTTTACCTACATTTTCGATTATTACTTAACTATACTATATACTCACAGCTCACACACACATACACAAAATACTATATATTTCTTGTGCTCGCCTTAAAGTTGCAGTGAAACTAATGCCGTGATAATGTCTAGAAGGCTACAGCAATAAAAGCCACTTAAAATTGTGCTCACCAGTTTGATTCTCATCGCTGCTGTTTGTCCTCTAAAAAGTGCGCTTTTGATGACAAACTAAACGTTTTCGGTTCTCGGTCTGATCATCATTCACTACACAAGAACAAGGAAAGATCCGACAGTCCTAGCATATTTTTAATGAAGAAACATAGCCATATATAGCGGTGCCTTTTTCACATAGCAGAAATTGTAGTACAAAATGTAAACATAGCCTATGCACTTTTCATTAAAACCACATAAAATGGATGTACCTAGATTAGAGTTGTGGTAGATTCTACCCATATCTAATAATGATGCTGAGGTATCATAGGCTCAGCTATCAACG
This sequence comes from Benthosema pterotum, assembly GCA_039105355.1. Lineage (NCBI taxonomy): Eukaryota > Metazoa > Chordata > Actinopteri > Myctophiformes > Myctophidae > Benthosema > Benthosema pterotum. The sequence goes on from CM076966.1 coordinate 36,758,546, forward strand.
TGTCCCCAAATGACCACCAACACGTGGTAAAGCTGCGGAATCCGGATAAAATTGAACCTAGTCCGAAAACTTCTTATACTTTTAATTTAATCTCAATCACAAGACACCCATACAGTGCATTACATTAAACTTAATTGTTATGCTAAAATACTGTCACTCTTGTTTACAAACGATACTGCATACGATACAATGTTCTTCAACGACCCCATAGCCTGGAGGTATCTGACGCTCTGATTGGTTTAGAAACTTCAGACGCCAGCATTTCAGGTGGGACCAACAATAAAAACGCCCACCGTTTTCCATTCACTGCACTTATCATTAGCGTAACTCTCACAGCATACAAATTGGACAGTGAAAGGGTCCCATTCGGCTACATTCGTAAAATCTTTAAAATGGATAAAGATCAACAAACACAACATATTCAGTCTTGTACCGCCGCATGTGACATAATTAAAACTCTGTTTAAAACAGCCAACAATGGCTTTAAATTACTATTCCTCCCCATGTGCTCGGTGAGCAGCGGCGGGTGTCGGTTAGCCATGCAATTTGATTGGGTTCGGGGTCAGGAAAAACAACATGAATAATGTCGGGTCCGGGGGTATATAGAGGGATCATAAAAATTCTTAAAAGTACCTCATATTCTTGGCATATGGCGCTGTGCTCGTCTGGTTTATGTGGCTATGGCTCTATCGCGCACAGTGTGTAATTTTCACAACATCAGCGTGGTTGTGGGTCAGTGGGAGGATAGCAGACGCTGTCGGCACGTAGGACTGTGTTCCTGCACAATAATCCACTTCATTCAAAGAATCCAAAATACATCGCTTATGTTACCTCTGTGGAATACATTGGAATATAGTGAAGATTAATTATAGCCGAGTGTTATGGCATAGGGTAAGTGATTTCTGCCTTTAAATAAGTGTTAAATATCTCTGTATTGTGAAAGCACTCCATTGTTATGGAGTGTTTGTTCAGTAATAAGGATCTCCATGTCTCTCTCTGGCTATTTGTTATCCAGAAAATGCATTTTCAGGTCGGGATAATTTTATAATCAGAAGAGAGCAGTGAAATTGGTATTTCTGGTTTTCTGCCTGGAGTTAAAAGGCCCAATCCAAATCTACCATGCCTCGTACCATGCATGCAATATACATCACCATGTCAACATAGTGACGACATCATAACACTAACCCTTCCCATTATCATACCACAATAATTGTCGGCCGGCGTAAATTGAGGTGGGTCGTGCTAAGGTGAAAACTGGCATTTAATGTAATCATTAGTGGGTGTGGCTAGCGTGACCTCAGTCTGAATTGTCATTTTGCTTCATTTCATTTCATTATTCAGACTGCAGTTATCAAAGTGCAGTCTTTGGGTTGATTGGTTCATACCAACCCATAAGAATATTGGGAAAGCAAACAATGTTGTCGTCATTAATGTCACTAATGTGCTAGCCCGGTTGCTAACCAAACAAACACAGCCAATGAGTGTTAGTGAGTAGTGATCAAAAGCAGTAAAATATGTCGGATGATGATGTTTGTAAAAACCTGATGCTTCTTTAAAGAGTGACGCTTCTTTAAAGAGTGCTGGCCAATCAGCTGCTGTAGTTGGATTTTCAACTAACACTAACCACACCAGAGGGAGGGACGCCAGTCCCTTGACTCACAAGGGAAAAAAATAAGGTAGTATTTTTTAAGGTGCCGATTCATAGCTGGAGCCAGGCTAGGGTGTGGCCACAGACAAACATGAGTCCTATCACTGCAGTGTACAAGAATTTTCACAACTTCTTGTACACTGCAGTGATAGGACTCAATCTTCAGTAGCATCAATCTTTAGTAAGTACTGGAGAGACATACCGAAAGACCTTGTTATGGATGCATTGGATATACAGAACAGTAGATACAATACATTGTGCTAACTTGCTTCCAACCCCAAACCAAATGGACAGGAGGATGCTTATTGCTTAGCAAGGATGAGAGAGAGAGAGAGAGAGAGAGAGAGAGAGAGAGAGAGAGAGAGAGAGAGAGAGAGAGAGAGAGAGAGAGAGAGAGAGAGAGAGAGAGAGAGAGAGAGAGAGAGAGAGAGAGAGAGAGAGAGAGAGAGAGAGAGAGTCGAGACTAGAAACAGTACCTAGCCCCAGGCAGTAGTTTGGTTTTGGAACTGAAAAACACATTTAAATTCCTGTGAAATTGTTGTGGAGTTCCAGGCTGAACCAGACCGACCCAGTCTATAGTGTTTATCCAGAACAGAACACTGTACAGCGCAACATGGTGTCCTTTCTTATCCTGCAACACACACACACACACACACACACACACACACACACACACACACACACACACACACACACACACACACACACACACACACACACACACACACACACACACACACAGTCTCCTCGTACGCCCCTCTACTGTCAGCAACAGTTAACAAGCTCTACACTCAATCAATATTAATCTTATCATCGCTGTTGGGTGGAAAACCTTGTATATCCCAAAAGAACCTTTCTTTGGTTAAGTAAGGGACAACACCCGACGAACCGGTGATTTGTTTCTTAAATTAAATAACTAATAATTGACAGGAATAGTACATAACAAGGCCACTTTTATGTGCCTGCAGTTGTGTAGGCTACGTACGTCCATGCAAGGAGGTCTGTTGTTGAGCAGAGCGGTCCATTGTTGTGACCTTATGTGACCGCTCACGTGACCAGAACGCTGGCTTCTGATTGGAGCATTCATTCAAGCCATGTAATAAGCATTTATAAGGCCCACAAACAGACTTAATCACTTTCAGCCTGGTGTCCCTAATTCGGACACGGCATTAGAGGCAAAAGACAAAATACCGTGGAAATGTCCTCACAGCACCTTGCATCGCAATTGTACATGAGCTATTTGTGTGACATTGTCACTTGACGCATAAATACAGACCTTCAATGATTGTATGATGATCTATTTAGCCATAATGTAAGAAACAAAAAGGCAAACTAAGGAGATACAAGGTTTCTGGCAGACAGCGGCAGACAGTGCATACTATACTCCTCAGCTGTAGCCCCTAATCGTTTAGCTCAAGTGCTTGCATGAGCGAGGAATAAATTACATTTACAGTGCAATCACTAAGGGCCTGGATGTTTCCCGGGCATTAGCCAGCATTTAAAGACGGCCCGACGTGGTAGGACATTAAAGACAAGACCGGCGGACATCGATTGGATGAGCCAAACAACAAGCAGCCAAGCGGATGTAGAGAGAGAGAGAGAGAGAGAGAGAGTTGTAATACGTCACTGTGAAAATATACACTCAACTGGGTCTGATAGATTTGCAATTTATTCATGTATTGGCATCAGCTGGTGTATCCTACTGTACTGCCCGTGCTGGTGTAGCCTAGCCTATGCTACGTATGCTGTATTTCCATAGCTGAAGGAATGTGCGTGACATCATAATACCTGCAAGTTGTGCAGAAACACCTATACAAAATTCCTATTTTTGACTAGGACCCCTGTGTGACACATTGTGAACTTGTGGATGTGTTTGCTGTATTCACAATACATTTAAAGTATGGCTGGCACAATATGGTACCTCACGATACGATATAGTTGGCGATATTAGGGCTCCGATAAAGAATATATCAGGATATGTGATACAGTATATTGTGATATTTGTGATATATCAATTTATTGCATGAAATAAATCAACGATATATCAAGATACTGTAGCTGCAGCTGAAAAAACTAAACAAATGAATGAATGAAACTAAAAGGCAAAAATTTGTCTCAACCGATTCTGAATACTGGGCTTTTTATTTTTATCTTTTGTTTGTTTTTTGGAAGTAAAGCAGCTATAGAAGTCATCTAACATTTTAGTTCTGCAACCCGTTTTTCCTTCTGGAATTATATCGATATTTGCCGACAGCATATCGATTATTTATTGTGGGAGGAAGTATGCGATATACAGGATACCGCAATATCGATATTTCAGCACAGCCCTAATTTAAAACGCTGGCATGGCCTGCTGCTTCTCTTGGACTTATAGGTTGCAGAGACCTGGACCAAAATCTATCTGGCAAAACCCCTCTCCCTGGCTGATCGTCACGGCCATGGCTACAACCAGCCGGAGGGCCCTGGGTGGTGTGTGTTTGAGGTGCTACAGTCGGTGTCATAATTATCTAACACTACGGGGGTTGCTGCTCTTATTAGTAATTAGCAGCCCTCCAAAAAACGATTGCTACGGGTTCCTCAGCTCGTCCCCTTTTTCATGTTTAAACATTTACTTTGTGCTTGAAGGATTTGTTTGTATATATCTCGTGTGTGATGAGCGCTTTTCAAGTAATTGGTTCCTAGGGGACAGCACTCTCTAACAGTTAAAGAATAATTACAGCCCCTATGAAATGTTAAACTGCCCCGGCTGTCTCTCTCTCTCTCTCCCTCTCCCTCTCTCTCTCTCTCTCTCTCTCTCTCTCTCTCTTCCGCTGGGCCCTTAATTGCGTGCAACAAGTAAAGGCAGCCTTTTCATTTTGTTGCCATCACAGGCGTGTGGCTGAACTCTAGTGGAAATGCACGGAAATTTTGTCAAGTTGAAAATAGCCTCTCATATGGTAATTTCACGGGACACCAAAGCATTTTGAAAGGCATAGCTGTTATTGAAAGCAATACTGGTAGCTTGTTGTTTTTTGTATTTTTTTTTTCTCTCCCCCCGTGTTGTGGTGAGCGGAAAAGAAGAGGGCTCGGTGTCTGTGTGTTTTTTATGGTCTAATGGACCTTTGCATATATTCATTAAAAATGAGCCGGTAAAGGAGAAGAGACAGAAAGAAAATACCTCTTTTCCCCCCTAAAAATCACTGGCTCCGTATACTCTGCTGTCTGCGGGCACACGGTTGAAAGGGTTTGTTTATATCTCTCCATTGTTGACACTTTGAATATTTTAAGTAGGATATGCTATGATTAGCTGAAGAAAAAGGCTCTATTTTTTAGTGTTGGTCTCTGAACTGCCACTGTTGTGCTGAGCTCATATGGTAAATAGCTCTGTTGGACATGAGGGCTACTGAGCAATTAGCTTAGCACAAATCTGTGGGAGTTGTTTATATAATTCTGATGCGGTTATTTATAAAGCAAATTATTCAAAGGGGGCAAGACAAATTAAGTAATTTAAAAATGTAATTTTCGGTGTAATTTATTTATCATTCAGAATGAGGACGTGTAGGCCAGTGAATGTGTGTGCGTATGTGTGTGTGTGTACAGTCAGCAGTGTTTGCGAGTGTGCTGTTTTTTTGTTTGTGTTTTGTACTTCTCTTCCACGCTTGTCTACGCACTATTAGCACACGCACACAACCAGCTTGTATAGGCTGCCATTTTTGCCTATTAAAATTAACATACCCTTGCAAAACAAATGTCATTTTGACCTGGAAAATTATTCCCAGATAGTCTTGCCTGGCAAATTCCACAATTCCACAATAACAAATAAATGATGCTTTTCCTCCGAGCCCTCAAGGGTTCGGTGGGTCAAACCCATAGGTGGTATTTTCACACATGCATAAAGTGGAGATTATTCAGATAAGCTGTCAGTCCGCGGTGACAATGAATATGAATTGAGCCCTGTATATATTTTCATAAATATTCCACACGTGCGCATTCATTGTAGCCTTCTGTGCTCATAAACACTGCAACCACAGTGCACCGCTAAGCCTGCTAATATCTGGCCGAGAAAACCTTGTCCGTTATGACTTATAATGACCAGAAATTGTGTTTTCTGGCTGGGGAGAGTTGTAGGTACAGTACGTACACGTACACGTACACACACACACACACACACACACACACACACACACACACACACACACACACACACACACACACACACACACACACACACACACACACACACACACACACACACACACAGATACTGTATGTGTTGCTAATATGCACCGTGCCTTGCCGTGCATCACACTCAGTTGGCATACACTTGGAGTATACACATATTTAGCGTTGCCAACACCTCTGTCACTCGCCACATGTTAATGATTTAATGTTTGGTATAAGTTTGTGTTTCCCTTTTTCCTTTCCCTTTTTTTCTCCTCCTCAGCTTTGCCGGCCGCACGCTGAAATAGTGTGTTGTATTGATTTTGATCCGAGCGACGGGTTCCAGTGACGGCCGGGGCTAAATGCACCATTGATTTAAGAGGAGTGGATGGGCGTTGCGGTCTGCATGCCTCGCATTCCTCTCTGAAATACAGTCCTGCCTCGGCCCTGATGCAGGAGACCGAGGGAAGGAGGGAGGGAGGGAGGGATGGAGGGAGGCGATATGGGCTGTGCTACAGACAGATGGAAGGGCCTGGGTTGGATGAAGCCATGCTGGTTTAGAGCTTGTCGTACGGCGGTGTCGCCTGCCAAACATGGCTGATCTACAAGCTTTTAGATTATTTTTTGGTATAACAGTGCATGTACATTATGCATGGCATGCGCATATTATATTAATGCAACGATGCAACGATATTTCAGCCCACATATTTGTGGGCCAATATAATTGCTGTTTTCAAACATTTTGCATTGACTATGTTTGAATAATGGTAATCTGTACCAATGTGTAGATCCTGGACATTCATTTTTTGTATTGATGATGTATAGTTTCCCTTGCACAAAAGAGGAAATGAAAACAACAAAAACTAAATAAGCATACAGTATATCGATATTGGTTACCGGTTAAATCAGACAACGGTGTCAGACAAAAAATGTTCTTACCGGTGCATCCCTAATTATTAATGTGTTTCTATTATTATTATTCATAATTATACACTAATTCAAATAGCCTTTCTAAAGGCTCAACTTGGAGATTTGTTATTTTCCCTGTCCATGAGACAATTTCTGAAAATTTAGTCATAATATGATTTACTCGAATAAATCCACCGTGGTTTATGTGAGGGACACAAGTGGACTAATATGTTTGTCTTGTAAAGAAACCCAACACCAACAACAACAACATTATTAGCGACAACACAACCTTGGACTGCACAGCTTATATAATGCACTCAAGTGAATTGCAGCCGTCTCCTCCTAGTTTGGCAGCACTGGCACACATGGTTCCACCAGTGCCCAGTGGGCCCTTTTGTAAATAAAATGTTATTACACGCCTGGATGTTTCATGGCCCTGTGCGCGCCACGGAGGGCCCCGGCGCTGCCACACACTCTCCCCTAGATCACTCCCAGATGTTAATCAGAGATTAACACGGGCTCGACACAGGACTCAATCAATGCCTCATGCCACCGTGCACACAGACACATTGATTTATTAAGAGAGAGGAGAGGTGAGTCATGCAGAACTCTGAGCCACTCTCCTGTTTTTTTTCTCTTACTTCCTCCCTTCATCCAAATAAGGTTGTTTTCATATTTAACAGATGGCCATGGCATGCATCAAACAATGCGTGATACACTGAAGCAGATACGCATGGCGCGGAATGGCTTCATGTTTTATTTTAAGCGCTTTAAGTTGTTTTCTTGGGGGAGTGTGTCAGGGAAGGGGTGTCTGTCGGCCTTCGTACCTTGAACTCTCACCGAATCGGTGGGCGCTACGCAAAGACACGAGTACGCGAGACTTAAATCGACTCCATTTGGGTGCTCCGCGGAGAAGGTTGAGAAAGTCAGCGGGAACAATAAACGCAAGCAGAGGATCCCATCAAACGTCCAGGCAGAACTAGTCAACCCTGATCCCTCTACTTGATTTGCCAGATGCTCCCCCGGCGTGAGGAGGAGGGGGTTCTAGGATACGGTTACATGTTTTCACACTTGTCTCCTGCGAGTGTGCAGTCATCTCTGGCGTGGTGACGGGACATCCAGGTGTGGGCAGGGGCAGGGGCAGGGGCAGGGGCGGCCCCTGCCTGCAGACCCCTCCTGTGGCACCGGGAGGACGGTGTACTGTGACTGATTGAATCCAGCTGGAGACAGCCCCAATAAAGACAGTCCCTATATACACACAAAGTTGGCGCTTTGTTGGTGCATTACCTACTGCACCATGCATGTGGCAAATGCAGTTTCGTAGAGCGGCTTATACTTTAATTTTGAGGAGGTCCTCGCTGTTTTATTTGGGGTTTGCAGGATGCGTGTTTATGCCAGAGGGCGATACATCCTCGACGGTGTTTAATTTAGTGGTAATTATATGGTTTTGTTACCGCCACGGCGCACATTTGGCAGCGGATTCCAGCGATGAAGAGGATTCAGGAGATGGCATGTTAGCGCCATCATAGACGGAGCCCTGTGAACCCGGAGTGGAAGAAAGAAGAGACGCAACCCCGTGGCTAAACAACTCCTCCTTTGTTTTGGGGGTGTGCTGAGTGATCAGTGCCGAGCGGCGGGGATGGGTAAACACTGCTAGCTCTATAGCGCTACACATTGTAAACACACAGCGCTCATTAACTATAATGAGATGTTATGAGCAGCCCTTGAGCTCAGTGTGTTGTTTTATACGGGGGAGAATCTGCCTGCTATTGTTGTTGTTGTTGTTGTTTGCGTGAAGCAAATCACAGCTTTTAGATATAGGTGGAAAAATAGGTGCATTCTTTTTTATTTTTGCCCCTCCGTTTCACATAACCATCCCGACACGCAGGGAGGATGGTTTGCAAGCGCACCTTGGCCTGCGGTTTGACCCCATTTCCTTTCTATATTCTGCCAAATCTAGAGCGTTAATATACCCCTTGAGAGTGCACACACTTTTAACCATTAACCTGCATTTGATGTTATGATAAAAATCATCATTGCTGACTGAAACTGAGTTCATGCAGCCCCCAAATTGAATGGGGCTTCCACATAGACATAGTGACGAGGATGACGGATTCTGATAACGTGAACGAAACAGATCACCAGCACCAGCCCACAGGTGGGGTAGTATAATATAGTTTACGGATCGATGTGGCTTAAAATATATCAATGAGGGTGCAACAGTATTACTCCACTGTTTCAGATACATTCTCAGTTTGATGCAAGGTTTTTTTGTCAGTGAAGGAGTAAAGGGACTATTTTAAGCAAAGAAAACATGGACATCGGCACTCCGCTACAAAGGTAATCATTATTTAAAACATATAAACAGGATGCTTATTAATCCATAAAGCGGCTAAAGTGTTAAAAAAAAATGCAACATCCGCGTTAATGTTGCCTCATTTTCATAGCCTCCCGTCTAGGCTTGGGTCTGAATCATTTGGAAGTTGTGAGAGTCAAGGGTCTGACTCTATACATCTGCACAAACACTGTCTCTTTGCTGGCTAACAGAGAGCCGTCGTTTCGGGAGCAGCTTGGTCTCTGTGCTATAAGTGTGCAGGTTTTTAATGAGCCTCACAGCGGCCTCTTGCACTGAGGTCACCCTGACCTTTCTCCTGCCTTTGAAAAACACTGGGGCGTTCCAGTAGTATACCCATAACCCCCACCTCCCACTCCCTCACAAAGTGGAGGCCTAATACATCATTTGGTGTGTGAGTGTTTATGCTCGCGTGGACGTGCAGCAGTAGTACATATGACACACGTGTGGCATGTAGGACTCTGCAGGGCCCTGCACACACACACACACACACACACAGGCAGCTGTACTCCTGGTCACTTCACCCATTAAAGCTACTTTCCAACACTTTCAAGTAATTATAAAGCAGTGGCTCCCAGGGGGTCTGGGGGGGTCCTTGAGGGAGGAGTTCCAGGGGGGGTACCCAGCTAAATGATAATTAGGAACCTAATGGAACTTTAACTCAGAGGATGAACACTGTGGAGTTAAATTAACAGTGATTATAGTATAAATTTGGAGTCTCAGAGATGGAAATGCCATTAAAATGGGGGGGGGGGGGGGGGGGGGGGGGGGGGGGGGGGGGGGGGGGGGGGGGGGGGGGGGGGGGGGGGGGGGGGGGGGGGGGGGGGGGGGACAATTTCTTCTGGTTAAACCTGGGGGTCTTTGCACTAGTCTACTTCTTCTCTTATGGGCCTTATGGGCCTTCTTTGGCATGGATACATTTTCATCAAACAGATGATCTACAAGCCCCCAATGCTTGTAGATCCCTCAATCTATATACTCTATGGCTCTGGCTACAGGGAGACAGACAGCTATATGTCTCTGTAAAACCGTGCTCTACCCATTTATTTCAATGAAAATTGCTCAGTGGGTTGAGTCACCCTCCATAACATCCCTGTGCTCAAGGGCGTAGCTTTATGTTGACAATTGGGGGGGTCAAGATTTCTATCTAAATTAATTAAATGGCTAAACGTCTGCAGACCACCAAATCAGTTTTTCGGTGCCGTTTCGCCTACATTTTTCCCAAATAGCAAAAACCTATGGGGACATGGTTTTAAACTATCTATTTCTTTATTGAATCATTCGCTTTTGTAAAAACTGGAGTCTTGAATTTAAAGTATATTTCACACTTTTGCTGTGATTTTGTCAGCAAAATCAGCTGGGAAAAAACAGGCCTATCTGTACAGTGTATCACGTATTAGGACATGTTATCAAAGTAGACATGTCATATAGGCTGCACTTAAGATGTACCATACTATGCTAAATGTTTGACACACACACACACACACACACACACACACACACACACACACACACACACACACACACACACACACACACACACACACACCACACACACACAACACTAGAGATATTGTGACGTATACCTCACATAGAATCACATAGAATCACTATTTTTGCCTAAACGGTAGGCCTAGTCATAATGTCCAGCTAGAACAGGAGAACAACAACATTAAATGCTTGTTTTGTCGTGAAATGTACTGAAATAAAGCATCATTTTTAATCAAGCCTTATTATTATTACAGTACTAATGAAGCAGCGTGCAGCGACATCCTGCACAAGCCTTGGAGTATATGCAAACTCCGTTCACTTAATGGGGCCAGTCCAATAAAAATGCATTGGCAACAACATGTTTTGAATGATCTTAAACCCTTCATTTTAGATCGTTTATATTTACTGTACAATACTTTTAGATGTTGCATGCCTAAAAATATCTCTAATTTGCGTCTCCCTAGTTGAAAGTGATGCATTTTCAACTCCAGCGTGTCTCTATTAAGGCTGCATGAACATCAGCTCGAACGCTCTGCCTCAGCTTGTGACACCCACAATGTCGCAACTCTGACACTAAAGAGAGAGAGAC
>CM076966.1:36774675-36854675 GCA_039105355.1 Benthosema pterotum
ATTTTTTATATCAAAGATATCAAAGATAAAACACCGTGGACCACCAATTGAGGATACTTGTAGACCCACAGACCCCAAAACTAAAGATTTCTTTTGCTTCTGTCCATGGCCATTAATCTTCCAGTTGTGTAGATTTGGACTAATTCGCATGATGGATATTTTAACTCTTGAGAGTGGCGGGTCCACCACCCCAGCTTTAATATATAAACAACAATGATAGAATGAAGTGCATTAATACAACACTTTCAAAAGACTTGACTTCACACTCTGGCGTTGACCAGTTTTACTGTAATTGACGCCCAGTGGAGAACAAAAAGACATTTCTAATGGCCTATCGTTATATGCAGTGCTTCGGGGATTATCCCTATTTCCTTGAGAGGGCTCCAGGTGGTCCCCAGCTAAATGATGGGACATTTGGTAAAGTTGGTAACCAAATGGAGGGCTTATATCCGCTGGCAAACGTTTACGTGTGGTTAACCAACTTTCCATCATGTAGTTGGGGAACCACGTGGAGCCCTCTGAAGGACCACTGGTGGTCCCGGGACATAGTCAATGAAGAAAATAAAACATAACCTCGACTCGCGGCGTGTCGGCTGCTTTAGCCTACTCGACACTGTGTTTGAGGAGCAGTAGGACGTAGCCTATTCAGGCTGCACGAACAGCGCTCGAGCGCTCAGTTTCTGACCCCCCAATGTCGCAACTGTGACTCTACATGCCATTGATGTCGCAACGTTGACTCTGCATGCCCTTGAACGGCCAGAGTGTTACAGACAGTAGACAGAGTTGCGACAACTCCATAGACATGTACAGCAGTTCGCCATCATGGCACACAGCCCGGCCCATCTCTCTCTCTCTCAAACCCTTTTCCACCCACCGCGGCACGCTCGATCTTCCCCTTTCACCCACCGCGGCACGCTCGATCTTCCCCTAAGTGTTGCGACGTTCGACACCAAAATAGAATATAACGATATAAATCCACCATGATTATAACAGCGCTGACTCTCGCATAGACACGACTGAGACATACAACGAATTTCCGATCCTCCATGCAGCCTCGCATTTCCTCGAGCACAATGACTACAACGAATCGCCGACCCTCCTCACGCACACACGCATCGCAAAATGTGCATGTCCCTGCTGTGTACAACTCAACATCATATAATAAACAGAAAAGCGGTCGCGTGCGATTGTAGATGGGCCGTTTTCGTTTGCGAGGTGGCCAGGGAAAGAAATGCGCCTGCTGTCGTTTCCATGACGCAAGACTTGTGTTACCCTCCGTAACTTATCATCATGGTGGGGATGCTGCTGCCCCGCCACTTGAACATGCGAGTGAAAACTGAAAAGCGACATGGCAAACAAACAACTGTCCATTTGAAACACGCTTCCTTCCCGGCGTATCGTAAATCCACATTGTGCCAGCGTTCTCCTCCTCCACAACACCGCTCCTCCAGCAACGACTCCGCATGACAGTGGGGTTACAACCGAAAACGGTGCCCGTGATGTGATGCGTGACTTTAGGGGGCGTTCGGACCAGAGCCTTCTAGTAGGAGAGTTACGTATTGAGGGGTCAGAAAGCAGAGCAGAGCACCGTGCACGAGACTACAGAGATTCGTCTATGAGTGCAGTCCCAGTCCTAACTGTCATTGGAGTACATTGTTTTCACAAAAACGGCGGCAATAAGAGCTATATTAGGTACGTATGCAAAAAGACAACTGTGTTAAAGTATTGTTCAGTCACGGCATAGTCTCTGTAATGTTTATGTTGTAGTATTAATAAAGAACAACAAAAATAAAGTCATTAAAGCTGGATTAAATAACTGATTAAATAACTTTCTGCATACTCCTACCCCCCCGCTGTTATCGCGAGAATCTTAGCTTTTCAGTGAATTCTCGCGATATCGCCTGCTTTGAAACCAGTTTCAATCAGCACTAACACTTTTAAGACGTCAATATAATTATACACTATTTGCAAATCATGTGACAAAGTATTCGAAATCAACCCCAGAAGGCATTCTTTAATTTGCCTGCATCGATAGTTTGTTTACGAGGTCAACCTAAACACAATACATGTTGTTTTCGTGGCCTTCTTTGCTGGTCCCTGATTAAAATCCATAGAGTCCCATTCATATTCATCGACTTCCGTTTTCCCGAGTGCACTCAAACAGCTTCTACATCAGCGCTGCTGCTCCTCCAGCACCGCATAGCCCTGACGCACAGGAGTGAACGGGAATATCGCAACTCTCCCCTAGAAAGGCTCTGGTTCGGACGTTGCCGATTATGCACTATTAAATTAATTATTAATTAACAATTGTTTTTTTTCCAGAAAAGGGCTTCGTTAGTCTCTTCCTAATGTTATGTTCAATGAGCATGTGAAAACTCAGAATGATTGCTGTAGTCAGTGACGACTTATGCCTGTTTCAGACATTCATTCAGACGGACGGACAGACAGACAGACAACTCCTAATTTAGTATGGATGTAAGTAAGTAATCCTGAGGACAGGAGACAACAAAAAAAAAAAAAAAAACGGTATTAGAGTAACTGCAGGCAAGCAAGCAAACACACAAACTGGCAGACTGGCATTACTGACTGGCATCAGGGTCTAAGCATGGTCCACTGTCAAAACTGTGAATGGCTCAACATTACGTGGTGCCGGTTCCTTGTAGCGATGTGGAGAGTTCTATTAGGTGTACAAAAAACAAAACACACAAATATAAAGAATAGACTGGAAGAAAGGTACAACTAGGGACTGTATATTCGGCCGTAGTGGCATACATGATGGCTGTTAGGATGCTGAGGCTGAAGGGTAGCCTGGCTCAGCCCTGAATCAGCACCTTAAAAAATACTAGCTCATTTTTTCCCTGTGATTCAAGGATTGGCTTCCCTGCCTTTGGGGTCGTTTGTGCCGGTTGGAAATCCAATCCCAGCACCTGATTGGCCAACAACCCTGTCACTCACTTTGTTTCACAATATTCTTATGGTTTGGTATGAAACAATCACTGTTAAGACTGCTGCTTTGGTAACGCCCATCCTAGAAACTGCTGTGGTAGAGAGGGACTGCAGTCTGAATAATGAAGTGAAACGAAGAGGAACAAAATGACAACTCAGACCCCTCAGGCTAGCTGAGGGGTCAATTTTGACCCCAAAACTATAAAATGCACTTCCCACTGCAATCAGAACAGAACCGCAGACTCACTCCCTATCTTCTACCCAGTCTGAGAACACACCTCTTCAGACGCCATCTCAGCCCATAGCATATGTAGCAGGCCCGGATGTAACATTTCCCAATTGTGGGGGGCATGCCATCATGTTTGATGGGGCAGTCAGGGCATGTAGGGGTGCATTGCCCCCACATGCCCATGCCTAGAGCTGGTATTGACTTGCAGTACCAATTGGGGGCCTGCAACTTCCAATATCTGAGCGTGTGTGTGCTATTCGGGCATCATAGTACGTTGTATGTGCATGTGTGTGTGCATACACGTGCCCGTCTATGTACAACCATGCATCATAGATGGAGAGGTCATTACCATATCCCCACCGTTGGCTATTCAGGGGGATTTTCTCTATAATAAGAGGAACAAGCTTTGTACTTGCGCCTGTCCTCCTGCGGGGGGAGCGGCGCACGGCGCGGGGCGACGGCTCTGTCTCGTCAGCCTGATAGTTTAATCAGCCCAGCTGTCATAACCCTGGTGCTGCCTGTGTGAGTGGGATTCTGCTCTGTGTGTAAAATGCAGATTTATATCTAAGTTACATCATTGAATTACATTTTCTGTCCAAATAGCAGAGTAACCGGTTTGAAGGATGTAATAAAAGCTAATCTACATAGTGCCCAGGGTGGATAATCACGTCTAATAAGTGGGACTCACGCCCCTATTAGCAGAGAAACGATGGGCTGGGGGGCTGGGGGTGTGTGGGGGGGCTGAAGGAGTCAGCTGTGCCTGCTAATTATCTCCCACGTATAGCAGAGCTGGTGGATGTGCTACGTGTGCGTGTTTGTGTTTGTGTCAGTGTGGGCTGTTGTGACATGTACTGTATGTAGGGGTGTACAGTATATACACTGGAAAACCAGGAGTGTTAGAATATGCAACTGTGAGTCTGTATACACATGTAAGGTTTCACTTCATGTCTTGAGTTACACAGGGATGCACTGAGGATTTTATACTGCTTGTGGCCCTGGAGTATTTTTTTTCTCTCATTGTACTCAAAAACTTTGGATATACTTGGATATATTTGGATATAAAGTTACATATAATTCTAAACAACATGATGTGATGGACACATTTAGAGGTGCAATATGTACTATAATGTACATATTTACCTATGGGTTAACCCAGTTGTTCAAGAGTTTACGCGCCATCAGTGTTTCTTTAACGCTTTTTTTGATACTAGGTCATGTTATGTTATGCACCAAACCAATGTTCATTGTATTGTCTCATACAATGACAAAAAATATAATTTCCTATGCATGCACTGAAACAAAAGTGGAGTACGCACATCTCTAGAAAAACGTACAGGTGCTGAACTAAAAACATGGAATGTACAAAAGAAAGAAGAATATTTTGCACACGGTATAGTAGCACCCAGGTAACTTTATTCAGGGATGGACAGCGTTCCGACCCTATGTGTGCCATACCTGACAAAGACCGGTTGAAACGGTGTCTATCCCTGAATAAAGTCTTCCATACATGCAATGTCCACAGTGCCTATGAAGTCACTGCAATGTTTTGTATTACGTTATGTTCACATGTTTCAATATGCTTCTCTGTACTGCTTAGTGCACTGACAGACAGAGACAGAGAAAGAGAGAAAGGGGAAGCCTCCAGTTTGAGGCTTCAGGGCTTCCGTGTCCAAACCCTCGGTGGTTTGGCTAAGTTATAAGCGTATATATTCACATGCCTAATAACTAGTCTACCCAGGGCCAGCGCCAGAGGCTGCTGCGTCCCAAAAATAAGGCCTGACACATTAAGAAAAATGCCATCTGCTTTGAATGATGGCAGGGCCTGCTGGCGGAAGGAGGAGGCCAAGAGGGCGCCTCCTCCGCTCACTATGTTGCATGCAGGGTGGAGGCCCTGAGGTGACAACCCCAACACCTCTCTCTCTCTTAATCGCTCTGTCTGTCTGTCTGACCCCCGAATGAGGACAGCATGTCCATGCCACAGCCCTCTGGGCACTTATTATCCAAAAATCCCAGGTCAGTCTACATGTTCAAGCCGCCTCAAGTCTGTCGTTGTGTGTCCTTGTGTTGCCAAGCATCAAAGAGGTAAAAAAAGACATGGCAATAGAACAGTGGTTTCCATCCAGTGGTCCTTAAGAGGTTTCCTGGTGGTCCCCAGCTAAAGTTGGTTAATCAGATGTAACTCTTTGAAAGCGTAAAAATCAAACATTGTATACTCTCAAGAGTTAAAATATTCATCATCTGAATTAGCCCAAGTATAGACTATGAGGAAGAATGGTCATTTCTGATCTGTGTTTGCCTGTTTTGTTTCGGAAATCCAGCCTGGAATTGTGCACAAAAACTAAAGAAATCTGTAGGGCCTGTGGGAGGAAAATGCAATCAATTGGTGGTCCATGGCTCAAATGCTGAATAAATAGTGGGCCCTGGTATCAAAAAGGGTGAAAACCACTGCAATAGAAAATGCAGTGAAGTGCTGATTTGCCCCAGAGCCGCTTGGAAAAGATTCTTATTTCACTATGATTCTGTTTTCATCTGCTGAGGATGTGAGAGAAGGAAATTCCTTTCAACCCAGAGGCTGAGGCTGCGTCTCGGCTCCCCTAGATGGAGCTGCTGAGAGCAGAGCAAGGTGCTGAAGTGCACTCCCAAAAATAAATAAATAACAACAAACAGCAGCAGCTCCATGTCCTCTGCTCTGCTCTGCTCTGTGAACTCCACTGAGCAGCAACGGCCTGCACATAACGTCACAACCTGCAGGACAAATTACTGACTCTCTCTCACAAGACATTAAGTACAACATTGGATTTGAGAATGGAATTGAATGACCAGCGGGGGTTATGAATAAAGTAATATTATGGGGGGTTGTTATTAATAGGAGTACAATCAAGTGCAACCCTCATATGCGGCGCGATTAGCCCCTCTGTCTCCTCCAACGTTTGATTTACATTGGATATTGCACTCGGCTCGCTTCGACTCTGAATTATTCAGGAATCCGCTCACATCATTTTACATTAATGAAAATAGAATATCAAATTAATGAAGCATTAGGCCACCCCCACCTTACTTATTAATGCCAATGAAGATGTAAAAATTGACTTTGTAATTGCTGGACAAGTACAGGCCTCTCAAACATGATGCTTGGCCCGCCAAATATTATTATTCCTCTTCCTCTACCCTGTGTGTGTAATAAATGATTGTTATTTTAAATTAAATTGGTGTCCTGACACCTAGTCACTTTGCAGAACGTCATTGTTCTGCATCTCTCTCTCTCTCTCTCTCTCTCTCTCTCTCTCTCTCTCTCTCTCTCTCTCTCTCTCTCTCTCGTCTCGTGGGAGGAGTTAGGGGAGGGGCTGAACAGGTGATGTCACTATATTACAGTTTTTTTCATTGGCACGTTTGACTGGAAAGGTTCAGCCCCCAGGAAGAAACCCTAAATACAAAGGGAAGACATCATTGCACATAAAAAACACACCCAGGTCTATTTACATACTGTCACCTCTCAAACATGTACAAAATTGGAAGAAATACAAAAATCATGGCATCCTCTCTTTAAGTGACTGTGGCTCAAGAGGCATATATCTGTGGGTCGGCTCCGCCTCTCTACATCGAAGTATCCTTGGGCAAGACACTGAACCCCAAATTGCTCCCGATGTGCTGGTTGTGACTTGCATGCTCTCTGCTTCAAACAGTTTATTTGTCAGGTAATGTAAAGCGCCTTGGATGAAGGCTCTATGGTGTAAATGCACAATTTACCATTTACATTCCTTCACTGGTTGTATAATTCACATCCCCTGCCTCTCATGTCGCTGAGAAGAGCCGAAACACCAGGTTATGACACTTACACTGCCCTTGGTTCAAACTGACATGTTTAGGTGAAATCCACAAAGACATTATCATCATCTCCCCCCACAAACGGTGCAATCTCAGCTGCCATGGCGCTTTGTGTGTGTGGCCGCCGTTAGCCAAGCGGTTTAATGGACACTGTTTACGCCCTGATTGAACTGTCCGCGAGGCGCGGTGCGGCAAGCCTTCATGCACACAACGCCGCCTGTGTTTACACACGGGGGTGTGTAGTCTCCGTACAGCAGCGAGTATTACCTCCTTAACCAAGAGACTCCTGTTTCACCAGAGAGCTATCACATTTCATAACACGGAAAAATAACACTTTAGCAGAGGGGGTCAGGTGGGGAAATGGCACCTCCAAATGAGGGTTAAGGCCGTATCATTGTCTTGTGCTGCCGCGCCAGACGCCCTTGCGCTCCGCACACCCCCGCCACCGCCGCCCGCCGCCACGGCACCCAATAATTCCGCTGACCTTCCGTGCCATGCGGCTGGTTCGACATGGAAGGGTGAGCTGCCGGGGAGACGATCCCTTTTCACGCGGCCCGTTCCCCTTCAAAATGGCTTTTTTTCTTCTCACCAGACAATCATCTGATACGGAGGGCTGAATGAAATCACAGATTACATAAGAAAGAAAGGTCTCTCTCTCTCTCCCTCTCTCTCTGTCTCTCTGCGTCCGATAAGAGGCTGAACCTGAAGTGACTGCTGCTCTTCTCACTGCTCTGGCTCTTCTCTTCTTCTCTTATCTGCTCTCTCTCCTCTTTTTCTCCTCATTTCTTGCAGTATATCTGGTCTTTTCTCCTCCTCCCCTCTCTCTGTCTCCTCTGTCTTTTCTTCTTAAACTTGAGCTCTTGATTTAAAATGTCAAGTTATGGCCGGTGGACTAGATTAACATGTAAATGTCAAAATTTCTTTCTTTTTTTAATTATAGTGCACTATGTGATATAATACTCAGAGATGGTAATTCTGTGTGCAGGGTGCAGACAGGTCCATTTGGAGAGCTTTTTCACACTCTGAGTTAAATGAACATTGAGGACTGGTAGTTTCTTTTTCAAATGACACCTTCTTGCCTAATGCTTTTTTCCCTCCCCCTCGTGTCCATAACTTATCTTTTTTTCTAATACTTGGGACGTCGTCCAAAGAAATATTTCCCCCCGGCGGGGCGAGAAAACGCAGAATTGAACTAACCGTTAAATGAAGAATGATATCCATTATACATTTGAGGATGAAAAATAATGCTTTATTTCCCTCGTGTACATGCACTATATATATATATATGAGAGGAAAGAGCGCTGCTATTGATCTGGGGGTTTCATTAGGTGAAAATGCCTCCCCCGGTGCGCAGCAGCGCCAACTTTTCACGCTTTAGATCTGGCCAAAGCTCACTAGAGAAACACTGGGGAAGATATGGTCTCTGCTAGGCAGAAACTTATCTTTGTAGTATTTTTCCCCACAACAAATGAATGCTGGATATCTTGCAAAGTTGCTCTATACAAATTCCATGGTCGTGACCCATTATAGATTTTTTAACATTTGTTATATAATGATATGGCCAAAGTAGTGATCCGTTGGCAGTGGCTGAGGGATAGTGGTTGCCAGTTCGAACCCAGGCTCCCACAGAGTTAGGGTCGGGTCGATGTGTCCCTGAGCAAGACACTTAACCCCTAAATTGCTCCTGATGTGCTGGTTGGTACTAGCATGGTTTCTGCCGCCATGTGTGTGTGAATGGGACTCACAATCTGCTGTATGTAACACGCCTTGGCTTGGATAGATTGCTACTCTGTATAAATGCACTATTTACACACACGGAACACGTGGACACAAAATGCTAATGTTACTGCCACTGAACCAGTCATACTACTGAATATCTGTCTCACATTTGATACAGTTTCTTTATGGTTTGGACCCCAAGATATTCTCCATAGAGAAAAACGTCTGCTACCCATGGGGGATGAAAGATTGACAACAGGCCTATGGGACTATGGGAACACTGGTTGTTGTTTTTTCACCATTTCCTAAAATGTTGGGGGTTTGTTTTGTCCTTAGAAATGCAGAGAGAATGTCTGTGATTGATTCACCCTCATCATAGGCATCCAGTAGCAGGGAAGGAGAGACACACACAGGCATTTAATAGTGTGAAGAGAGGGGGACAGATGGAGCCCAGAGAGAGAGAGAGAGAGAGAGAGAGAGAGAGAGAGAGAGAGAGAGAGAGAGAGAAGAGAGAGAGAGAGAGAGAGAGAGAGAGAGAGAGAGAGGCTGCCAGCCTCTCTCAATCTGCAGGCACTGCTGCTGCCAGCCCCCACCACCCACAGACGCAGGGCAGAGCGCCACCCTGTGGGCTGGAGGGAGACTGAGAGACGGGATATTCAAAACCGCTCTGCCTGCCTGTGTGTGTATGTGTATGTGTGCACGCTGCTCTCTGGCAGCTATAGCCCTACATTTAGCATCAGATGCAGTGTGAAGAGTGTGCAGCATGCACACATCATACTGTACAACACCAATATGTGCCATGCATGATATACATGGGATTCTGTGCATGTTACAATATGCTGCCACATTATATTGAGTGTGTTAATATAAACTGCAACTTCGATGCTCGGACTTAAAGGACGACGTCACCACTTTTCAACGTATCTTCATACAATAGATCCCTCACTAATGTATACATGATAAAATACCACTTTTTTTCTACTCAGTCTGTGACTCAGAGGAGGCTGTGGGCAGTTCAGAAACCCATCCTACAATGGCATCATCATTTGGCAGATTAAAAAAAAAAACAATATTCCCTGTGAGACACAGACTGAGTAGAAAATGGTGGTATTTTATCATATACATGAGTGATGACTTATTATGTGAAGATATTTGAAAAGCAGGGTGAAGTGTTCCTTTAATTCTCTCACACTCTGTCTCTCTCTCCCTCCCTCGTACCCCCCCCCCCCCCCCCCCCCCCCCCACACACACACACACACACACACACACACACACACTTCAGCCTACAGAGACAGAGGGAGACATTGGAGGATTGATACTGGGTTTGAGTCAGTAATCAGTAATTAAACTTGAACATGGACCTGATGGGGTCTTCCCCCTCCCTTTGTATCCTGGGGATCTACTCTGTGAAATTAAATATTTTAGCATTAAGTACAGCAGGGTGGGGTGGGGTGGGGGGTGGGTGGGTGCGTGGGGTGGGGGGGGGGCACGTAATCTATCAGGAATTGAATGGGCTTAGAGAACTTTGCATAGATTAACCAGTTTTTCCTTTGTCTTTAATGTGTGCATTTCTCCCTCGCTCTCGCCAAACATCATCTCGCTTTAAATTAATGTTAATAGTATTCATCGGAAAGAAATTACTTGAAAATGAAATTATTAGTTGGATCAGATCAAATCAATGTGTTGAGGGAGGGGGGGGGGGGGGGGGTGACTGCAGGCTTTGTGATCACAGAAGCATGGGATGGGGAAGGGGAACGACAAGGTACTTTCCCCCAAGAACTGGTGTATATACAGGAATATTTTTTGTGCAACCGCAAGCAAAAAACATTTTTTCTTACAATGTTATTTGGGGTGCACAAGGGGTTGGGATCAAGGCACGAGTTCTTTCCTTGTTTTGATTAATCGGATATATTTACATCACAATCTTGAAAGACTTATTCATGCACCGACTTTTTTTCTACTATCAAGTGTTTGTGAGATAAGGAAGGGGAGGAAGCCATGCAGGTCCCGTCAATGGGCTGCACTTTATCTGGGAGCAAAGTGAGAGGCAGATTGCATTTCAATCCACACGCATTATCTTAGCGCGGGGAGCTTCGAGGCGTTTTGTATGAGAGCAACTTAGCTGCTTAGGAATGCTTTCAATGTTCATCTGCACTTATACAAAAGTTTGCCCGAAAACAAACATCTGCATGTATTAAAAAATAAACGTCTTGGGGAGAGGTGACCTGAATAATATAATCTACAAACAATATAAACGTTTTCGCTTGTTTAGTCACAACATGCGGCACCAGAATCTGATTAACTTCTATAAATACGTATTGTAAAACGTAAGCCATCTTAGGTGGCAGCTGCAGGAACGACGCAGCCTGTCCCACATCGCTTAATGCCTGATTTATACGCGGTTGCACATTTAAAATAGCTGATCTACAAACTCCCGGCATGTCGCGCCGCGAGGTGTTGTGAGCCAGTATGGATCGTCTATTTGCCACGAAGCAGCGCCAACTATGCAAGCATAAATCAGGCTTTACAGTCGGTCTGGAACTCACTCTTTGTGTAAGGAACTGTCTTAAATCTGGCTGTGTTATCTTAAAACCTCTCCTGATAAACCCGACGAGTTTGTGAAACTTCCAAACTTATTTGGTCTGAGTTGTTTATCTCGGTGGCACTGCAGGGGAAAAGGCGGGGAGGTGGGGATCTATTTCTGTTTTTTTTCTCCAACTTCTTCTGATAAGTATTTCTCGTCAGAATCCTCTTTAATTCATTGGTTAAAAAAAAAGTACAAAAGGAGCGCTGAGAGCCACAATGCCGGGGAACAAACCCCCAAGACAATCCCAGTGCTACCTGTGCCATGTAGATTAGACCATTGTGTTGGTGGTGGTGGTGGAGGGGATGTTATCATTTGCGTGCCAAGCCCCATGCAGACTCTGTGCCGCGGTAGAAAGTCGCCAGTAAGGTGCTTAAGATATGCGGTTTTGTCCCCCGGATTTATCGATACGGTTTCCATGACAAAGTAGGAAAATGAAAGTGACCCGGTATCTGGGATGTCGTTCTCCACGCAGGACCTGTGTGATCTTCAGTGTTTTTACCCCTTTTCAGGGATGTTTAGTAACGGTTAGTTTTTTCTTTTCTTGGCGGGGAGGAAGGACTGGGAACGCCTGAGTCTTTTACCGCATGTAAAAAAAAATGTTGTCAATATGCTACAGCAGGGCTTTTCAACCCTTTTCATACCAGGGCAGGGCCCACTATTTATTTTGCATTTTAGCCACGGACAACCATTTGATGTTGAGTTTAGTCTCGCTGACCCAAAACTAAGGATTTTCAAGTTTGTGTCCAGATTTCCAAGTTTGTGTCCAATGAACCTGTAAGGGTCCATTGGGTTTCATTTTACGATCTCAGAAGTTACAGATTTATATGGGTCAATTTGGTTAACAATTGTCCATCATTTAGCTGGGGGGGACCACCTGGAATCCTCTCAGGGACCACTGGTTGAAAACCACTGTGCTACAGAGATGCAGAGTTGCTCACAGAACCATGAACCCTGTTCAGCTGTGCATGCACACATACAGTACACACCCACCCACACGTGCACACGCACGCGCCATGACATCAGTCGCTGAAACTAGTAAAAAGAATCACATCTGACCACCTCGACAACTGCTTCCCCTCAATACGTTGAGTCACAGAGCCATAAACCTTCCATAAAGAAATTACAAAGAGCGGAGTTAAAAGACATCGTCGGGACTTTGAACTTAAGTGTGTAAAAAAAAGAAAGAAAGCGAGACCCTGCAGGAACGTGATGGCTGTTGCAGAGCATGAAAAAGCATTATGATCGAATAACAATAGTCGTATATCTCAAGCGGATCATATTGGGCCGGTGTGTGTGTGGGGGGGTTGTGGGGAGGGGGGAGACCCAGAGCCACGAAGCCATCTGTGGATGTGTTGAGTGGACTCCAGACAGACTTCAGGGACCCCCCGAAGGCCTGTCGAGACGAGCGAGAGAGAGAGCAATAAACAAATGAGAACGGCGGAGAGACGAGAGGCAGAACGCGGCGTGTCAGAGCTGTGCTGTGTCGGCACTCTGATTCCGTTTGTGCTATTACATAATTAAATTTGGACGTGGATCATGCTTTTTAAGAGATTATGTGGGCATATGTTGCTTGAACACGTGCCAGCCTGTGATACAGAGGCCCTTCTTTCACGAGTGCTCTACGTTTTAGAGGAGGGTTTATTGAAAATCTGAATTAGCTCCGCTGCCAACAGTTAATGAATTGGTGTTATGATCCTAGTCCAAAGGAGGCTGGTGTGTTATAATTTAGGATCGATATAGGAGGGGAGGGGGGGAATAAAAGATGGGAAAAAATAGAAGGAAATCTCGCTAAACAAAGATTGTAAATTCAGATGTCTGTGTACTTTAGGACCCGCGTTTTAAAAATGGATTTATGGACTGCAGTTTGAAATGGACTGCGTAGTCCAGAGGCTTGCTGCTTATTGTAAATGCATAGAGGTACCTGATAATCATTAGTGTTCTACAGTATTTTCCTGTTTGCAACCTGCACAAGGAACAGATGGCCCAGATAGTTGGCACGTGGTCAATTACACAAATTGACTTTCAAAATAGTACACTTTTTTGTCAGTTTTTATCACTTGCATCAGCATGTAGCAAACCTATACCTACAGGTATGTCTAAATCAGTGGTTTTCAACCTTTTTCATACCAGGGCCCACTATTTATTGAGAATGAGCCACAGACCATCATTTGATGACATTTTAGCCCCACAGACTACAAAACTACAGATTTCTTTTGCTTTTGTCCACAATTCCAGACTGGATTTTGGAGAAAACAAAACAGTCAAACATACAGATCAAAATGACCATTGATCTTCTACATTCTTGGGCCAATTCAGATGAATATTTTAACTCTTGAGTGTAAACATGAAACCAAGCGTGAAAATGAAACCAAGCATAAGAATGAAACCAAATGTTTCATTTTTACACTCTCAAAGAGTTACATCTGGTTAACCAACTTTCCATCATTTAGCCCAGGGACCACCTGGAACCCTCTCAGGGCCACTGGTCGCCGGACCACCTATTGAAAAACCCTCGTCTAAATCAAACATACTCAAATGAAACAAACCCAAATTAAGATTAGTTGATTTATTTATGGAAGAATGCACAGTATGCAGAATGGGAACATTTCAAACAAAAGCAAGCCAATAGAAAAACTATTGTTACTGTGGTACAGATTTCATGTTTCTTTTCATTCCCAACTGTACTATATTCCAAGTCAAACCAACAAACAAACACTGTTTGCCCAAACCAGCTGAGGTTAATAAACAGTGTTTTGTCTCATTTCATTTGGTTAACAAACACTTCATCCAGGTTATAACAAAACACCCATTAATTGGTCAAGAAAGTTTATTCTTTTCATCGGTTTAAAACATCCTCAACAAACATTTACACTCACACTTACACAGCTCTTCATGGTCAAAGAAAAGAGTAACTAGGGCATCCAGGCTCCTTTTATAGGGGAGGAGCTCCAATTGGGCTGCACCATCTCCCAAGATTATAGAGGGGTGCATGGCTTTGATCTAACTGACTATTGTTATATTTATTTATATCCAAGCTTTTCAGGCCTGATGGTTATTAACTTATTTACTATTTGTCTTTGTAACCAATCCATGTGAGTGGGGAAATGTTTTCATTGTTATTATTCATTAGATATGAATATGTATAATGTTGAATTGTTCCTGTCTTTAGACACTACGGTAGCGGCCGCCATGTCTGCTGTCGTTGGATTTAAAACTGTACTCTAGACATTATTTCAACAGTAGAACCATAACCTTTGGTAGTATTGTTAAGGTAATATATTGTAACTAGGGCATATAGCCTATATGTGCAGTTGTTGGCTGTGATCTTCCTAGTCTTTGCATGCAATGCATTGTGTAGCTTGTATACGTATTTTAGTTCATTTGAGAAATTGGTATTCTGCGCAATTCTGCTTTTGGTATAGCCTACTTTAAGTATGTGAAGCCATTATCTGAAGTATGAAGTATTGATACTTATAAGTAAAGAATGCGAGCATACTTTTTCAAGATTCAAGCAGGCATCAAGAGGTTTAATTTGATATATGGCATGGATGTGTAGTGGTAATATTACCTAATGTTAAATGCTAAATAAAACTTTAAATTGAGTTATTCAAAATGGCCTTTGGCCTGTTGCATCATCTGCTGTGATAACGCACTGTATTCAATTGCTAATATCTACAAAACAGAACATGTTATCAACTCACTTATTTTTTCCATGAAAGCAAAGAGATGGATTTTTTTTTAGGTATTCCGTGTCTCGAATGGCCCACCATAGATTTTTCTATCATTGTCTAAAAGTCAGGTATTTCATGGCAGTGACCGTTACTGTCCCCCTTTCTTACAGCAGCGAGTGGGTTAAGGTAATATATTGTAACTAGGGCATATAGCCTATGGGCTCCATTTTCGTCACCGCTAAACCCCTTATCCCTTAACTTCTTTGCTTTTTTAAACTATTAAAAAAGAACATTTTTCAATAGTTTAAATGGCCAGTCTACAAGCTCACAATGTGCCAATAGATTGGCACCTTGAACTATTCCAAAAAGTTTTTCAAAATAGTAAAAAAAATGATAAGGGGTTTAGATGGTAACGAAAATGGAGCCCTATATGTGCAGTGGTTGGCTGTGATCTCCCTAGTCTTTGCATGCAATGCATTGTGTAGCTTGTATACGTATTTTAGTTCATTTGAGAATTATCTACTTCCATTATCTGAAGTATGAAGTATCTTCTTATATTCTTTACTTATAAGTAAAGAATGCGAGTATACTCCCCCCCCCCCCCCCCCCCCCAAAAAAAGGAAAAAAGGTCCATGCTGTGCCCTGCCTGGTCCATTCTCATGTCTGTGTATCCACAATGCATCACTCGTGTGTGTGTGTGTGTGTGTGTGTGTGTGTGTGTGTGTGTGTGTGTGTGTGTGTGTGTGTGTGTGTGTGTGTGTGTGTGTGTGTGTGTGTGTGTGCGCGTGTGTGTGTGCGTGTGTGTGCGTGCGTGCGCATGTGTGTCTCCTCCAGCTCTCTCCCTGTTGGTGCTTTCATCAGGATGGGGATGGACAGGCCAGTTGGCTCCACTTAAAGACAGACACAAAACACACACACACACACACACACACACACACACACACACACACACACACACACACACACACACACACACACACACACACACACATGCTCCCTCTCTGCTGCCTCCCTTTTCCCTTTGCATCTGTCATTTCCCTTCCACTGAAACACGGCCCCTGTCAGTACACTGGCTGAATATATCACCTCCACTCCATCTCCATCTCTCTCTCTGTCTCTCTCTCTCTCTCTCTCTCTCTCTAGTCCTCCCTTTCCTCTCCTCTCCGTCCCTCTCCACCATAGCGCGGTGCTGTGCCGGCTCGGGGTGCATAAAGGTTTAAGCGGTTATTCCAGTCATTATTGGCTGTTAAATCTGGTGACGGTCGTAAAGGCCCAGCCAGTCTCCCTCCGTGGCTCAGAGGTCAGCTGACGGCCTGCTTTATGAGCTCCCAGCGCCGTGCATCACCGGCGGGCCACCGCTACGCCGCGCCTCGCTCCGCTCCACGCCGCGCCCTCCTCCCCCTTATAGTCGCCTCCTCGCCACCCCCATTCCTCTCTCTCTCTCCCTCTCCCTCTCCGAGGTTCTGCTCGACAGGCAGGATAGATTGGAAAGGCAGGCCACAGACCGCCATCCATTGCCCTCCCGCCACCCCCGGGGTTTGGCCCCAACCCCGGGGGCCACCGAAAACGTCCTCCGCCGACCGCCGTATGGCTCCGGGGAAGAGGGCCTGTCTGATTTGTGACTCCGGATGATGTGAAGCGACTAGACTCAATTCGATGTGGTGGGCGTGAGCCAGGCTCGGATGTAACATTTCCCAATTGGGGAGGGCAGGCGAAAATGGTATGGGTGCGGCTTCATCGATGAAGGGCGATGAAGCCGCACCCATACCATTTTCATTTAAATTCTTTAGCTCTGTGACCCACAAGAAGAAGTATTAGCATTAATAATAACATCAGTTGTTGTTGAAGTTGCAACAGGCACACAGCATGCATAAAGCTAAAGGTCTGACTCAGAGAGTTTTCTGTTTTCAATGATGAAATGCTGTTGGTTTAGTGGTGCCACAATTGCAGTTAGTTAGTAGTGTTTCAAATCATTTAAATATAATATATAATGTATAAGCATTTTACTTTACTTTACTTGAAATTTTGGTTGTTTGCATGCCATTATGTTTGGTGGGGCAGTCAGGGCATTTAGGGGGCCATTGCCCCCCCGCCCATGCCCATGCCTATGCCTAGATCCGGCCCTGATGGGAGTGAATACTGAACGCCGAGGCAGGGGGGCCCTGACTCCGCCGCTGCCGTCGCTGCGGGTCGTGCATGTCGAGAGGGCTCGAGCAATTCAGCGAATTTATGGCGCATTTCAAGAAATTGTCACTTTTTACAGTCCCATAAGCACAGGAGTGAGTTAGCTGCACTCGTAAGCTGTGTCGTTCCCCCCCCGCGCTCCGCGCGCCGCTCATCGAAATTCCCCAGATTACCGTTGGAGTTTTCGAGGCGAGTGAGTGACATCAATTTTATTTGACTTGTTTAAAGGCTTTTGCCTCATAATAAGCATTGTTATATGAGACTACCGGCCCAAACGGCCGTGACACGTTAGTCTAGGAGTCAAGGAGAGAGGAGGACAACTTCTGTCATTATGACTAGTTTTATTGAACGCTCGTTCATCACCATGACACATTATTCTCCATAAAGACACACTATATGAGAGAGAGTTCTCAAATGGAATATATAGGAGCTGGTTAGAGAGGGGAGAAAAAAAATAAGAAAGTTGCTGTATTTCTATTTAACCGTATTTGACCACATTTCCCCTGTGGCAGGTACTAGCCTTTTCCCTCTAACACCAAAGCATACATACTGTACATCTGCTATACTTTTAGCTGACTGTTCACCTGCTTTCCAATACATTTTCTCCAATTATGGCATGGCCAGAACAGGGACGGTACTATACCTTACACATGGGGAAATTACTTTTGTGCTCTTATCAGGAAGGTCCCATTCGAGGGCGTCTGTGTCAGTAGTATAAAATATGTATAGGTTCTTAGCTTACTTATGATCCTTGCTGATTATTTCTATGCATTTGATGTGTTTACTTGATTCAGAGGGTCTGAATCAAGTAAACAGCATAAATGATAGCATAAATTGTAAATTGTAAAAATATAGAGTGATAGAGAAGAGCCAGGGGAACTGGAGAACTGTGAGCTCTCTCTCTTTCTCTGTGAAGTGCTACTCATCCTATTACCAGGCCTGTGCTGACCTCACCCTGCTGAAGGAAGTCACTGGCCGGGACAATGAGAAGACAAACCTGTGTGTTCTGGATGGATCTGCTGCTCTGTGAGTCAGCGTCCTCATGTCCACTTACTATTCATGTCCGACTGTGAAGTCGCTTGTAGGTACTGGTGCTGCCTAACCTGTCATTATCAAGGATTGTGTGTGTGTGTGTGTGTGTGTGTGTGTGTGTGTGTGTGTGTGTGTGTGTGTGTGTGTGTGTGTGTGTGTGTGTGCGCGCGCGTCTGTATGTGTATGCGTGTGTGAGATTGTGAAGCCCGCTCACTTTCTTCATATAGGCCTACTGTAACCTTGTTGCTAACAGCAGTATAGCAGTAGCAGCAGTAGTGTCATCGCATGCGGCAGCGATTCTGCATGGATTTGCCGGGTGCAGCTTGCGAGCGACCGTGGGGGCAGCCATGTTGGTTTACACTGCCTGTCTGCCTGCCTGCCTGGGCCCCGGAGAGGACGGAGGGTTAGTTACCGTGCTTGACAGCCAGCTGATAGCTCCTGTGTCCTTCATATTACCAGCACATCAAAGGCAAAAGAGCTGCTGTGGGGAGGGGGAGGGAGGGAGGGAGGATGGCGGATAAAGCAGCGAGTGGAGCTTATAGGAATGGGAGCGCCATCGAGGCCTCTCCACCGCTGGGTGGATGAGGTGTGTGTGTCAGGGGCAGATCTAGGCATGGGTATGGGGGGCAATGTTCCACAGTCTGCCCCACCAAACATGATGGCATGCAAAACAACCCAAGATATTTCAAACTGCTTATAATTTAAAATGATTTGAAACACTACTACTGTTACTAACTAACTACAGTTGTGGCACCACTAAACCAACAGCATATTTCATCATTGAAAACTCTCTGAGTCAGACCTTTAGCTTTATGCATGCTGCATGTCTGTTGCAACTTCAACTACAACTGATGTTATTATTGATGCTTTACTTGCCTAATAAAAGTCTAATAAATAAGTCTAATAAAAATGGTATGGGTGCGACTTCATCGCCCCCATACCACCCCCCCCCCCATTGGGAAATGTTACATCCACCCCTGGTGTGTGTGTGTGTGTGTGTGTGTGTGTGTGTGTGTGTGTGTGTGTGTGTGTGTGTGTGTGTGTGTGTGTGTGTGTGTGTGTGTGTGTGTGTGTGTGTGTGTGTACGTGCCTGTGTGTGTGTGACCTCATCCTTAATATACTCAGCCGGTAGCGTGGGTGACAGGGGTGGGGGAGGAGGGATTGGTTGTTTAGCCACCTGAAGCTTGGTGATTTCTTGTCTTAAGTAAACCACTCCTGTCTTTTTAAGACGACGGCAGAGTAATAATCCCCTCCCTCCCGCTGCGGCCTGCGCAGTGCGCCTGCTCCTGTTGTGTTCCAGGCTGTCTGCTGCTGTCATTTGCCCGTTGCTGACGGCATGCTGCTCTGTCCAAAAATAAAGAGGAAGACCCCCTTTAGACACAACCAATTAGAGAGGCAATTAGACTGAGCCCAGCCTCTCCAGAGCTGCCTGTCCCGCTCCCCTACCCTGCAAGGCACACACACACACACACATGCAAACATGCGCGCACACACCTACATACAGTACAGTACGCGCACACACACACACACACACACACACACACACACGTGCGTAACTGCGCATGCTCACACAGCAGTTTCTTGTGGTATCCTGCTCACACTGTATTGTAAATCAGTGGTTTTCAACCTTTTTGATAGCAGGACCACAATTTGAGGATATGTTAGCCTCACAGTCCCCCAAACTGACCCTCTAAACTAAAGGTTTACTTTTGCTTTTTGTCCACAATAAAAGGCTGCATTTTGGAAACAAAACAGGCAAACATGAAAAACTAATTACCATTTTTCTACATTCTCTAGTTGTGTAGATGAATATTTTAATTCTTGAGAGTGTAAACTGGGTCCATACATGGTTTCATTTTTACGCTCTCAAAGAGTTACACCTTGTTAACCAACTTTCCATCATTTTGCCTATGGGGACCACCTGGAACCCTTTCTGGACCACTGGTGGTCCCCGGACCACTGGTTGAAAACCACTGATGCAAGTTGTTCGAGAGATAATATTTATATCCTTCTGTGTGAGTGTGTGCACGTCTGTCTGTCTGTCTGTGCCTGGGCCCAGTCTTATAGAATAGTATTATTTTGCATGCACAGCCTGCGCAATGTATGTGTCCAAAGGAGATATTGTGCATTTGGTTCATCAACTGCATCTACTAGCATACGTGTAAAACCCTTTGCATGGCGGGTGCGTGTATGTACGCATGCCGCTTGCATGCACTGTGCATGCAGCGTGTTGTCGTACAGCACATTTGCACTCCTGGTACAGGGTGTTTTGTGTACAACATTTGCTTTTGACATTGGGATTTCCTGCAGCTGCAGCGCAGGAAGGTCAGCGGCAGAACCAAGCCGGCGCTGCTGTCCCACCAGGTCCACCTCATCAGGAAACACAACACCCTGCCATTAAAACCAGCCCCGGCCCTATAGCCTACATAGGGCTTTGTTATGCTAACGTTTCAGACCACTTTATGCAGAAAATGACCCCCTTTTCCCCCCTATACCACCACCACAAAATAGACTTTATTTTATAATTTTATTGCCGCCTTTTCTTGTCGACAAGAGGGCAGTCATTCGGGGTGATGTTTGATGGTGTGAGTGTATTTGTGTGCGGCGAGGAGGGGGGGGGGGTGTTTTTTTTGCGTCTGAATTCCTGAGCTTGTATGAAAGGGATAGCTTTCTTTAGGTCTGAATTTAATGAGATGATCAATGACCCCTAAGATTCTCACGGAGAGAGAAAGAGAGAGAGAGAGAGAGAGAGAGAGAGAGAGAGAGAGAGAGAGAGAGAGAGAGAGAGAGAGAGAGAGAGAGACTCAATAGGGTCTTCACAATGTGTATGTCATCCAGGGCCGCTCTTTGAGCGTTTCTGAAACATGGAATCCTTCTCTCTCACTGCTGCAGGCGGGGGTTTGCTTTGATGCCACTGACTCAGACACAGACACAGGTCTAAGCGTTATTTTTTTCAAGTTGCCTTCTCCTTCTTCTTCACCAGACAATTGGACGATAAATGCATCAGCCTGAACCGACCCTATAGAGCGCCACAGCTCCTTCCCCTCGCCATTTCCAGAAATGAATTCCCCATTCATTTTTCCTCATCAAAAATGATTTATATAAAGACGAAAAAGGCACAGACAAAGCCAACTCCGGTCGTGACAAGCCATGAGAATAAACACAATGTTTTGGACCGATTAAATAATTTTTAAGAAGAAAAACTGCATATAGTTGTCTCGCCACCCCCATTCCCATCTCTCTCTTCTGCTCGAAAAACTGCTGTTTCCCTCTTTGTCCGTGGCGTAATCATCTATATACATTTTGATAAAGTCTATGAGGGAAATGATTGGGAATTGTCTTCCGGAATGAGGTGCTCTGACGTCACTGCGGAGCTCTATATATGTCATTGACTTGGGTCACCAGTGTGTCTATACTTGGTCTCCTTCTTTGTTCTCCACAAAAACTCTCTTTGCCTAAAATGTTCTCCACAAAAACTCTCTTTGCCTAAAAATAGGCAATCTACAAATTTTGCCTATATGTTTGCCTGTTTTCACAAAACGCTTGTCTATTTTGATTGAATGTTCACCTATTTTCACTGAATGTTTGCCTGTTGCCTGACACTGGAGTTCTACAAGCAGCACTACAGGGTTATACTCCTCTCATTGTGAAAGGACTGCGGTGAGTTGCAGCATATGGAACACTAGTGATGTCGGACAATTTGTTCTGACTTGATTTCTACTAATTGTTCTCACCTTCTCCTCTCCTTCTCTTTGAACTCCAAAGGTAACGGCGAGAGGCGGACAAGTAGGCCCCAAGTAGTACTGACAGATAGCACTGTCTCCTCACTTTGAATTACGGAGCACACAGAAATCTGTCCGAATGCATTGCCTATACAATCCTACGCTTGTAATATTTATGTAAAGTATGGGGTGAACTTGTGTGGATGTGCATGCAAATTAGCCAGCAATTTTAATTACTGCAGTGAGTTTACAGTGGGCTTGCTTCATAACAAAGGCCTCTGCACTTGTTCCCTTTGTAATATCACACCATATAGACCAATTAGGATTGGACATTATATTGAGTACATTGAATACCATGATGTATGGTGGAATCTCTGTCTAAATTTTCAGAACCATCACAGATTGACTTAAAAAAATGTCTTCTTGCCAAGGACCTCTAGCACAAAGTACAAAATGCGTAACTGTGGAGGTAGAGCAGGTTGTCCAATGATCCAGCGGTATCCCGGCTACTCCTGTCTACGTGTGGAAATGTCAATGGGCAACCCCATTGACAAAGCATGGACTGTTGTAAGAACTTTGACTACAAGCACGTACCCAAAAGAAAGTCCATAGAATCTATTATTACCGGTATACTCTGACAACGATGTGAGAGCATGTGTCCATGGATGTGTGTTTGTGCGCACAAGACAAACAGGGTACAAGGGGTATTGGTATATAATGGTATTCCCATTATATTGTCCCAATGTTGATATTTATTGGTCAATGCTATAGATATTAGATATCATGTTTTCTCTCCCCAAATGAGTGTGGATACTGGATAATGCCACTTCCTTGAATGAAGTCGCGGCCATGACTGCCCAGATTACCCACACACGCATATAACTTGGGCATATTTGAACAGTTCCTCAACCTGGCGCACAAACGTGACTGAGCAGGTACACATCACGGCACAATGGCACACGTGTCCAACGGCATGCCACACATTATAACGTCTGAGAGAGCATCCGGCTGGCATGACATGCCAGAACAAAAAAAAAGAGAGAGAGAGAGAAAGAAAACCGGGAGGGAGGGGTGGTGTCTGTCCCCTTGTATGTTTTGCTTTCTACCCTTTACCCTAATTCGCCCATTGTGAGTGTGAAGGGGGTGCCGGGGAGATGACATCATGCGGCAAGGCGGCGTTTGAAGTGCCAGTCCTGAAGGAACCACTTATAGCAATTAGGATATCCTTGAACAAGCGTTTGCGAAACATTGGCTGGTTTTTGGCATTTGCCTCCCTTTCCTGCCTACTAACTAGCGAGGTTTGATCTCCCATAATTATCTACCCGCCGGCTTCGCGCTCCTGACAGCTCCCTCCCAGGAGAGGGTTGAATGCCGCGGCTACTCGCTGATTGCATCAAAGTGTCAGAAATTGCAACATCAAAAATAATAACTGATATTCCGGCGGCAGGCTGCTCTTTGAATATTTTCCTTTAGAAAAAAAAAGAAAGAAACGATCTCTAATTTGTGTCTCGCATTTGTGCCAACGTGTGGGTGTGTGTGTGTGTGTGTGTGTGTGTGTGTGTGTGTGTGTGTGTGTGTGTGTGTGTGTGTGTGTGTGTGTGTGTGTGTGTCTGTCTGTGAGGGCTTAAAGCAAATAAAAGCAAGGGGGAAGTGCATTCATTATTGAACTCCCCTATTTACATATAGGGCTGACTATTCTATCTGAACTGGCATGAAATAGATAGATGCGTTTATTCTGCTGCTGCACCTTGCATGTCGACCTGCGAAGCTTCCTCTTTCTTTCCCCGTCTCCTTCCTCGTCCCTGTCCTGCAGGGGCGGATGTAGGCATGGACATGGGAGGGGGGGCAATGCCCCCCTAAATACCCAGTCTGTTATTTGATGTTATTTTTGATGCTTTACTTGACTAATAAAAGTCCTGTAACGGAAAATGGTATGGGTGCGACTTCATGAAGCCGCCCCCATACCATTTTCTCTTGCTCCTCCAACATGTTATCTTGCCCCCCCCAAAATGGGACATGTTACATCCGCCCCTGCTGTCCTGTCTTCATGTTCTTTGAAACGCTTCCTCTGTTTGTCTGTCTGCTGCCACGTCATCTCCAATGTCCTCAGAAAGCTATACCATAGAGAGAGATCACTTATATTTTTCTCCTTCACATTGTGTTACAGCACTGGATGTTCACATGAAACGTGGCAATGTATGTATTTTTTAAAATAATGAGGTAAAGAAATGGTTTGAGGTTCCTAGAAGAAAGCGAATCACAACTGTGTGAAGTGAGTGGCGCTCTTATCATCACACATCATTTTGATGTGAAACAGACAGTATATATGATGTAAAATTCTCCATTCATTTGTCAATGGGAATTTAATCATCCTTGTGTAGGGTAAAGTTTGTGAACACACATGTACCAAACGCCAGATAGAAAAACATAAACGGAGCAGAAAGATTACGATGGATGCGCATTCTACAACTACATGGTCCTCATTAAGGATATCCCGATCACCTTTGCTTTTGCTTCTGATCCAATTCCGATCATTTGATTTTACTGTCGATGCCGATCCGATATTTATATTTTTTATAGTTATGCAGGAGTGCAATTATCGGCATCGGTGTTAGCCGTAGCCTCGATACCCAGGCTTTCTATTCATTTTGTCCACACTGCGCAAAAAGTGAAAGCCTGGACTGAAAAAAGTGAAAGTCATTTGGCCACAGTGGCCGAGACGAGGAGGGTCTCTCTAAGCCAAAATGCTTTCAGGTTAGCTCATACTGATGTGTTTTTTTCTTCTTCTTGCTAATTAGACATCGTATATGGTAATATTGTGTGTGTTGTCCTGATTTGGCACAACCCGAGTGGCTTTGTCTGCATGGGGTATAATCGTCTTTTTCAAAAAATCTATGAGGAAAATGAATGGGGAAATCATTTCTGGACTACAGGCGGCATCATGACAATGGCGGCACTGCTCAGCTATACGCCTTGGTCCAGAAAAGACTGTTGAATCAGGAGATGCTACTGCACGAAGAACCAGTATGGCTGTGAAATATCATACTGTATAAGGAAATGAGTATGAAAGGAGGTGTTTAAACACATTTTTACTTTGTTGACCAGCGACACACAGGCATTTACATTTGGTCCTCTACATTTTGCCCCTCTCCCCCAAATCTGTTGACAATATAGCCATCTACGAGACACACAGCTATTTATTTCTTTGCCAAATTTTCATCTGCATGTATTGACATAGGGATATGATTAAATACACAATACTAGATAGATGCCAATGCAGGACATAACACCGGGGGTCTGTAAAGGCTGTTGTTTGTTCCTGTAATACTTCTGATATACAGTATCGGTGATGCTATTTCTGCATGATGCTCATTGAGATGTGCGCCATGCAACACGCCACCGCGTGCATAAATATTCTGTCAGACTGTCCGGAGGGTCCACTTGAAGCAATGTTCACGGGCTCTTTGAGTGTGACATCCATATTTCAACACCTATCTTGACTTCGCCGACCTTGCCGAGTTATACGCATTAATAACGCATTTATAATGCATTATCTCTCCCTTGTTCTTTCGCTGTGTACATTTTTTTTCTCCACGGTGAGCCGCCGGTATGTGGCCCCTCATTGGTAATTATGGATAACCGGGAAAAAAATATTCACCTGTGCGCCCATTGTTTCACTAAAGACCATTTGCATCAACCTGCCCACAGTGACAGCCGTGTAGGGGAGCAGGGGCGGATCTAGGCATGGGTATGGGGGGGCAATGCCCCCCTAAATGCCCAGTCTGGCCCACCAAACACAATGCCATGCAAAACAACCCAAGATATTTCAATTTAAAGTGCTTCTAATTTACAATGATTTGAAACACTACTACTCCTACTATCTAACTACAATCGTCTCACCATTAAACCAACAGCATTTCATCATTGAAAACAGAAAACTCTCTGAGTCAGACTTTTAGCTTTATGCATGCTGCATATCTGTTGCAACTTCAACAACAACTGATGTTATTATTGATGCGTACTTGCCTAATTCGAGTCCCCGTGTCGCCTGTGTCGCTTCGTGCCACGGGCGATGAAGCCGCACCCATACCATTTTTTCCTGCCCTCCCCAATTGGGAAATGTTACACCCGCCCCTGTAGGCGAGGCCAAGCCTCGGCTGGTGGGGTGCTATTACTGCAATGAATTGCCGGGGACAATTCACCGCTAAGGCAATGAATTGGGAACGACAGACAGCCGAGTAGAGGCGCTTCTTGTGAGGATGAAATTAAAAATCGGCATGGCAGCAGCAAACAGAGGCCCTGATGCTTCTTCGTCTTCGTCTTTCTTTTTTTTCTTCCGAGAATGAATTAACGGCTTGTTGTAGAGCGGGCGGAGGAGGCAAGGTTTACTTTGCAATGACAAATGTTGATTTCCCCTGAGGTATTTAAAGTGATTTGACCCAGTCATTCTTTTAAATCTGCAAGACAGCAGATGATAAATGTGCTACTAATGAGGCCTCTGCATTTTATCTCTCATTCTCCCACTCTCTCTCTGCATCTCTCTCTCTCTCCTCTTCCTGCAGGGATCGCTTAGACTCTTTAGAGGAATCCTGCTAGGCCTTCTTCACATGGGTTCCCAGGGGCGGATCTAGGCATGGGCATGGGGGGGCAATGCCCCCTTAAATGCCCAGACTGCCCCACCAAACACGATGCCATACAAAACAACCCAAGAAATTTCAAATTAAAGTGCTTATATTTAAAATGATTTGAAACGCTACTACTGTGGCACCACTAAACCAACACCAACCAACAGAAAACTCTCTGAGTCAGACCTTTAGTTTTATGCATGCTGCGTGTCTGTTGCAACTTCAACAACAACTGATGTTATTATTGATGCTTTACTTGCCTAATAAAAGTCCTGTAACCCAAAAATGGTATGGGTAATGGTATGGGTAACCCGAAAAATGGTATTGGCGCGCCCATGTTGCTTCGCACCACGGGCGATGAAGCCGCACTCCTGCACCCCCAATTGAGAAATGTTACATCCGCCCCTGAAGGTTCCCCAAAAACTGTTATAGCCGGAGCCTAAATCCCACCCACCCCCCAAAAAAACACGGGAAAAAGAAAACATCCCTTACATGCTGGGAGACATTGTCGGGAAATTAAAATCAAACATGCGATCGCATTGATGCGCAAATGCAAAAAGAAAGAAGAAGAAAAAAGAAGAAACAGCAGCGCTAATCTGGAAAAAGGAGTCACCGAAATTCAACCCTGTCAGCGTTTGTAGACATTATAATAATCTGCCGAACCGAGGCCTGTTTCTTCTCTGTCTCTCTCTCTCTCTCTCTCTTAAGAAGGTATAAGCACTTTGCCTATAATAACACACGTGACAAAGACCAGGGCTGGGGAGCGGTGGCTGTTAACAGCATGGCTCTCATTATCTGTGGCGGCGGCGGTGAGTGCGTCATGGAATACATGGGGAAGGAGACGCAGAAGAAGAGGAAGAAGAGAAGAAGAAGAAGAAGGAGCCTTTTCAAGGTGCGTATATGTCGAGCATCACTGATAGGGAGCGCCGCGCCGCCTCCCTGCATGGTTTACAGCCCTGCCTCTGATCAATCAGTGCTGACAGGGCGCAGCTTTGTGCGCGTATGTATAGGACTGTATGCATGCGCGGGACGACACAGGGACAAATGTCTGCTCTGGGAGAGAAGAAGGGTTTGGGGGGGGTGGAGGAGGGTGTTTCACACCTGAAAAGAAAAGAAGAGGAAAGGGAACGAAAGCGCCATCCCCCCGTTCCCCCACGCAGCCCGCCGCCCGTGCGGATTAGCCCCACCGTGCGCTTTGATGGATTAGCATGTAGGGAAATTGCCCGATTATTGATATGAAAATGTTTTGGGGGGGGGTGAGGGAGAGAGGGAAGGGGCATGAGGAAGGAAGGGGGTGATGGGAAAAAGGAGGGTCCTGGAATGGGTTGCCTCTCAGAGGAATGTGTGTGTGTGTGTGTGGGGGGGGGGGGGGGCATGGGTGGTGATGGTGGGGTTATTATCTATATTTCCCTTAAGCTTTCCTCACCTGCTCTCCCCCTTATACAGAAGACAGGGAGTGACAAAAGAAGGACGGGATGGGGGACATGGGGTGGGGACAGAGACACCCCCCTCCCCTCCTGTAGAGACACATTCAGCCGCCCTTCATGAAATATTGTTCATCATCATATTAACAGGGCTGAACGCAGGGAGATAAGAGGCCTCCACTGAGAAAGTAAGCAGAATGTCTCCGCAAGATATTTCAATCCTCTCTCTCTCATCCTTATTCATGCATTTTCGGGGGTTAGTGGATGTGAAATGTTCGAAAGATCTTTTCTGTATAGCCTGCGAAAGAGCCAATAAGGACACAGAAATAGAGTGAAGACATTGCTGACTCCCCTCCTTGACTCCCTTTTAATTGCTTTGGTTTGTTAGTCTTGCGTTGGGTTTTGTCTGTATCCGTCTGTATTTGTGCACCGTCCCCCTTCTACATGGGGGACGGTGCGAGATGGAGAGAGAGAGAGAGAGAGAGAGAGAGAGAGAGAGAGAGAGAGAGAGAGAGAGAGAGAGAGAGAGAGAAACACAATCTCGCAATTGAGAAAGGCCGCCATAGACAGACCTGCCACCCAAGAGAGGACAGACTATGTACCCACTGCACACAGAACGTAGAAGTAGAGACTGAGCTACACTTCCTAACTGCCTGTCCACTGTACCAAGACATCAGAGACACATACTTCCCAATGATCACAACCACCCAAGGGGAGTTTGAAAACATTACTGATGACAAAAAACTCCCATACCTACTGGGTGACATATACAACAATGTGCAAACACAGCAGCGAGATGTGTTAGCTGCTGTGACAGGAGAAGAACAAAAGATGCAACACAACCACCCTAAAAACACCATTGCATCAATTGAATTGAATTGAAGATTCTGACTCATTGTTATATTGATTGTATTTATTATATGATTGTATTTGTATTCATGCATCGTTGTATTGTATTGTTTGTCGCTTTGGCAATGTAAATGTATGTTTTTGCCAATAAAGCCCCCTTGAATTGAATTGAATTGAAATTGACAATGTCTAAAGGAGTTTGCTGGTTATATGTCTATATAAGGTTTGTGCTCCTACACCATTACACTGGTCAGAGTGTGATATGGATATATTCAGAAAGGCAGTTTCTGTAGTTCCAGTTATTTATTTAAGCCTAAATTAAGGCGTGGCATTGCAGGAAACAGATGATTTTAGGGCTGACAAAAGAAACAAAAACAGAAGTAAATCGAAATCAGCATGCAAATTAACTAAATCAAGTGCACTAAACATAAAATAGTAAACAAACATTCAAAAAGCGCATGTTGAAATGAATAACTTGCAAAATAATGCATCTGTGTCTGGTGTAGTTACCAGCACCTCCCCAGAGACAAAGGCCTAGATTTCCATCACTGCTAAACCCCTTAAATCCCTTAACTTCTTTGCCTTTTTAAACTATTAAAATACATTTTTCCAATAGTTAAAAGGGCCAGTCTACAAGCTCACAACTACCCCCCTCTAGATCCAGCTAGTGTGGTTTTCCAGAGAGAGAGAGAGAGAGAGAGAGAGAGAGAGAGAGAGAGAGAGAGAGAGAGAGAGAGAGAGAGAGAGAGAGAGAGAGAGAGACTCACCCCTGACATTTGCATCGTTTTTGAATTATGTTGATGTCATGCATTATCCTATACACAAAGGCAAACCCTATACCACTATACCTCCTGTATACGATATTCCGGCGCTTTTACAACACCCATATAAAAAGGAGCTCAGCGATCGAGGGCTGTCAATTTTAAAACTTGAACCAGTTTAACCTCATAGACCGGGGTGGGATACGATGGCACATGGACGGAAGGAAGGCAGTAAAAGGAAAAAAGAAAGAAAGAAATAAAGAAGGGAGACGACTGTCATCTGTAACACAACAGAAGAGATACCTGCTGCCAGAGGAGAGGAGACATTACAGCATCTGCTCCTGTTTGGTATTCTCTATAAGTTTTGGTGGAAGAGGAGGAGGTTTTGTGGGGGTTCGGCTGCAGGGAGGGTGGAGGGTAGGGTGTGTGTGTGGGGGTGCGTGCATGTGTGTGTGTGTGTGTGTGTGTGTGTGTGTGTGTGTGTGTGTGTGTGTGTGTGTGTGTGTGTGTGTGTGTGTGTGTGTGTGTGTGTGTGTGTGTGTGTGTGTGTGTGGACCTGCAGGCCATAAAGTGACCAGAGATTCCTCACACGGCACCATTGTTTATGGTCTCATCTTACTCAAGTATAACGGTGCAGCTCCCCTCCATAAATGGCTGACATAATTATGGTGACCTCTCCATCAGCGAGGCTGTAGATCAAGCTGTGGGATATAGAAACAACACCGGCGGCAGTGGTGGTGGTGGTAGGAGAGACCAGCGGAGACCACAGGGTCTTTTTTAAACTGATGCCGTCTTGTTGAAGGAGCTGCACGTTAGTGTCGAGGGCCGTGTTGACTTTCCGTCTTGGCTTTCGCCCTCCTCTTCTTCCAGACACGACAGAGGCCGTGGATGACGCTCATAAAGCCCTCTGCTTTTCACCACCACTGTCCTCTCTCTTCCGTTTTTCACCAGAAAAGGTGAAGCCTTG
Organism: Benthosema pterotum; assembly: GCA_039105355.1. NCBI lineage: Eukaryota > Metazoa > Chordata > Actinopteri > Myctophiformes > Myctophidae > Benthosema > Benthosema pterotum. Next base: position 36,805,217 of record CM076966.1, read on the forward strand.
TCACACGTGGAATTAACGTGTCTTTTGAGGGCGCCGCAGGGGTGAATGTAACATTTCCCAATTGGGGGGAGCAGGAGAAAATGGTATGGGGGCGGCTTCATCGCCCGTGTCGCTTCGCGCAATATAGTCGCACCCATACCATTTTCGGTTACAGGACTTTTACTAGTAAAGTAAAGAATCAATAATAACATCACTTGTTGTTGAAGTTGCAACAGGCACGCACCATGCATAAACCTAAAGATCTGACTCAGAGAGTTTTCTGTTTTCAATGATAAAATTCTGTTGGTTCAGTGATGCCACAGCTGTATAGTTAGTTAGTTAGTAAGTAACAGTAGTAGTGTTTCAAATCATTTTAAATATAACCACTTTAATTTGAAATATCTTGGGTTGTTTTGCATGCCATCGTGTTTGGTGAGGCAGTCAGGGCATTTAAGGGGGGCATTGCCCCCCCCATGCCCATGCCTAGACCCGCCGCTGGCTATAAAATATTAATAATAATAACATCTGAGTCGGGATAGGGGGGGGTTCTTTCGTCAGTGCAGGTGGCAATGGTGGCGTCCCGCAAACATCAGGTGCTGTTGTGTACCCATCGCTGAAACAAAAAGAACCCTGGAGGACGCAGGAGGATGAGGGATTTGCCAGACCGGTGGATTAGGGTTAGTGATTACTGCCGTTGTGATCACAGGAAGTCAGGCCCTGTCTGCTAAATGTCATCCGTGACTGCATGGACCTGAGCGAGGATGCGGCTCTCTCTCACGGTCCGGGGGCCCATTACCGCAGGGGCTGCCCCCCCCCCCCCTCTACGAGGAGCAGCCCCTGACTAATGGGAACAGTGTGTGTGTCTGTGTGTGCGCCAGGGGCGGATCTAGGCATGGGCATGGGGGAGCAATGCCCCCCTAAATGCCCAGACTGCCCCACCAAACATGATGGCATGCAAAACAACCCAAGATATTTCAGTGCTTATATTTAAAAGTATTTGAAACACTACTACTGCTGCTAACTGACTACAGTTGTGGCACCACTAAACCAACAGCATTTCAGAATTAAAAACAGAAAACTCTCTGAGTCAGACCTTTAGCTTTATGCATGCTGCGTGTCTGTTGCAACTTCAACAACAACTGATGTTATTATTGATGCTTATACTTTCCTAATAAAAGTCCTGTAACCGAAAATGGTATGGGTGCGGCTTCATCGACCGTGGCGTGAAGCGACACGGGCGATGATGCCGCCCCCATACCATTTTCTCCTGCCCCCCCAATTGGGAAATGTTACATCCACCCCTGTTGTGCGCGCGCGAGCACACGCAGTCTGAACTCCAAGAGCTCCAGTGACAAACACGGGTAACGCGAAAAGCGTGTGTTTTACAATGCCCCCCCTCCTCTCCCCGGCTCTCGTAAAGCCCTGGGCCGTAAACTGAGAATTTAGGCCCTTCATTAGAGCTAATACAATGCACATAACTCTAGCGCGGAACAATTGGGGATAGCCGTAAAGTTACCGTTTTTTATACCGTTCCCCCAATCTGTGACTTGTAAGTGACCCGGGCCGGGGCGGTGTTAGGGCCAACGTCAGATTTACAGCGGCTGCCTATTCTGTCTGATAGGGGCTCTGCATTTATTAAGGGAATTAAAGGTGCCAGAATTTAAGATGACTTAAATATCTAGTTCATGCTTTACTGTCAGAATTATCAAATATTAGTCTCCAACGTCCAATTTACAACCTGCAACTCCAGGTTTTCTTGCTTTACTTTATTTCTTTATTTTTTCTTCTTCTGGGGAGATTTTTTTCACTTTGATTCATGTGTTGAGCTCGGGTTTTCCAGCCGGTGAAAGGAGGTTTGGAAACCTACCTCCATGGTTCCATGTTTCGTACCCTGAACCCGGGGCCCAGTCAGGCCATTAAGGTGATATATGAGGTGTAAAAATAGTTCAGATAGAGGTGCTCAAAATTAACAGACAACCTCGGAGAGCTGTGCAGCAGTCTCCCCAGAGCTTTCATGTTAGGAGCGTGATGTCTGTTGGGTTATTTCTTTTTTTTTTTTACTTTAGTCTTTGGTCTCTCAATCCATCAAAGACAATGAGAGTTTGTGGAACATCTCTCACTGGAAAAAATCTGGAAATCTATACCTTTTCTTCAGAGGACAATGGAGCGAATCCTATCACAACACCATTTCTAATCGGACATGGCAACTTGGATAGTTGCACCCGACATGATGTAATCGCTGCCCTGATGTTACTCATTCTTCATAACTATTTCCAGTATTCCAGTGTAAGTGTATCCGAGGATATACGCTTACACTGTAACGCTGATGTGATACAGTAATGTGCGCCTGTTGGTGCCGTTTTTCTGGCGAAGTAGTAATGGATATTCTCTGGATTTCGCTAATTGACAGATGAAATCCAACATCATGCAAGTCCAGTTATCGTTTAATCGTTGTTTTGACGAACAGTCTGTGACAGAAGCCATTTGTAGACAGCCTGCCTCCTACAGAGTGGAGTTGTAAACCACAAGCATATGTTTATATGTACAGTACATGGTCTGAATCTGTGAAGTCTGTAGACAAAGTTTTCTCAAATCCCGACATCATCTGAAAGAATTCAAACAAATAGGTCAGCATTTAGTAGAGTGTAAACCTAGACCATGGCCTACTCTTGCATGAGCAGAGCGAGCTAGTACTCATGACTATTTACTTACGTCACCATTACGTCATCACCTAAACTGGCCAATCGGAGTACTCCGAGGGATAGAGTTCTCAAACTCTGCCCAAACCTGACCAGGAACGACCCGACCCGACATTTTAGGGTCGTGCTCGGGCCTGGAATGTATGCAGATGAATGCTCAATGAAAAAAGCAATATATATTGAATTATTTTATTATGATAAATAATAATTCTGTTCTGCCTGTCTGTGTATTTACCTCTTACGAAGATGGTGCTGATCTTCGTAAGATCGGTGCATTCTACACTTTTACTCAGTGTAGAGTGCTCAAATTCTACCCAAACCCGACCCGGGTCGTGCCTACAAAAACTATGCAAATTGGTCGGGCTGGCCGGGCTTTGGGCCTAATCAGTTAGGGCTGGGCCTCAATTTTCAGGCCCGTTGAGAACTCTACCGAGGGACCACAAACCACAACACTGTGCACCGAACACTGTGCACCAATAGCCTAACTTGCACCCGCTACACTCACGTAAGTTTTACTTTTACTGTACCTGTACACAAGATGTAGCAATACAGTATAGTACAACCTTGAACACTGCTGTCATGTGAAAAGGGAGTAGTGGGATAGCCTAAACCTGCATTATGGAGCTGAGTCCCGAGTCCCACCCCCTCGTGACGTCACCCCTGTTCCAGAAATGTATTCCCCATTCATTTTTCTCATAGACCTTTCGAAAATGATTCATATAAAGACGATTACGCCGCGGACAAAGCCACCTCGGGTCGTGACAAATCATGATCACACACACAAACTTTTGGGACAACCAAATAATTTATAAGACAAAAAACGAAACAAAAAATGTTTATCCTCATGTTTTAAATTCTTGCTAATTAGATATTGCATGATAATATTGTGGTGGTTATCATGATATGTCACGACCCAAGTTGGCTTTGTCCGCAGCGTAATCATGTTTGTATTAACCATTTTCGAAAAGTCTATCAGGAAAATGAATGAGGATTCCATTTCTGGAACACAGGCGACATAATGAAAAGGGCGGGACTGCCCAGCTTATATTTCCGTTGGAAATGTCCAGCCTTTGATCCAGGCGGCCATTATCCAAGGTATAGAACAGCAACATCAGCTGACTATTAGCAGTTTTCCCTTTTAACTTCCTTGTTTGTGTGGATTGTTTACCCTTGAACTTGGATGCGATCGACACAATACAAAATAACCATACAGAAGTCTAATCATCCTTCACCTATATGCCCAACATGAGTCCGTCACCTGAGCATCAATAATAAGCATAATAACATCAGTTGTTGTTGAAGTTGCAACAGACACGCAGCATGCATAAAGCTAAAGGTCTGACTCAGAGAGTTTTCTGTTTTCAATGATGAAATGCTGTTGGTTTAATGGTGACACAATTGTAGATTGTTAGTAGCAGTAGTAGTGTTTGAAATCATTTTAAATATAAGCACTTTAATTTGAAATATCTCGGGTTGTTTTGCATGCCATTGTGTTTGGTGGGGAAGATTGGGCATTTAGGGGGGGCATTGCCCTTGCCTAGATCCGCCCCTGACACACACACACACACATACACACACACACACACATGCGCGCGCACGGGGCAAGGGGAGATCCTGAGTGGATCTCGGTGATGAGATGAAACAGGTTGGCTCCCCCTGTACCCCCCCCCACCACCACCACCACCACCAACCACCCCCACCTTCACTCTGAGGTGGAATGAAAAACAAATGTCACACGGGGTGACAGGGAGCGTCTGTGTCTTATCAGGAGAACCGGGGCCGATGTGAGTGATGGCTCTTATCTGGCCCCCCCTGCTCCGCGGCTGTTTATTATCCCAGGGTGGCAGGCCGGTACAGGGAAGAGGGAGAGGACCGGGAGCCCCTCTGTGATCCATCACTCCCTGGGCTCTACCACCACCACCACCACCACCCAGCCATCCGTCCACTCACTCACCCACCCAGCCGTCCACTCACTCACCCACCCAGCCAGGACTCACGTCACGTCTGCCCACTCTGCCCACGTCAGAGGTATGGGCGGTATCTGGAGTATACAATTGTCCCAGCCCTGTACAGTACAGTACAGTACAGTACAGTACAGTACAGTACTGTACAGTACATAGTGTAAGCAGGGGCGGCATGGGCATGGGGGAGGCGCTCTAAATGCCCCACCAAAAATGATGGCATGCAAAACAACCCATGCAAGATATTTCAAATTAAAGTGACATGCCCCGACATTTTAACTGCCATAGTGTCAAGTTTGTCAACCCATTGTCCTACCCCTGTGTCGGAATCTGTGGTTAGACTGGCATATTCGTCACTGCCAATATGACGCGATAATGACAAATGAGTCCACGGAAACGGTACCATTTGGACTTTTTTTCTGAAATTTTGATCGAAAGGTTTTACTTTTCTGAATAGCCCACACTATTAAGGACATCTTTAGCTATAAGAAAAACATAATTTCCCATCTCAGGCATTCAATATATTTTTTATATATCTTTTAACATGTTTATTGATAACGGGGTTGAGCCAATTAAGTTCATAACAGAGTTGTGATTTTTGTACTAAAGATAGTTACTACTCTAACTGAGTTGAGTAAGAAGAGAAGACTTGGCATGCCTGAGGTTACAGAATCAGATATATTGTTGGAATAACAACAATCTTTATAACTAATTGTTTTATATCATTATTTCATGTAACAGAGTTGAGCTGTTATGATTTACGACCACATGTGAGAGTACAAAATGCCTCTAAAACGGTGTAAAATGAAGTTTTAAATTGCAACTTTCTGTAGCATGTTGGTCAGAAGAGTTGTAGAATACTACTTCCTATTGTTGATGTCACTAAAGGGCCAGTTAATTGTTGTTATGGAGGGAAGAATGACTTGTGTAACGGAGTTGAGTGCAACTGAGGGACACAGCTATATGTAAGTAGCCTTGCCAGGCCATGATGTCAGGAGGCCCAGCTGAGCCATTGAGGCCCATATAGGTCAGGAGCATATCTCCTGTTTCTGTAGCGTGAGGCAGCTTGATGTACAAGTACACCCCCTGGACATGACGCTAGTATATCGCAGGGAACACAGCTATATAATGCCATTTAAATGATTAATCATCTATTTATTCAAAAACTAAACATGTCCAGCAATAAAGTACAGATAGATATATATGCTCATGTCATCATTTTTGGATTTTTGTTGATGTTTAATAGTCATATCAAGTCTACTTTCATCCAAGGCCACTGGGGACATGGAAAAATGGACAAAATAGGGGATGTCTACTGAAAGAAAGCAAGATAATTTCTGATATGAAGATAAAATCCATGTAATGTTTACACAATATTAAAGGGAACATTTCAATTGATTAAAAAATCTAGAGTCTAAAGACCTGAGCAGATACGATGTGTGATGCTATATGTTTACCAGAGTTTGTTTGAGTGGCGTGAGGCAAGCTGTGCTGTGCTGTGTTTACTCATGCAGATCAGATATTTTCCCTGCTTGTAAGGACACAAAGATATCCATACCTTATTATGCGGAGAAGATGCAGAGAAAACTGTTTTTAGGTTTTTCACATGTTGTTGCCCCTCGTGGTGTGTTGCTCTATTCGCTGTGCATATTGCGCGTATATGTAGCGATGGCACTGGTGTGGGGACTTGCCTTAAATTTGCTTATTTTAGATTTTTTTACAATGTGCACAATACTGTCACTGTACACTGTAACTGTACACAATGCTGCCACTGTACTCTACTTTAAACAGTTGTCATGTCATGCACAAGCCATACCTAAAATTGTTGACATTTGTGCCGCCCTCCTTTAATATTTTTCAAACTAGGCTGCATGAGCAGAGCTCCAGCGCTCAGTTTTCTGCCCCCTCAATGTCGTAATGTCTCACTCTATGGCTGCGGTCCGTAGCATCCCTGCTCTAGGCATATCAGGAAAACAGTCACGCAAAAAAAAATAGTTCAACATGCGACAAAAATATAGCACACATATACAGTATATAAATATATATAGCATGTCGCTATTTGACATTATACAACGAAGAGTATTGGGCTTAAGACAGCGGTGAAGACATATTGGACTGGCACTAAGTTGGCATGCCATGCCAAGCCCCCAAAGCCTCCCTTTCACAACTCTTTCATGTATGCAGTGTTTTCTGTTTGCATTCCACTAGCCGTCATTACCCCTGCCAGTCAAACGCTCACCCACCACAGCCCCCACCAGCCCCCCCTCCCCTGCGCTCCCACCCCCGCCTGCCTCCTCCATGATAACCTGCATGCCCATTTTTGGTGGTTTTGCAATTAGCATCCCTCGCAATGTTTTCACCGGCTCTACTGGGGCTGAAACCGGAGCAGTGTACAGGCAGCGGCATGTCACCATTAGCCGGTGGTAGTGGTGTGTGTGTGTGTGTGTGTGTGTGTGTGTGTGTGTGTGTGTGTGTGTGTGTGTGTGTGTGTGTGTGTGTGTGTGTGTGTGTGTGTGTGTGTGTGTGTGTGTGTGGGGAGGTAAGGAGGGGTGGGGTAGACAGGAGAGAGATTTTCTCTGGGATTTACTGTGTGGGTTCACAGGCAGTGGCCTGCGGGCCTCGTCTCTCCTCTTCTGTAGATTCAAACAAACTCTTGTTATTTCAGCTTCACTGAGAGCTGACTTGGATCTGCCGAGAGAGAGAGAGAGCCTGCCTGCCACCGAACCCCGAGGGAGCATGGCGGCCCACAGCCTTAAACACCTCTCTCTCTCTTGCATCCTCTCCCTCCAGCCCTCCATCCATCCATCTATCCATCCATCCCTCTCTCTCTCTCTCTCCCTCCATCCCAGCCTCTATCCCCAGGCCCTGACAGGAGGTATATGTATTTTCGGAGAAGACCCCCGGTGATGTGATGGACACGAGAGTCCTGTTTGAAATGGAAACACACACACACACACACACACACACACACACACACACACACACACACACACACACACACACACACACACACACACACACACACACACGCGAGCACGAGCGCGCTCGACAAAAAACACGCATTGCGCCTGAGGTGCAAGCACGCACTTACGCACACGATATACACGCCCGCCTGCTCGCACGCGCACAACAACACGCACACACGGCGTGTGTGTGTGTGTCTGCCTGCCCTGCCTGTCTGCCTGCCTGCCTGCCTGCCTGCCAGCGCCAGGAATATCCCAACAGAGACGGCGATAGGAAATGGAACAAGTAAAAAAAACAGCCATCTTTATTGAGGTTTTCCTTTCAATAACACGGCCGGAGATAGGAATAACACTTCCTATTCAGGAAATGACGCCGGGTAATGCTCTACCCTCAGTGGACCGGCGGCTGACCGCCGGCTGGAGCCCCTAGCAGGGTCTCTGTGTGTGTCATATACCGTACCGGAGCACTGCGAAGCTCTCTCTCTCTACACTACATACACTGACAACACACACTGCCACAGATAACCAGGCAAAACATGATAACAGAAATGAATGTAATTCATGGAAAGAGATAAACCGGGCCACACACACGCAGGCTTATCCTTGTGTGTGTGCGTGTATACGTGCGTGTGTGTGTATTGCGTGTGTGTGTGCGTGCCTGCGTGTGTGGCCTTCCATATGCCACCAATGGTCCTCCTTTCAACTAGCACGTTTTCCACACAACGGAAACAGTCTGCACTTGTTTGTGTATGCGTGCAGGAATGTGTACTGCCATAAAGCCTACAGTATCTATGTAGGCTACCGAGATACTGTATAGGCTACCGTACACGTGTGTGCATGGATGTGCATGCATGTGTGTGCAGGTGCGTGCGTGTGTGCCTGTGAGTGCGTGTGCATGCATGTGCGTGCGTTATGTTTAAAGAAAGTTATACATGAGCAAATTAACAGAATCATTTCCTCCCACCATACAGTACAATTCTAACTGTGTTTGAACAAATGTAACCTCTTGAAAGAACAATGAGATATAGATTTTACAGTTTGCCTCAAGTGAAACAGCCATAGACCTTAACTAGTGCTGGACAAAGTAATCTCTTTGTACTGTACCTAAATTACAATGTACATTTTAGAAATGTTCAACATGCTGACACATCATGAGCCATTATCCACATAAGCGGTTAATTCATAATAGTATGCATTAGGGATGTCTCGATACTGTATCGATATGACGGCATCATAAAAAAGTATCAGATCGATGAAGACGAAGACCAAACCTGATCTCACAGAAAATTGTCAATGGGAAGAAATAGCAGTGTAATATGTACAGTTTTAGATTTGTGTGTGTGTGTGTGTGTGTGTGTGTGTGGGGGGGGGGGGGGGGGGGGGGGGGGGGGGGGGGGGGGGGGGTATGTGTGTGTGTGCGCGTGTGCGTGTGTGGCAACTCTCAGTACTGATGCCTCTATAGACTCATTGTCTCACTATGAAGCTCTGGAATAGATTTTCCACGTCTGAACCATAACATCCAATACTCCTGCTGCACCGCCATCCCTATACTGTAGCAACATGCCTGTATCTGATCCAATGTTAATTTTCAAGTTTTTGTCCAAAAGTTTTTGTCCAGAGATAACTGGCAAAATGTTTGTTGATATAACAATCCTTCTACATTTTCAAATTGTGTAGATTCTTGAAAATTAAGTAATTCCGACGTTTAAATGTACATTGTAATTTAAGTGTAAAATGAAACGAAATGGACCCGTGAGGGTCCATTTGGTTTCATTTTAGGACTCTCAAGAGTTAGATCTATAAGGTACCAAAATGGCTGGACACTTGGAATCCTCTCAGTAGTGGTCCCCGGACCAAAACCCATGCTGTATGGTACAAGAGAATTCACACTGTACAAGTCGTTTTGTTTATTGACAACCTTTTAATGACTGCTAACTTGGACGGCGTTGTCTTGAATTCGTCCCGATGTAAAGTCCACCCTGAAGGTCTGTTTTCAAGCTTTATAGTGTATGCAAATATCATTTGTCCTGCTGCATGGTTCTGATGTGATCCATATTGAACAGTTCAGCATCCCGTGGCTAAGCGGAGGCCTGTCTGCAGACTGGAGGTTTGAGGTTATGTTAGAAACACCAGTCAGAGCTCATTCTCCCCAGACACAAACTAATACGAAACCATGCGCCACGGCTTGATGCTTAGCAGAACACAAGCCTGGCCATTCTCCTGCCAATAAGAAAGCCTACACATGCACGCGCACACGCACGCGCGCGCGCACACACACACACACACACACACACACACACACACACACACACACACACACACACACACACACACTCGCGCATGCACAATGTGATATATTCGCATGGACAGCGTGCTAACACCCTCTGTCTCACGCGCGCGCACACACACTCTCACAAACACATGTATGCCATCACACAGCGTAAAAATGTGCCACATACACATACACATATGTCCGGCACGACATTGGCGGGCACCCTCATACCTTAAATCATTCTTTATTACAACGTCAGGAGAAATAATGAAAACAATAATATGTAGCCGCATAACTCTCGTTCGCGCTTTGCGCGGAGGATTCCCCCTCCGTGCAAAAGCTTTAGCGTCGCCCCCCAACGACCCCCCCCCCCCCCCCCCCCCCCACCCCGAATAGCAATTTGTCGCAGCACCGTCCCGTGATTAATTTGTTCTGTAAAAAGCAGCATTTATAAACGGCAACGCAATCCACCTTGCACTTAACAGTGTTCAATTAATCACATGGCCGGCGGCGCCCGTCTGCCGACAAAATAATGACAATTTAATAACGCATCGGATATGGACGCGGAGGATTACCCGGCGTTTATACGTGTCACTTGGCTCGGCCGTAATGCACGATGACAGGCAAACATGCGGCGCAGCCCGGCAGTGTCTGCTCCTATGTAATGCAACCAAATGCAGCAGATATACAGCAGAGCCCTGCGACGCAGGGGCGGATCTAACATTTCCCAATTGGGGGGGCAGGAGAAAATGGTATGGGGGCAGCTTTATCGCCCGTGGCGCGAAGCGACACGGGTGATGAAGCCGCACCCATACCATTTTCGGTTAAAGGACTTATATTAGGCAAGTAAAGCATCAATAATAACATTGGTTGTTGTTGAAGTTGCAACAGACCTGCAGCATGCATAAAGCTAAAGGTCTGATTCAGAGAGTTTTCTGTTTTCAATGATGAAATGCTGTTGGTTTAGTGGTGGGCTAGTTAGTTAGTAGCAGTAGTAGTGTTTCAAATCATTTTAAATATAACATTCCGGTAAGCACTTTAATTTGAAACATCTTGGGTTGTTTTGCATGCCATCATGTTTGGTGGGGCAGTCTGGGCATTTAGGGGGGCATCCCCCCCCCCCATGCCCATGCCTAGATCCGCCCCTGTTGCGACGCAGGAGCCCCATGAATACCGCCGATATATCCAAAGCACAATGGCTTCATTTATCAGCCTCTATGACAAGCACTTGTGTTGTGATGATTAGGTTTTTCAGCCACTTAAGCCCGCGTGCTTTAGTAGTCTCTATGTCGCATGGCGGCGTAACATGCCAAAAATATAGCCGATCTACGAGCTTGTGATGTGTGGGCTGGGGATGCTTGTAGATCGGCTATTTGTAGCCCATAATGGCATGCCTTAAAGAGGCGCAGATTGAAAGTGGTCCATGGGAACACGGGACGGGAGTGTATGATGCCATAGGTGATGCTTAACCGTTTTGCTGCGATTACCGTATAACAGTTATAGTTATGAACACTGCCATTGACTCTACCACTGCCATTGCATCTAAGGCAATCATTGATACGATCCTGATGCGAGTGGCTGGGTCACTGTGGTATTCGTCGTGTGGCACACAGGTGAGTGAGTCCATGTGTAAATACTAGGCCTGGCCATCGATTATTTTCCTTAATCTTGATTAATCGCACTGCTATCCTGGAGTTAATCACGAATTAATCGCAATAAAAATGGCTCATTTGAACTCTGCCGAAGTTGTTCAAAATGTGTGTGTACTACCTAAATAATGGCCAGGAATAAGTCCTTCAGAACGGGTTTCTCAGGCCAGGTGGACCATTAGCCCAATTCAATTAAATGGTGGACAACACTGACAAATTGTTCCCCTTGACGCAGCCAAACACTTCCTGGTTGTGCTGGCAGTAAGGGATCCTTCCTGTCGGCAGACTCCCATTCACTGTGAATGTATTGGTTGTGATTTTGTATGAATAAAGTTCACTTCCTTAAACCACACTATTTCATTTGATAATACCATTTCCTAGTTCTTCATAGTTTGTTTTATTTGTGGTGTGCTATTGACATGATCACATGATATGAAATGTCTAAAATCTTCAGTTAAAATCATGAGTACTTCATGGATTTCTCCAAGTGTTGCCATGTCCGCTTTTTATAAGCAACCTTTTTCAGTAAATCTGCTTGCAAGTAATGACAGTTTACTAGGTAGATTTTTAAGGCTTGTTCCATATCTGTGATTCTGCTCAAATGAACAATGAGTCAAAGAGCCCCCATGTTCCATGCATCTGTGCACACAGATCCCCATCTGTATTTTTTTTGTGCCAAGCCAGGTTTTTATTTTTCATCTGTATTAAACAAGAATTATTTTGGAAAATATCAAATCTATCAGATCACAGTGGCACACTTTGAGCTTTCAGATCTGCTATTCTCAAGTAGCTGCCAATATATGGTCTTAAAGTATAATGCATAGTATGTAATGTACAGTAGATGTATAGCTCATGATTGACTGATTGCTTATCTCTCTCACACAATCCGGCAACACCGGAGCAAGTGCATTGTTCCAGATTGTGTGAGAGAAATAAGCAACCATGGTCTATGACATGGGGTTTCAACTGATTGTGAACCAGGGACCACCAACCTGACTTAGAATCAACACGGGGACCACCACAGTTACCCTAAATCCATTCTGTTACTTCATTCAACCTAGAGAGAAAATATCCGCACTCACATATAGTTCACAAGTTTTTTTTTTAATTTCATTTCAGAGTTTCAGAGAGAAATGAAATAAAAGAAAACTCATGAACTATATGCGAGTGCGGATATTTTCTCTCTACATTGATCTGCAAGAATCTGCACCCATCAGCCATTGAGAATACAAGTTGGACTCTGAGTAGAGTGCGCCTACCTAACGATATACAGTAGCCTAATGATAGTGTAGACATATGGCATTATTATTCCCACAGTGATGTAGGCTAATTATGATAAAATCAGGCAAACTTTCTTGAGATTCTAACACCCATTTCTGTGGATTTTTCTTTACTGTTTTTTTTTTTTTTCATAATAATATTTTATTAGTTTTCATTATTAATCTTACAAGTATAAATCAAAAGCACAATGTTTTTAACAAAAGAAAAGAAAGAAAAGAAAAGAAAGAAAGGGCAATTAGCACATTTAAAAATAGATACATAACACATATTTTAAATATATACTGTACATAGAGGTATATTTTGTAGAATACTGCACGCACCAGGCACATCAGTAGGTAAACTGTAAGAGTACAGGTGGGGCTCTAATATCCAGTGAATCGCTTCCCCTATAAATCAGTGTAGATAGATCTCTGGGCAAATAGTCTATAAGAGGACGCCAAATATTCATAAAACTATCTTCGCTATTTTTCATCTTGGCACTGAGTCTTTCCATGGGGAGAACTCTGTAGATTTCTCTGTACCATTGAGTTACTGATGGAGGTTTTTCGAGAATCCAATTAAACAAAATACATTTTCTAGCTACACAGAGAAGCTTACCAAGTAGCTTGGTTCTTCTAGGATCTAATGCCCCAAATTTAGATGGCAGCCCCAATAGAAAATGCCCAGGATCTTTACAGATAGTAGACTTCATAATTGAACTCAATTCTCTGGCCACGCAGGACCAAAACCTGGAAATCTTGGGACATTCCCAGAAGCAGTGTATATATGTTCCAATTTCCTCTTTGCATTTGATACACAATGGGGACCTGCTAGGATCGAATTTGTTTAATATTTCGGGTGTTCTGTGTTGTCTATGAAGAATCCTATACTGCATCTCTTTGAATCTATTACTAATAAAGATAGAATGAGAATTTTGAATGCATTCAGACCAGCAGTCTTGTTCATACTCCGTTTGAAAGTCCCTTTCCCATCGCCGCATAACAGTGTCCACATTGTGTTTGTCATAACTCAGGAAAGTATCATAAAAGTATGAAATCAAGCCTTTTTTATTAGTAAAATACAAAATAGACTTTTCTAAGGGTCCGGGACGAGACCCATCTAGAGGAAACCTAATGGCATTATTTATAAAGTGGCGAGCCTGTAGATAGGCGAAGAAATCTGTTCGTGGGATCCCAAATGCGTTTTTGACCATTTCAAATGACATTAAAACACCATTGGCATCAAACAGGTTTCCCACAACCCTAATACCTTTATCATACCATGAACGGAAAACAGCACTTCTTATCCCCGGGGCAAACTGCCTATTACCCATAAGTGGTGTCAGATATGAGGACATACCTTTCCTACCAGTAAACGCTACAATATTTTTCCAGATCTTACTTGAATTCAAGAGTATCGGACTATCTGATGATACAGAGTGTAATTTGTGTATATTTGTAAGTTCTGCTAGAAGTACGTAGGGAGTACATTCCCATACTTCAGGGGCTCTGGTCTACCAGTAAGAAAATCATGAACCCATTCATGCATAGTACGACAGTGACAGGCCCAATTGTAATATAAAATATTTGGGAGTGCCAGGCCTCCTCTATCCTTAGGCAGTTGTAATGTCTTCATACTCAGTCTAGGTTTTTTACCATGCCATATAAATTTTGAAAGGTCCCTTTCAATTTCTCTAATTACTTTCTTGGTAATGTATAAGGGTAGCATTTGCATAGGATATAGAATCCGGGGTAAAACATTCATCTTAATTAGATTTATCCTGCCCATCCAAGAAACTGGAAGGTCAAACCATCTTGTAAGGTCCCTTCTAACATTTTGTAGTACATTGGAGAAATTTAACCTCAAAATATCCTTAACACTAGGAGAAATGGTGATTCCTAAATATGTAAAACCAGTAGTGGACCAGACAAAAGGAAAGTTGGGCAAGCGTGGTGTGTCAACACTGCCCCCCAGAGGCATAGCTACAGATTTGTCATAATTTATCCTGTATCCTGAAAAGGAACCGAATGTCTGAATAAGAGACATTATAGCTGGGATGGACTTGGATGGATTGGTTACAAATAATAATAAATCATCACAGTACAAAGCCAGCTTGTGTGTGACTGAGCCCATTCGAATTCCAGATATATTAATATGACTTCTAATTGCTTCAGCCAGAGGCTCGATGGCTAAATTAAAAATGAGCGGAGAAATCGGATCCCCTGACGCACAGACCTACCAAGGTTAAATTCTGGGGACAACATACCATTGACCAGCACACTTGCCCTTGGGGAATAGTAGATTAATTTTAACATATTAATAAAGCCCCCGCCCAGGCAGAACTTCTCCAGGGTGCTAAATAAGTAAGGAAACAAGATTTTATCAAAAGCTTTTGCTGCATCACAGGAAATTACAAGACCCTCCATTTTATGAGTCCTTGTGTACTGTATAATATTGACTAATGTCCTCATATTTAGCTGAGAAACTCTATTTTTGATAAAACCAGTTTGCTGTTCTCCAATTAAAAAAGGAAGGTGGCCTTCCAATCTTTTTGCCAGAAGTTTAGAAAATATTTTACTATCAACATTAATTAAACTAATAGGACGATATGAGCCACATTCATCCGGGGGTTTTCCTTTCTTGAGAATAACAGAAATATTTGCAGCATATAGGGTGGGGGGAAACTGGCCTAATTCTATAGAGTGTAAATACATTTTAGTTAGGGGGCCTATTAATAATTTATGGAACTTTTTATAAAACTCTGGCCCGTACCCGTCCGGCCCGGGGGCCCTAGCGCTCCGTAGTGATGTTATTGCTTCTGTAACCTCCTCTGATGTAATAGGCCTCCCAAGAGTTTCCTGGTCTGCTTCTGACAAGGATGGAAGGTTAAGCTTGTCCAAGAAAGTATGCATAGTCTCCTCATCAGCTGTTGGATCAGGAGCATATAACCTTTTATAGAAGTTCCCCATTATTTCAGTAAGCACTTTTGTCTCATAATGGCTCTTCCCAGAGTCATCTTTGAGTGAAGCTATTGAGTTATAGTTCTGTCTACCTGCAGCCAAACGTGCAAGTAGCCTCCCTGGTTTATCTCCCATTTCAAACAGCCTGTGCCTTGCATAAAAGATGCTGGCCTCCGCTTTCTGTGTTAAAAGTTGGTTAAGAGCTGAACGTGTGACATCCGTTCTATTTAGCAAGGTCTTGGATGGATTGTCCTTCAATTGTTTTTCTAAGTCCATTAATTGTTTTTCTAAATCAATCTGTTTTTTCAAGGCCTCTTTTTTCCTTGCCGAGCAATACGATATGGCAGCACCCCTAACATAAGCCTTAAGGGTCTCCCACAGTATAGACGGATTAGTTTCATCATTATCATTAACCACTAAGAATTGTTTAATTTGGTCTTCCATATAGTCTACAAAAGCGGTACTGTTCAATATAGAAGGGTTCAAACGCCAGCGGCGTGAGGTGGGCTGATAGAACGGTGGTGCGACCTCCATGGAGACATCGGCATGATCTGATAATAATCTACAACCTATATTGCATTTTTCTACTCTATCAAGCACCAACCTAGAGGTAAAAATATGGTCAATCCTAGTGAGGACCTTATGCGGATTTGAGAGAAACGTATAGTCCCTCTCTGAGGGATGGAGGACTCTCCAAGTGTCAAATAGATCTAAGTCAGAACATACTTCTCTCATGGCTCTTGACATTTTAGAAGGTTTGGCCCTGGACGGTGGATAATGGTCTATTTCAGGATTAGCCGTAGAATTCCAATCACCAGCCAATATTGTGTACGAAGAAGAGAGAGAGGAAACGTCAGCCAGCAGAGAAGAGTAGAATTGACTCTCATATGTATTTGGAGCGTATATGCAGCCAATCATAATACGTTCTCCATATAAGACACCAGATATAAGAACATAGCGTCCATTTTTGTCTTTTATACAGCTATCTAAAATAAATGGCGTATTTTTATTTATGAGAATGGCGACTCCTCTCTTACTTGTCGAAAAAGAGGAATAGTAAACTTGGCCGACCCATTCTCTTTTAAGCTTTTCATGTTCCTTATCGTCCAGATGTGTTTCCTGTAGGAGTGCTATGTTAACTCTCTCTCTCTTCAGCCAGGACAGGAGTTTTTTACGCTTTATGACATGATTTGCCCCCTTTACGTTAAGTGAGATATACTTAGTCGTACTCATATGGAAAGACTATAACGATAACACAGAAATGTACCCAGTGCGTGCAATACAAGAAAAGAACGGTAATATGTGTATCTTTGCAAACTCGAATCAAAATGCCCTCAATCAGATGAAAAAAAAAACTGAAAACACTATCAAAAACCCATGAAACAAAAACTACATCCATCACAACAATGGATGCGACATCCACCAGGTTCCCGTGATACTGAGAGCCGAAGCCCATCAGAGTGATCAGACCGTCAGCCAAACTTCTCTTGCCGAACAAATCTAATCCCCCACCCCCTAAAACAACCCCCCCATATCTACACCTTCAGCATTGCTCATGAAAAATAAATAAAAAAAAGGGTATGGGACCACAAACTAACAAAAAAATATAAATAAATAAATCAATCCCACATGAAATAATTCTTCCTTCTATACCGACTGTATCAACTAAAATAAAGCTTTAAAAAGTGCGTACGAATGTTTCAACACAGTCGGTGACCTGATAAAACAAAATGAAATCACATGAGTAAGAAAATAAAACCTGTCTATTCGTCCATACCTGCTGCTGAGGTGAGAATGCACAACCTAAACTGACCTGCCATTTATATTAGAAATAAAGTAATCATACTACAAACAAGACCCCTCCCCTGTTTAGTAAACATCCCGTATCAGTAACAACTGCAAAAATAAAACCGAAACAGACTGATAAACCGAGTCATAAAACAAAAACAGAAACAATGATGAATATAAGATAAATAAAAAATAATAATAAAAAAAAATAGGAGGTCTGCTTGAGTCTTATACTAGTACTAAAAATAAAATAAATAAATAAAAATAAAAAAATAAAAAACAGGCCTAGACTAATCTCTGCCAAGCAACCAACCTGCTACATGTTTCATTACTGCATCATCCAAGTTCTCACTCGCTGACTATTATTGCTTCATCTCTCGTCGTCGTGTTGCTGTCCGTCGTCATCTTCGCCCTCATCTCGGAGTCCCTCATCGCGCTGGACCTCCGACATTTCAACTTCATGTGATTCCAGTACCTCCCTGGCCTCTTCGGCGGTTTCACAAGTATGCTTCTGGTTGTTGTACGTGAAGCACAGGGTGGAAGGGAATCGCATCTTGAACTTGATTTTCTTCTTGATGAGGTGCTGGCAGACTGTATTGAACTTGCGTCGATGTTGCAGAATTTCCAGTGGGATGTCCTGTCGAATGGTGATCCTGGTCCCTCATACTCGAGCCCTCGTTTCTCGTTGTAAGCCTTCAGGATCCTCATCTTATCAGTCGGGTCGTGTAGCTTCATGACCACAACACGGGGGGAGCCTGGCTTTGGACGTCCCAGTCCCCTGTGACATCTGTCGAGACGTATCCTGTTGTTTTTAGCTTGAATGTTTAGGACTTCAGGCAGCCACGTTTCAAAAAAGGACAGCGCGTTGGTCCCCTCACGGCCCTCTTTGATTCCAAAAACACGCAGGTTGTCTCTGCGTGATCGTGCCTCCTGCATATTCATCCGGTTTGTGAGGACAGTCACGTTGAATTCAGCCTCGTGTAGCCGCATTACTAAATCATTGACAGTGTCTTCAACAGTAGAAATGCGGGCTTCAGCTTCTGTCAGACGTTTAGCATCTTGCTCATACTTTGCTACAAACAGGTCGAACTTACTGGAGAGAGCCGACAGCTTGTCATCCATCATGTCCGCGACCTTCTTTGTGATCTCACTCGCCAGTGCAGACACATCAACAGGCCAGCTAGCGTTAGCATCTGCTAGCTCGCTTAGCCCACTGTCCTTGCTAGCCATGGTTGGTTTAGCCACGGCCTGTTTTCGAGCCGGTCGTTGTTGTTTCTGTTGTTTATCTGCCGCGCCTGGGGTCCCATCTGGTTTTGACATTGTCTGTGGTTATTCAGCAGCAAACACAGCCAGTTCGGTTGAGCTATATAAACGTAAAATATAACTTTTAAGGAGAATTGCGTCGGGAGCGAAACAACCTCAGTCCTCTCAGTATGACGTCATCACCGGAACTCCTTCATTTGGATTTTTCTTATCCTCAGACTTTCAGTAACTGACAAGGTTGGCATGCTTACTGTACATTGCACAAAGCTTAGTGTGCTGTTCTATGGAAGAAAAAAATGAATACCTTTCAGGACCACAAGTGGTCCATGGAAGACCAATTGAAAATACCTGGACCTGGACTATGAAAACCAAATGAGCTACTATATTACTCTTTAAGACTTTCTTTAAGGCTCTTTAAGACAAGAACTTGAGATTTGTTTTTCATCTGGGGTTTGTGATCCAGGGACATGGGATCCTTTATGAAAATGTTTGAGGAGAATCACAGGTTTAAGCAACATTAGGGAACAGGCTCAAATAAAACATGCAGCTAGTACCATTATTTTAAAGCAACTTTACTGAAAAGGCTTGCTTATAAAAAAGTGGATATGGCAACACATGGATAAATCCATGAAAAACTCCCCGTTTTAACTGAAGATTTTAGACATTTCATATCATGTGATCATGTCAATAGCACACCACAAATAATACAAACTATGAAGAACTAGGAAATGGTATTATCAAATGAAATAGTGTGGTTTAAGGAAGTGAACTTTATTCATACAAATTCACAACCAATACATGCAAAGTGAATGGGAGTCAGCCGACAGGAAGGATCCCTTACTGCCAGCACAACCAGGAAGTGTTTGGCTGCATAAAGGCCATTCTTCCCCTTGACGCACCACCACTATGGTTTGCCATATGGTTCATTCAGTAGCACATATAGGACTATGATGATAGTAACTATGGCCTAACGGAACTACTAAAATGAACCATTTACTGGACGATACAACAGATGAACCCATGAATCAACTCATTCATGAATAAATAGTGCTACTTTGCACACCGCAGTGCCCAACCAACAAACACACGTCACCCAAACATGAAATACTAAGCATGTCAACACACCTAATAACATCATCACAGTCCACACTCCAATACTAAAAACATGAACTAGAACGTAAATAAGACACGATGGCACAACTGCAGAGAGACAGTAAGAGACAGTACAACAGCAGCCGGATGATGATTCATAGCCTACTAACATGAAACTTAATACAATGGAATAAACACTCACCTAAAGTAGATAGTAATGAAGATACAGAGCGGAGGATCTACCATGTTTAACATAATCCATAAAGTGTGTAGCTTACATTGTTTACATATGTTTAACTTTGGCATGTTATTCCAAACACCCAGCACCATAGCAGGTAGGCTGCTTGTTTACATGGCCAGGAACCAAACAAACTTTTACTTCCTGGTTCACCACCAGTGGCAGGAGTTGCGACATTGGGGCGTCAGAAACCGATCGCAAAAAGGGACAAACTCTAGGCCTGTGGAGTGCAGATAATGGCAAGCTTTTTTCTATCGCGCAGCATGAGTCGTCGACCCAGCACTACTAAATACAATTACATACAGCACTGTAGTGCATTTATTGCCTATATTTACTATATTGTTTTAACCATAGACTTCACAGATGCTTTTGTTGACAGAATCTGTCAGTAGCAGGAGGCTGTACTGCTCTAAACCTCTAGTGTTGGTGTTAGTTGGAATAAACACAGAAGGTACTCAGTCAGAAAAATGTTGTTATATAAGTGCATTTGTATTTAACCTGGCTGCTCAGATGGTCATTACAAGCGATAACAATCATTTGGGCTATTCTTGCATAAGTGAACTTGGTACATATAAATCGACTTATTGATTAATGATTCTGACTCCAAAAATGTAGATTGTGTTACTGATTATATGAGCTCCGTTCAGGGTTCTCCCTATATGTTGCACAGAGAGGACCAGACTAACGCCCACCATTACAGTCTATGGCAATTGGCACCGGGTGAACAAAAAAAAAATGGGTGACAAAAACCAGGGCAGAGATGAAGAGGATGGAGCGAGCGTGAAACAAAACACAGTCCTCAGTGTTAATCTGCCTCCGAGAGTGTACAAATGGATTGGATCGAGTCGGTTCCATCTGCAGTTTCTCAGGGGTGGTTTAACACTCCTAGAGAGAGAGAGAGAGACAGAGAGAGAGAGAGAGAGAGAGAGAGACAGAGAGAGAGAGAGAGACAGAGAGAGACAGAGAGAGAGACAGAGAGCTGGGCCGCCGTGGAGGTGGAGGTGGTTGTGCACAGTGGGGATGTGAGAGGAAGGAGTCAGGGCTGGAGCTGGACGCCGCTGGGACAGCACAGAAAGGTCACCGTGAAATGGAAACTGATTCTCCGCCCTGGTTCCCTGGGTAATATCCAGTAACTCAACCCCCACCTCACACACACACACACACACACACATACTGCAGTACACACACAATACACAGAGTACACAGACACACATGTGTGCGTGCAACCTGAAGGTACAGGACACATAGGCGTATGCAGCAGCAGGGTTCTGCGTTTCAGTCCTTGACCAGAGCATGACAGGGTCAGCACATATCAGCGTTGGGTTCGACGGATGCACAACCTTTTTGGACTAAATATTGTTTGCTGATGGCAGAAACTTTTCTTTTATTTCATTTTATTTGACTGATGATGCTGATGTTGTATGTTGAAATGTATTTGGGTTTGCAGTATTTTGGATATTTTAGAAAATTTCGGGGATGTTTCCATATCTGACAGCTATAATTTACATACAAAAATTCTTACAGTGAATAAATAAACAGGTAGTATTA
The DNA here is from genome assembly GCA_039105355.1 of Benthosema pterotum. NCBI lineage: Eukaryota > Metazoa > Chordata > Actinopteri > Myctophiformes > Myctophidae > Benthosema > Benthosema pterotum. Next base: position 36,826,889 of record CM076966.1, read on the forward strand.
ATCTAGAATAAAATTAAAGGTAATAGAGGCAACTTTAGTTTCCAAACACTTGATTGGCTATAACGCTGCCTGACGATGCAGCTTCATGAAGCCGCACCCATACCATTTTTGGTTACAGGACTTAAATTCAGCAGGTAAGCATCAATGATAACATCAGTTGTTGTTGAAGTTGCAACAGACACGCAGCATGCATAAAACTAAAGGTCTGACTCAGAGAGTTGTCTGTTTTCAATGATGAAATGCTGTTGGTTTAGTGGTGCCACAATAGTTAGTTAGTAGCAGTAGTATAGTGTTTCAAATCATTTTAAATATAAGCACTTTAATTTGAAATATCTTGGGTTGTGTTGCATGCCATCGTGTTTGGTGGGTCAGTCTGTGCATTTAGGGGGGCATTGCCCGCCCCATGCCCATGCCTAGATCCATCCCTGGATGTTCTGGTGGTGTGAAGACACCACTAACATGCATGTTGTGGGTGTTGGCAGTGAGCTCAGTGCTGACGGCTCCAGGCAGGCCCTTCCTATCACAGCCTGCAGCCCAGGACCAGGTTCAGGTTCTGACCCGGAGCCGCGGGAGAGGAATGTGGCGCCTTCTGACGGCACTGTTTCCTGCTCCACACCGGGGGTCCCTGTGAGCACAACCTTCACATCAATTACCCTGAAGGAAACCAAGCTGTGGCCTGATGCCGCTCTGCAGAGGTGAGGAGAGGGTGTGTGTGTGTGTGTGTGTGTGTGTGTGTGTGTGTGTGGTGTGTGTGTTGTGTGTGTGTGTGTGTGTGTGTGTGTGTGTGTGTGTGTGTGTGTGTGGTGTGTGTGTGTGTGCTCAGGATATATATTTCTTGTTAAGATATGAGGAGGAAGGGTGGGCCCGTAGGTGTGTATGCTGTTAGTCCCAAAACCTGACACCCATGATAGGAAACCACTCTAACCACTTGCCCAAACTCTATTACTGTACGTGGAGGACACAGGGGAGTCTTAACCTTCCACATTGTTTATTTGCGTTTTACACTGGCACCTAACTTCATACTTTTGAGGGGGAAAAACATGTTAATTTTGCATATAGGTGTACTCTACTCTTCCTGTATATGAATCAATATGCATACAATGCATTAATATTCTACAATGCATTTAATATACAACAAACAAATCCACAGAAACTTGCCATGTAGGCCCGACGTAGGCGTGTTAAATAATCTGCATATCAGCGCCCCCACCACCTCAGGACATTGTGGTACTGCAGCTAAAACTGCTTTCCTGGTCCAGAAAGAAATGACAAGGGCTGATTATAGAGTGGTTATTGAGGCTCAAACCATCAGAAATAAGCTTGAGGGACATATACCATATGATATTAAGTGTTAAAAAAATCAATTTTCAGAATGTATGTTATTATTTGCGCTTTAAGACTCGCCGTGGCTTACATGTGCGATTAGGGTTAGGTTAGGGGTTGGGGATAAGGTTAGAATGAGGTCACTATGACTGGAATATTGCATACCGGATTTAGTGTATGGGTGCCAGATTATTGGGATGTCAGACTATAATATGCGCAACACGTGGAGCTAACATGCTAAAGACAATAATAGTATATAAAATTCTCATCTGCGTGTTTACTTTGCACATACTGTACATATTTATTCTCTGCATTTACCCAAACTATTAGGAGCAGAGGCTGTTATTAATACACTGTCTGGGGAGCAGCCTCCCAGAAAGACACTGCGGAGGTTTCCAACCGTTTTTGATATCAGGGCCCACTATTTATTCAGTATATTTAGCCATGGACCACTATTTGATGAGGTTTAGTCTCTCAGACCCAAAGCTAAACATTTCTGTCCCAAAACCAATCTTTTTTTTATTCTTTTTTTATTCTTTTTTTTAATGCCCACAATTCCACGCTGTATTTAGAACAGAAAACAGATAGATAAATAAAGCATGTCTACATTTTCTAATTTTGTAGATTCTTGCAAGTTAAGTCGTTCAGGTGTTTAACAGTATAATTTAATCTCTTGAGAGAGTAAAATGAAACCCCAAACCACTGATTGAAAACCACTAGCCTACTGTATGTACTCCAGTCAGCTGTCTGCATGTCGCTTCATAAAAGAAACAACATTTCATTAAGAAAGGTTTAAAAAGCCACTTGACAGACGGCATTATGGGGATATTACTTTCATATGTCTCGTTTCTAAACGTGTCTAAAATAATTCCCCATAGTCTCTTAAGCATATGTATTTTCTCGAGGCGTGCATCGATGCTCAGCTACACAATCACGTTCCCTCCTCCTCCTCCTCGTTCCTCGTATGTCCAATTACGCTCAGCGCCTTCCGCGACCTCTTGACCCCAGCCGAGTAAATAACACAAGTTTGAAAAGCCACAACGCAGTGTCAGCTCTCTCTCCTCCCATTCTCTCTCAGGGGCGGATGTAACATGTCCCATTTGGGGGGGGGGGGAGCATGTTGGAGGGGCAAGAGAAAATGGTATGGGGCTGGCTTCATCACGGCTTCATCGGCGATGAAGCCGCACCCATACCATTTTCAGTTACATGACTTTTATTAGGCAAGTAAAGCATCAATAATAACATCAGTTGTTGTTGAAGTTGCAACAGACACGCAGCATGCATAAAGCTAAAGGTCTGACTCAGAGAGTTTTCTGTTTTCAATGATGAAATGCTGTTGGTTTAGTGGTGCCACAACTGTAGTTAGTTTAGTTAGTAGCAGTAGTAGTGTTTCACATCATTTTAAATATAAGCACTTTAATTTCTTGGGTACCTTGGGTTTGTTTTGGATGCCATCATGTTTGGTGGGGCAGTCAGGGCATTTAGGGGGGCATTGCCCCCCCATGCCCATGCGTAGATCCGCCCCTGTTTAACAGGCTCATGCTCGGCCGGCCCGGTAACACAAGACAGATTGTCGAGGCCCGGCCGTTTTGCAGAGAGAGAGAGGGGTTCGTTGAACTGTACCCGAAGGCGAGATTACTTTTGTGTGACGTTTAAAGGGTCCACTCTTTTAGGAGTACAATGGGCTGGTAAATGGCCGGCATAATGCAAAGTGTTTAACAGAATTGCCTCTCATTTTCACTTTCACGCATGGCTTGAGGCTCCCCCGCCGAGGCCAGAGGGCCGCTTTTGTGTCAGATGTTAATCATTGATGGAGGATTGTTTTTAGGAAGACAGAAAAAGCGTTGTTATACAAGTGCAAAAAAGAAAGAGAAAAAGAAAGAAAGAAAGAAGCAAGGAGAAAAAAAGAAAAAGGCAGACTCAGCCCACTTGTTGTCTTATTCCCGGATGACAGTGTTGATAATAACGTGTGATGCTTTTTTTTTGTTTTAGATCTTATTTCGGGAAACTTCATGAGACGGATTGTATGTGAATGTGGATATTTTAAATTTACGGGTTGCTGCTGACTTTGTTATTTGGTTGCATGAAGTCCTAGGTGCTTGTTTTACCCTGTGAATATTGAAGGGGATCAAAAAAGGGACCTTTTATGTACTCTCGGTATTAAATTAGCACCGATGGTTTCAAAGTGCATGTTGCAAAACAACCCGTGCGGTGTGTATATTTTAGTAACGAACATGTTTTCGGATGTCGCCACATCTTGCAGTCGCGTCTTGTTTTTCTCCTCGATATACGTGACCGAGATCAGGTTTATATTTGTGTTTTGCCACACACTCTCTTTTCCCATCTCTCTCTCTCTCACTCCCTCGCTCTATCTTTTTTAGAACCCCCCGACAATAAAAATAACGTTTAAAAAGTTACCCAGCCCAAACCATTATGGGACATTTGCTGCCAACTATCCAGAAAATGTGTTTCTGGTTCTTACTCAATTATATGGTTCTCACCAGCATGGAAGCAGCAAGGTTGGCTGACTTCCTGATAGAGATTTATACAGGTTTCACGGATTTCTCCTTCCCTCTGTGCGTTAGTGTGTGTGTGTGTGTGTGTGTGTGTGTGTGTGTGTGTGTGTGTGTGTGGTGTGTGTGTGTGTGTGTGTGTTGTGTGTGTGTGTGTGTGTGTGTGTGTGTGTGTGTGTGTGTGTGTGTGTGTGTGTGTAAGGTATATTTCCTCGTTCACTGAGGGGGAAAGCAGAAACCAGCCAACATTGTTGGGGGGTGCATGCATGCCATGGGCTCCAAAGTGAGACATACATGCACTGGTATAGAGCCGGCATGAAAGACACTTTTTTTCTGGATTTTAAACAAGTATCATGCACACACACGCACACGCACACGCACGTGCGCACACGCACACACACACACACACACACACACACACACACACACACACACACACACACACACACACACACACACACACACACACACACACACACACACACACACACTGCCCTACATCCTAGGAGTTTACAGCCATGCTGTCACAGATGGAAGAAGTACTCACTTGTTTTACTAAAAGTAAAAATATCAATACCGCAAAATACATTTAAAAAATCAAAAGTTAAAGTAGGCTTACCCATTGTGAACAATGTCCCCTTGCACAACTTCAAAATGTACAGAAAACTACAAGCTCACGATGTGAAACATACAGTATATAGCGATGCACTGTCTGTGAACTTGTAGAATTGCTATATATTTTTCGAATGGCCTAAATATCTATACAGCTAAAGTAGTTAGTGTGTTTGGCAAAAATGATCCAAATTAGTAGTAACTGATAACTGGTTCTCATATAATTGTAGTGGAGTAAACATGCAAATACAGTATGCCCCTCTGAGAGTGATGTTGTAGAGGTATAGAAGTTCAGTACACTTCAGTTTTATTTTGGTTTAGCCTTTGCCTGTCCTTTAGACCTCAAGAAAACAAACAGAAAAAACAAACAAAATAAAATAATTATTGAAATTTGAATTTAGTAACTAGATACAGTAGGACTAGGAGGTAAAATCGCCTCAAAAGTACACCACTGCACGCCATAACAACTGGGAGAGTGAATAGAGGTATTTTTGGGCAACTGGACTGCAAGCAAGGTGTTGATAATGCCCAAGATTAATGTCTCAGCCGTGGATAATGGCTCAGATCCCCATGCTCCTCTTTGCTCAGCAGAGGCAGATAGACTTGTTCAGCTCCTGTGCCTGGTGCCCACAAGATGGATGGCACACGTGTCCATGCGCTCATATACTGTATGTGCCCGCGCACACGCACCCCCCCACCCCCCCCCCCCCCACACACACACACACACACACGAACATATGGCCACACAATGGACACGCAGATAAGAGAAATCCACCACAAGTACAGTACATGCATGCTGTACTGCAGGAGCAAACGCACATGGTACTATGTGGATGTTTAGGCAATGTACAACACTCATAGAAACAGACGACTACAAGTACAGATACACAACACACAGTTGGGCTGATTAGTATAATAATACATCAATTATGCTATATGATATTGTCTAGGATTTGATAGTGTCAAAATGTTTAAAATGTTATGTAATTTACAGTACACAAAAATAGGACTGTTTGGGTGTAAAACAAAATTTGCAAATTTTGTGTAGAGATGGTCTAAAGACTATTGACTATTAGTGATATTTATAAACACCATTATTTTTCCTCTTGTTTATTTCCTGTTTTCTCTCTCTCTCTTTCTCACACACACACATGAGACAAGACATGCAGTGACACAGATATCAGTGTACACAACATATGGGTTCCGAATACAACCAACCAGCCCCTGGTTGTCCTTAAAGGGCTTTCCAGGGGCCTTTAGATAGATGACTGGCCGTAGTGAGAGTGTACAAAACATAAACAGATGTACACTCTAAACCAGGGTTTTCAACCTTTTTTAACACCAGAGCCCCTACTTATTCAGAAGATTTGTTTTGCTTTCGTCCACAATTGGACCCGCAAGGGTCCCTCAAATGGACCCGCAAGGGTCCATTTGGTTTCATTTTTTACACCTGGCTAACCAACTTTCCATAATTTAACCTGGGGACCACCTGGAAATCTTTCAAGGACCACTGGTGCTCCCCGGACCACTGGTTGAGAATCACTGCTCTAAACTGAGTTAAACTGTGAAAGGTTAGAGATCCTGAAGCGTTAGTCAGGAAGCCACGACATGTTCCTGGGATCATGGGAATGGAGAGTTTTGCTGCAGCAATTGAGGCAAGTCATGCAGACAGCAGACCTTCAATTCAGGACAGGTCCATCATCCCGTCATCTCCATTATGGTCCCTTCTGTTGACTGTTGTGGACCTCCTCCTCACGCCTCTCTCTTCAGGCCCAGGCAGGCCCACTTTGTGGCTGTAATTCACTATGGTCTGGCTTTTTGACACGCGTGCAAATTGGCAAATTACAGGACGGCAAGCTGTCATGTGGTCACAAGGGGGGTGGGGGGGGGGGGGGGGGTGTGGGGGGCAGGGGAGGTCATTGGGGGGGGGGGGGGGGGGTTGGGGATGCAGGGTAGAGGGGGACATCAGCCCCCCTTTGCTAGCTGTGGTTCTGTCCTGACATTGTTAACACTGACGGGCTGATTGACACGCACTGCTGTTGAGAGGGAGGAGGTGGTAGCGGTGGTGAGGGTCTCTGTTCCACAGTACGCTTTAGGGCAGTGGTTCATACCAAGGCCCACTATTTATTCAGCATTTGAGCCATGGACCACCATTTGAGGACATTTTAGCCCCACAGACCCCAAAACTAAAGATTTCTTTTGCTTTTGTCCTGAATTTCAGGCTCGATTTTGGAAACAAAACAGGCAAACATACAGATCAAAATGAACATTAATCTAGTACATTCTCAAGTTGTCTAGACTTGGGCTAATTCAGATGGTGAATATTTCAACCCGTGAGAGTGTAAACATGAAACCAAATGGACTCGCAGGGGTCCTTATATGGTGACCACACTCAAATCACTGACTATACCTTTAACTCTCTCCAATGTTATTGTCTCCCAACTTACAGGCGATAGTTGTAGAAATATGAATCCTCTGTGCTCCTCTTCTCTCCCTTCATGTTGTTTTTTTTCTCTCCGTTTGGCCGCCACTAACTCATTTGCATGGAAGTTTCCTGGAGGGTTTTGTGGTGGATGAGATGACGAGGAGGTGGTCTGGGGGACAAGCCCCTGGTCACCCCCCCATCCATCCATCCAGCCCAGCCTTTGTCTCATCCAACCCGTGAGGGCCTCAGTGTGAGGCCACCATGCAGCTGGACTCTACCCCTCGCTCCGTGATGCCCCCACGGGCTGGACGGTGGGACGGACATGGGTCTGGTGTCGGGGTATATAGTTCTGGCGGTGGGCCGCTGCGATGGAACAGCATGGGAGTGTTATTGTAACTGGGCACGGCCCGGTCCAGAGCAGAGCACCGTCTAACATCTTACCCCAGGAAAGGATGTCTCACTTCAAGGGAACAGGAAGCCTGGTGGGGAGGATGGGGTTTCTGGGTAAATACCGAGGGCCGCTGGGTTCCACGTCCGCTGTCTCTGTGACGACCTGCAACTTCTACCTCTGCACTGTACTGTGATGAGTGATGGAGGGAGAGAGGATCTGAGGTTCAGGTGGTTTAACCTAGTGTTGTAGGACCACCTAAATCGAGGCCAAGCCAAGACCAAGACCTAGGGGGTTTGAGACCAAAACCAGAACGAGACACCAGAGAGACACGAGAAAACCAGTCCTTGACCGCCCTTTGTGGGGTCAAGGACAACACAAGACCAAGACTATAGAGGAGTCGAGACCGAGGCCAAGGCCAAGACTTAAAGCATCAAGACCAAGACAGGGACCAAGACTCAGAGAGGTCGAGGCCAAGACAGAGACCAAGACCACTGCGAGGCAAGACCAAGTCAAGACCAATGCTTTTTTTTTGCTGATGCCAGTGCTTCCAGGCTTTTTTTGTTTGTTTTTACAGATTATTAAATTCAATGTAGCTTTCATATGATGCATCATTCAATGAAATTGGAGCTTATTTGGAGCAGTATGGCTCATTGGCGAAAGAGACTCGAGACATTTGCTCCAAGATCGCGGGCCAAGACAAATTGAGTCCAAGAACAAGACGAGACCACGAGACAAATGAAGTGGAGAGCTCGAGACTGAGACACGACCACACTAATTGAGGACAAGACAAAGACAAGACGAGAACGACGGAAAAGGTTCTTGTCTCGGCTCTCGAGACGATGACGAGACAATGTCTCGAGAACTAGTTTAACCCAACATCAAGCTGGGGCTGATATCGCCATATTATTCTGATAATGAGAGAGAGAGAACATGGAGAAAATGACATGGGGGCGGCTTCATCGCCCCCATACCATTTTCGGTTACAGGACTTTTATTAGGCAATTAAGCATCAATAATAACATCAATTCTCTTAACAGACACACAGACACACAGCATGCATACATTTAAAGGTCTGACTCAGAGAGTTTTATGTTTTCAATGATGAGATGGTGTTGCTTTAGTGGTGACACAACTGTAGTTAGTTTGTAGCAGTAGTAGTGTTTCAAATCATTTTAAATATAAGCACTTTAATTAGAAATAGCTTGCGTTGTTTTGCATGCCATCATGCTTGGTGGGGCAGTCTGGGCATTTAGGGGGGCATTGCCCCCCCATGCCCATGCCTAGATCTGTCCCTGTTCTCCACACAGCCATGGCCGGCTGGGTGAGAGTGACTCATGGCCGCTTGCAGCCTTGCAGTCTTCTGACATTACGTCGCTAACTATCCAGCTACTGTGCATGTCATTGTCAAGTACCTTTTGGAAACTGGCTGATAAGGTATTCCATCCACCACCGCTTGCCAAACCCGTGCCTCATGCCTCGTTGCAAAGAAGGGATGCTGTATATTTGCACGATTCGCTGGTGCAAATAAAGGCACAATGTGTGGCCTTCCTCCAAGCATTTGAGGCACTTCTACAAAAGTCCTTTACATTCTCATAACCCGAACCGCCCCCACAGATAAATGCCCCCTCTCGCTTTTAAGTGGTTGGAACATGATCTTAGTCTGATTAATTATGCCCCTCGCTGTTCCCCCACCATATCCACTCCCCCTCGCCCACCCCTGCCGCCCTTAATAGCTTCCGTTTATACTGAGAACATTGGCGGTATAACGGTTCGGGCAGGCAGGCTGGCTGGCTGACTGGCGGGGCTAGTGGCGGTTGCTCTGAACCCCACGTGTGTGTGCAGGGGAGCGCTTTTAATTAACGCCGAGACGACACCTCTCTCTCCACGCTCATCTTTCACCTGGGAGACGCGGGAGGGCAACTCTGACACCGGCGCGGCACGCCGCTGATTAAAGCGAGGCCCTCATTTACCGTTGCCTGCTGTCAACAAAACACTGCTAATGGCATTATGCCCATGCAGGGCTCCCAGGGTGGGGAACGGGGGCAGGTGGTGTTTGTGCAACCCCAAGATTCCACCTCAAACCGAGGGGCTCGTCGAGAACAACCCCCGAAAAAAACTCAAAAACTTAAAAACCCTAAAATCTATGACACCACAGAGCCTTAATCTCCCATATCATCCTATCTGGGAGAAAGGGGATCATATGTTAGGAGGGCTCACGACCCTGCTGAGGGCTAGCGAGAAAGGAACACGGCTTAATCCAGGTAAAAGCGGCTCTTTCTTTCCCCTTGCTCCTTTGTTTGTGGTGGTTATAGGCAGGCATGGCCCGGGAGTCTGTATTTAACTGTGACTTAGCCGTCTTAGCAGGCTGGCAGAGGCCAGCCGCTGACCCCTGGGCTCTGGCAGACAGGAAGTATTCACACCTCTTTCATCACCTGATGGACGCTGGCGGCGGGGCGATCGCTCGCATTCTGACGATGACCTCACGCATGTCCGGGCTCTCATCGTCCGTCGCTTCCTCTATATATAGGCCCGGGGAATGGTTTGTTGGAAATGTCTCGGCGCGGCCCTTTGATGTCCGCCGGCAGAACAAAGCCTCGGTGTCCTTATGCACTTAGAGAACACTCCACGCTGGAATGCCGTACGCGGTCGCTCGTGTCAGCCGATCCGTTAGCACCCGTAATAACCCCCGCGACCGCCACCAGCAGCACCACCACCTCTACCACGCACACATTCATTCACACGCACAAATGCCTTTGTCAACATGTGTTCTAGACATTATGTTTATCATCCACAATAGTGCGGGGAGGATTTCCTTAAAAAGCTGTATACAAGACACTTTGAAAGGAGGAGGGGGGGAAGCTTCCTGAAATTCATCTTGTACAATAACCCTATAAGCATGTCAGAGTGCACAGTTCCCAAATCTAATAATAGGGACTTTAAGCAGTATGACGGCGACGTCTCCACTACTCCACAATAGGAACTCGATCTGTGCTCGATAGATAAACGTAGCAGCCGTTCCTACTATAGCAGAACCTACACTACAGTGTACAATGCCTTTTTGACACACACTGCATAGACACGCCACCATTGTAACCTGTTGCCATTGCGGATGGCTGTTTGCTTAACGATTTTGTTAGCTATGACGATTGCGTCATAGCAGCCGTACGTCCAGTAACGGGAGCCATTCTGAAAATGAGGCAGCTTAAAGTGCCTAATATACCGTTGATACTGCTCATGTACTGCTTGCCTTACTTCCATGCCATGAATGTCAATTTGTAGTAAATTGCTTTCGAATGGTGGACGACGTGCCCCGTTTGGGGAATTTCGTTCAGTCTATGCCCAAGAACAGGCCACAACCTGTTCTGCTAATATATTAACAGTCCCTGTGCTGTTACTCTCATTGTAGTACACTTTGACACGTTACATATTTTAACACCGGCAGTAGGGTAGTATAAAGTTTAATGCTAAAAGCTAGGTCAACTTCTCTTTGGTGCACATTGTGCTTTTACAGTCTTCTTATTAGTCGCCCCGGCAAGGAAAAATTTCACAGCAGGCTTTTTATTGATTTATGTCAATAGCCATTAGGTCGGCCCTCTCCCTCCTTCTTTCCCTGCCTTTAATGGGGTGCATGCGTGAGGCTGAAAGAGCGTTAAAAAGAGAGAGAGAGCCCGGGATTATTAATGTGATGATTAATTAGGAAAGTTTGTTTCTTGTAAAGTGACAAGTCTTCTTTAAGCGGCACTGTAAAGTTTTATAGCACCATACAGCTGACCTCAAATTGGAAATTTGTGTTGGAAGCTGCCTGGCATGCTATTACCAGTCCTGACTGTTGTTAATTTTATATCTGTCCAATAAAAGGCAGCGGGGGTTACGGGACGTGTGCTGCACACCCCCGTATGCCCCGTATCCCCCCTATACTCCTCAGCCCCGTATAAGCCCCAACTCTTCCCTGGCTGTCTGTCATTCAACCCCCTCGACGAGGAGGGGGCTCTGCAACGTTACTCCATATACAGTGGCGTCATAACCTTGGCCTATACGCCGAATCCACTTATTTACTTTATGGCATCCGAGTGCACAGCGCTAATGGAAATATGGTTCGACTACTCCTGGAGGACACGCAAGGTATAGCTAATAAAGCAGGAAACCTTCATTTTTCTTGCTTTTTTGACCTGACAAAAGCACATCCCAGTCGGCCGGTTCATACAGTATTCCCCCGACCGCGGTCAGACGCCCCTAGTGGGGGGCAAATATAGTGTCAAATTGACACTATATTATCCCCATTTGAAGAGATATGGCTGTGACCCTCATAAGAGAAGATTTGTATGGCTCTAGCAGTGATTCCCACCCAATCAGAAATAAATCAGATAAATAGTACAGATATTTTGTGATATTTTTTATATTGGGGGGAAAAAAAGGACTCCCCATAACCTTTCAGCGAGTGAGCAGGATGCATGTTTGGGTCGCCCTGATCAAGTTGTGTTTCACCATGTTTTTTTGTGATTTTGTAACCCATTTTTCACCCAGTGCCAATTCCTAATGTGATCCTGGGCTCTACACATCCTCCACCAACCTGTGGAGGCAGCAGACTGGCCTCATGCTTCCTTCAATGCATGAGGAGTCCAAGCTGCCTTGGACTCCTCATGCACCAGGGAGTTTCCCTGGTTGGACGTAGCACATGGAAGGAACATGTTATTCCAACCAGTTCCTGTCCTCTCCATCAGGCGAAAAAGGTTGAAAACCCCTGGGTTAAATAATCGGCCGATGAAACGATTATGAAAGTAACCGTTAGCTGCAGGCCTACTACTATAGTAGTAGTACTATAGCGTTGGTCGGCGACCTTATGTTGTGCAGGCCTGCAGAGGCCCCATGCTAGCACCGGGGCGCTCTACCTCCACCGGCCCCCTCCTCTTCTTCCCCTGTACAGCGTGTTTATAGAGAACTCAGTGTAACGTGAAGAGGCAGAGGAGGAAGTGAACGGCGGAGCTTCTTGATTACCGCCCTGGGGAGCCCCCTGACCGTGGAACCACTTAAAAGATAATGCCCCGAATGATGTTTTCAAACTCGGGGGCTGCCTGAGTTTGCGCGAGTTGAAACAATATCACTGATGTAAAGGAAATGGGACCTGAATGGCACTGTTTACAGTTGTTGGATGTTCGCACATAAGCAGCAAATTCCAACGTAAACATCCACTTAGTACATGTAAATCTAAGGGCTATTAATAAGCCCTTTTATCTTCTCTCCTTCTGGAGTGTGGCCCCGGAGGCCCCCGCATGCATGGGCTAATCTGGCCCTCGCGCTGGCTGGCTGGCTTTGAGAGAGAGAGAGAGAGAAGAGAGAGAGAGAGAGAGAGAAGAGAGAGAGAGAGAGAGAGAGAGAGAGAGAGAGAGACACAGAGAGAGACTCTCTACTGCATGTCTCTCTCTCTCTTGGTCTGTGTCCATGTCTCTCTGTCTGGTCTCTCGCCTCCTCCATCACACCCCCCCCCCCCTCTCTCTCTCTCTCTCTCTCTCTCTCTCTTCTCTCTCTCTCTCTCTCTCTCTCTCCCCATTACCAAGCTTAAAACGGCCTGGCTCTCTGCATCTCTGAGGAGCCATGATGTTCTGCCTCTTCACCCCTCTCTGTTCCTTCTGTTTTTGCCTAACCCCCGTCTATTCCAGGGGTTAGGCAACCTTAGGCACGAGTTGCCAACATTGGCACAGTAAAGAGTGATCACTGGCACACTGGCATAAGACACATACGGCACACTGGCAAACTCACGACAGAGGAGGATTTTTCCTTTTTAAATAGTCATACAGCTGGCTCTGAGAAATCATGCAAACCCTGCACACAATTACTACATGAATTCAAACTGAACTCTGACTGGGAGATAACGTAGGTGCGATTTTCCTAATGATGATTACAATGCCCTGATGTGAAAAAAAAAACAGTTCCCAGCAAACATGGTCAGGACCGGGACGAATTAGTGATGTCCAGTGCTGGACATAACGCAGTTCAAATAATGTTTTAATAAATGTTTTTTCAGAACGGACTAATCTAACTAATTATTTTCCCATATCTATAGCGGCGTTGCCGTTGCTGACAGTCGAATACAGGTCGTTACTCTCATGAAGGAATATAGCTAGAAGAATGGAAGAAACGAGCACTTGACTTTTCGGTTCGACTTGGGGTCGACTTGGGCTCCGCTGTGTAATGAAGCATGCGTGCCTGTTGCTGAAGCAGCAGCAGCAGCAACGGAGTGTGGTGTGTGTGTGTGTGTGTGTGTGTGTGTGTGTGTGTGTGTGTGTGTGTGTGTGTGTGTGTGTGTGTGTGTGTGTGTGTGTGTGTGTGTGTGTGCGCGCGCGCTGTAGTAGCGCGCTAATGTTCTTCTACACTTGCTACAGCAGCACCTGCTTTAATCTCTTCCACCCAAATGTACTGTAAAAGTGTTCTTACTAGAGAGTTGTCTGTAGTCTCTGATGCCCTCCATGCGTTTGTAACGTTGTCACGTAAAAAAGTGTGGTCCAGTATAAATCCTCAATTCCCCAACAAGAGTTACAGTATTCCATGGTAGCAGGTCCAAAACACGTGCGATAAAGGATAACATTTAAATAACTTTAGAGGGGCTAAATACACGACGGCAGGAACAACAGTGTAGACTAAAACGTATAGGGATTCTCAGGAAAAGCCATCTAATATCAGAAATGCGACATTGAGGGGTCAGAAACTGGGCGCCTGGGCGCTGTTCATGCAGCCTGAATAGGGACAAAGTGCCCCCGTGCTCAATAGGAGTCTATGTAGAGCAGCCGCCATTAGACCTTTCCATGGAAGTGAACGGAGATGTCGTAACTCTGTTTATACTCTACTGGTCGGGGAACGGGGTATTTTTTTGCCTTGAGAACGCAAGGCATAGGCTACATTATGCATGGCTCTGCTTACCCACTGACCCATGAATAAGAGCATGCTGTGGCAGCTGTGCCTGACACAAACTGTATCAAGACTTATTACTAGTACACTAGTTAAGATTATTAATTTTGAAAATAATGTGTCTGTGAGACATGAACAAAAGAGGGGGAAATACTGTACCTTAACTATACCTAACCATACCAATGCCTAGTATTGCAGAAGTAGTAGTGCAGTAGTGCCTGCATACTTTAACTATAAACATATTGAACATATTGCTCTGAAAATTTCAAACTCTTTGACATACAACACCTTTTGGTTAAAGTAACGGAAATAGTTACTTTTCTTGGTAATTAATTACTTTATTTTAGAGTAACTGGGTAACTAACTCAGTTACTTTTTGGAAGAAGTAGTGAGTAACTATAACTAATTACTTTTTTAAAGTAACGGGACCAGGACAAATTAGTGATGTCTTGATTGTGGCCAGAACAAGGCAATCCAAGAATAGTCAAATCTGTCTCATAATATCACCTAGCTGATTTGAACCAACACAAATCACCACTAAAAACAGACGTCCCTGGATGAATTAGAGAGTCAGATTGAAGCCAGACTAACTTAATTCAATCATAACTAGTCAGATCTAGCCCATTGATTGGAGTCCTCCAGTGACTCCAATGTCGTTCAAGACTAGGCTAAATCACAGCCCATATGAGGATGATCTTTACGCCATTTCTTCACCAATTGAAATAATTGCGCTTATTTTGGGCTAGATCTGACTAGTTATGATTGATTTAAGATAGTCAATTTGACTCTCTCTTCATTCAGGGACGTCCATTTTAGTGGACAGGAGTTGTGTTGGTTCACTAATTTGCATTAGTCCTGACCGTGACATAATGTGGACCTGGCACACTGACTGACTGATCAGGAAAATGAAAACACGGCACTTCATGCTGACCCGTGGACTATACGACAGATATACATGGCCCTTAGCAGCTCATTGCTAAAGCGGCACAGAGTATGTCACAGGTTCTACCCAGTTTTCTCTCTGTCTGGACTCTCGGTGTCTGTCTGTCTGTCTGTCTGTCTGTCTGTCTGTCTGTCTGTCTGTCTGTCTGTCTGTCTGTCTGTCCGTGTCTGTGTGCGTTTATGAAGACAGTGCTGATAACTCATATGCTTCCATCTCCCCTGTATATATACTACATATTCTCCTTTTCGCCAGACTGACGACTTCTGACGGAGTGAATGCCTTTGTCTCTCATAGCTCTCGTGCAGCCTTTCCTTTCAACTGTTGTTTTCCTTATTCCTGTCGACAGAAAGTTGTTTTCGCTGCCTATCCCCTTCTCTGTGTGTCCGTGACAGGCATGCATCCTGCTGCTGGCTGGCTGGCTGGCTGGCTGGCTGGCTGGCTGGCTGGCTGGCTGGCTGGCTGTGTGTGTGTGTGTGTGTGTGTGTGTGTGTGTGTGTGTGTGTGTGTGTGTGTGTGTGTGTGTGTGTGTGTGTGCATGTGCGTGTGCGTGTGCGTTGTTTGCATGCATGCGTGTTTTCAATGACTATGTATGCCTGCTTGACTGAATAATGTAAGTCTGGATGTGTGTGTGTGTGTGTGTGTGTGTGTGTTGGTGTGTGTGTGTGTGTGTGTGTGTGTGTGTGTGTGTGTGTGTGTGTGTGTGTTGTGTGTGTGTGTGTGTGTGTGCACGTGTGAACGTATGCATGCACATTTGTGCACATGCGTGTGTGTCTTTGACTGAATGTGCTTGCATTTGTAGGCCTATAGTAGCCTGTGCATATGTGCCATTCATGTGTGTGTGGTGTGTGTGTGTGTGTGTGTGTGTGTGTGTGTGTGTTGTGTGTGTGTGTGTGTGTTGTGTGTGTGTGTGTGTGTGAGAGAGAGAGAAGAGAGAGAGACAGAGAGAGAGCACACTTCAGTGGAGTATAGAGGCTGCTTTCATGTCGGTGCCAAGTGTTGGAGAACGGTTCCGCTGCTGAAGGACAACCTCTCATGCTGCACAGGGGTTCCCACTCTGTTCCCAAAGAGCCAAATGCCTTTATCTGATGTCGGATCTTTGTTATTTGTCCATGAATCCACAACTGAGAACATCCTATACCTGTGGGACCGGCCGAGTGATCTCCATTAGCCGACCATGTGGACGCGGCGTGGTGGAGGAGGCGGCCAGCCTGCTCTGTTTGACCACCCCATTATGTTGTTGTTAAGTTGCCGCCAGCATCTTCCTCTGGCTTCCCTTTGAAATATCAAAAGTAGTCGCACAAACACAAAGTCTTGAAGAGAGGAAGGCTAGAACCGGCCCGGCGATATCCTGCTTGGCCGAGAGCTGCGCTTGGCCTCCTCCCAGAAAAGCTTCAGTGTTTGTGTCACCGTGTCACACACACGGTGAAAAAGAAAAGCGCTTCCATATTTTTTTCCAGCTCCCGCCTACCGCCTAGCATCCTCCTCCTCGAAGAAGAAGAACTCGGCGGGCTGGCGGGCGGGCGGGCGAGGGGGGCTGCCATCTTGAGCCGTGTGTCTCAGCCACCGCCGTCTTGCGGTTTGTTGCGCTCCCGGGTCTCCAAGCAGATGGTGGCACAGTTTAGCACGAACAACACGCCGCCGGCGGCATGGGTCCCACCACCCCACCACCCCACCCCCCTACTTGTCGTATCATATTGAGTAAGGCTGACGACAGTATAGTCTCCCGTTCCCTAGGAGGTGCTACTTGTCACATGTATATCAGAGGCGGATGTAACTTTTCCCAATTAGGGGGGCAGGAGGAAATGGTATGTGGGCAGCCTCATCGCCCCGTGGCGCGAATGAAGCCGCCCCCATACCATTTTCAGTTACAGTAGGCAAGTAAAGCATCAATAATAACATCAGTTGTTGTTGAATTTGCAACAGACACGCAGCATGCATAATAAAGCTAAAGGTCTGACTCAGAGAGTTTTCTGTTTTCAATGATGAAATGCTGTTGGTTTAGTGGTGCCACAGTGTACGTTGTACGGAAGTAGTGTTTCAAATCATTTTAAATATATATTATTTGAAAGATATTTTGAAATATCTTGGGTTGTTTTGAATGCCATCTTGTTTGGTGGGGCAGACTGGGCATTTCAGGTGGCATTGCCCCCCCCCCCCCCCCCCCCCCATGTGCCCATGTCTAGATCCGCCCCTAATGTAAATGACCTCATTCACTTGGTTTAAGACTTGAAACTCTCCCAGCGAAGAAAAAAAGAGAGGCGTTGATTAAAGTGTAGAGTGGAGGCTGTGTGAGCGGCCCGGTGTGAAGTGAGCAGTGCCTTGGATTACGCAAAGTTTACGCCACTATAAATAAGACTACAGCAGTGGTTTTCAACCATTGGTCCGGGGACCCACAGTGGTCCTCGAGAGAGTCCCAGGTGGTCTCCAGCTAAATGATGAACAGTTGGTTAAGAGTCTAAAGTTATAATATTCATTAAGTGAATAAGTCCAAGTCTACACAACTAGAGAATGTAGAAGATTAATGGTCATGTTCATCTGTATGTTTGACTGCTTTGTTTCCCAAACCCAGCCTGGAATTGCGGACAAAAGCAAAAGAAAACTCTAAATGGGCTAAAATGTCATCAAACGGGGGTCCGAGGCTCAAATTCTGAATCACTAGTGGGTCCTGGTATTAAAAGGTTGAAAACCACTGGACTATAGCACAGTAACCGTGCTGAAATACACAATCAAAACACACAGTCGAATGTCAGATCACTTCAGCAGCACTAAAGAATGAGAAAAAACTGAAAATGTGGATACACTGAAAGAAATAATCCCCCCCTTACAATGGATGGGGAAAAGATTTAATGATTTGCCAACTAGGACATTGTTTCCATGAATTAGGCTGCAAAAGACCGGTTTCGGGTGTCGTATGGCAAATACAGCCAAAAAGTGCATTATTTTTGTTTGAGAATAACTTGACTTAAAGCTACTCCATATGCTTATTATACATTACCCCCCCCTCCTCCTCCACCTCACTGTCTCTCTGATCGCTGGTCATTACGTTTACATGTCCACAAAGACGCCACTTATTCTGCCAACATTTTCCTCACATTGTGGGGACATTCCATCACATCCTTTAGATGACATCCAATATTATGTCCATGCCGGCGGCTAGGGGGGATTGTTGTGGCCTTATTAATAGGTCTGGGATCTCCGTTCTACATGGCGGCTGTGTTTATTCCACGCTCCTCGCAGATGGAAAGTACAGTGCGCCTGCCAGGGGATACATGAGATCTAAGAGGACCCTTTGATATGTGTTGACACGTCTTTGATGCTCACAACACTAGATACGCGCTGATATATTTACTAAATCAAAGTACCTTTTCTTTTTCTCTCAACAGCTGCGCGGAATTTGAGATGAATGGAAAACATTCCTACTCGACTCGGAAAAGTTAGAAAACAGCAACACCTTGAGGAAAAGACACCGTGTTTTGTGTCTCGCTGAAAGGCAACACCGAACGAAATATGGGCCGTATTAATCACAACGCGAGGAGGAAAATGAAGCGGAATACAACGCCGGTGCTTTATTTTCTGTCGCAACACAGCTGTTTTGGATACACATATCACTGCGATGACGAGGATGATGGCAAAACACAGCTGTACACATGGCTGTACAACCCGGAGTGAAATGGAACCGTTATGCTGTTGTGACATGCCATAATGAGGTAGTTGTGTCACATGAGTCCGTTTGTGATATCTGTTTTGTAATAATATGAAAAGGTAACTACGAATCATAACAGTTAACAAGATGTTACTACAAAAAAAAACAAGATGTAATTACAAAAAAAATAAGGCTGTTGAAAATAACGAGTTAAAATTAAGTTTGTTGATTAATCTGATTAAATTTTTTAACGCAATTAACTCATGTGCACACTGACTCAACCCACTGAGCATTTTGTCATTGAAAAAAAATGGGTAGAGCATGGTTTTACGGTGTCAGTTATGTGTCTCCCTGTAACCATAGAGTATAGCTTGTGGGATCTACAAGAATTGGGGGCTTGTAGATTGCCTTTTTTTCCCCCCAGATTATGTTTCTTTTTTAAATGTTCAAATCCTATACAGGAAAATGTCATATTTTGGGCAGAGTTCGAATGGTGATTAATCATGAAATTCATTTTGAAGCTGTGATCTGACTAAAAATGTAATCATTCAACATCCCTAAAAAAAATACAAAAGACAAAAAAAGAATACTACTACTAATAACTAGGCATTGGAGCAAAAACGTATGCGACCAGACCCTGAGTACCAGCAGAGGACATTTACAGGACATCTCCCCTCCATTTTATTTTTATTTCTTTCTTTTGTGGGAAACAATGTACTGTACACGTTTCACCTGCAACCCATTACCCGTCCACAGAAGTTTTTCTTTTTCCCGACCACCTTGCACCAGTGGTGGAGAATGTGTTTTGATTGACAGGGGTGGCATTGGGAAGGACAGGATAGAGGCCATATCCCTTTTCCCATGCAGGGCTGGAAGTCTATAAGAGCCCTGTCCGAGGGGGTAGGGGAAGGGGTGCCATCTCCTGGGGGAAGGCCAACAACAACTGGCCATCACCCTGGCCGTTTGTCTTCATCAATCACCCCGCTGTCTGTTGACCAAGCAACATGATGTCACTATTAATTTCATGCATTCCCTTAAAGAGTGGGAGCGAAGGGGGGAATGCCTCCCCGCTCCTCACAGTAGGTAAGCTTCCTGTCCCGGTTGCATTGTGGGATACATCCGCTTCCTCAGAGGAGATCAGTTGGACTTTTTCCTTAAGTTTGCATGTCATTTTTCTTTCTTTTTTGTTCCCCTCTTTTTCATCTCTCCTTCATCCCTGTTGCTACACTTCCCTCCCTCCCCCTCGGCACAACGTACGATTTGCATTGCTTTGCCGTTTAGTCGGCAAAGTGCACAGCAGAAATCCTCCGTGTCAACGCAAAATAAAAACCTAATGGACCTGGCGTACCATGCTCCGAGTTAAAGGAACACAGGATTATTTTCGCTGTGTGTCTCCACTGTGTTTTGCGTCCTTTTGTCGCGCAGAGCGAGTGTCTTTTTGATGGTTTCCGCTTATTTGCCGACGAGTTCCACGCAACTGATCACGGAACAGCGGCGAGGCCTTTTGATCAGCCCTCAGATTGCTGCGTATGGAGGCGCTGTAGAGAGGCTGCGGCGCGCTCAGATCAACGCATTAGCGTTTCATTTTGAAAGAATGGTGTCATCGTGTTGACAAGCTCCCCGATAAGTTGGTGGTGGTTTCTGAGCGGGGGGGTGTTTAAAGCCAGATAAATGCCGCAGGACTCCAACTGTCTGTCTTGTTGTCCTGATTGTAGTATTATTTTCAGTGATTATGAAAACCTGCCTTTTAAACAGGCTTCGGGGTGGGGGTATGGGGGTGGTGGTGGGGTTTGTTGGTTTATTAGCTGAAAGATGAAATGGGAACCACCCCTCCCTATACTCCCCCTCCCCGCCTGACGCGACGACGAGTGCACATGGCGAGCCACTTCATGTTATCTCCTCTGACTTAACGTGCATCTGTTTTTACTGTCGACACGACTCTGCCTTTTATACCCCAGCCTTTGATTATCACAGAGGACAGCAGGCACGGATGTAGCATTTCCCAGTTGGGGGGAGGAGGCACGCGAAAATGGCATGAGGGCGGCTCCATCGCCCTCATGCCATTTTCATTTAAATTCTTTAGTTCTGTGACCCACAAGATTTATATCTTGTACAGGACTTATATCAGGCTTATTGAAGCATCAATAATAGCATCAGTTATTGTTGAAGTTGCAACAGACACGCAGCATGCATAAAGCTAAAGGTCTGACTCAGAGAGTTTTCAATGATGAAATGCTGTTGGTTTAGTGGCGCCGCAATTGTAGTTAGTTAGCAGCAGTAGCAGTAGTAGTGTTTCAAATCATTTTAAATACAAGCACTTTAATTATTTGAAATATGGTTTGTTTTGCATGCCACCATGCATGTTTGGTGAGGCAGACAGGGCATTTAGGGAGGCATTGCCTCCCTAAATGCCTATAGATCCGGCACTGGAGGATTGAGGAGGGGCTGCAAATGATATTATTTTGCATTTTTTCCCCTCTCTCTTTGCCGCCCCACCTTCTTTCTCTTATTTCCCTCTGCCTCTCTCTCTCTCTCTCTGGCTTTAAGAGGCTTAGCGGCAGCTTAGCGCCCAGGTCAAACTGCCCTTTGGCCTTCATCTGTCAGGCCCCTTTTGATGTGGTGCCAGGCCAGGCCGCTCCGCTACGCCCTGCCTTTAACAGCACGTCCCGGGGTCAGGGGAGGGCACACACACACACACACACACACACACACACACACACACACACACACACACACACACACACACACACACACACACACACACACACACACACACACACACACACACACACACACACACCTTTCTCACCCAGCAGCACCCTCTGCCCTCCCTCCGTCCTCAACCCCTTCCTCCTCCCTCTCTCCTCTCCCCTTGCCCTAGTGCTGCCCATTATTATTTTATAGTTTGGTTCTGCATTCCTTTCACTCAGGCTGTGGTGGAAGGCAGCCCTGTGGCTTTATTGCTTACACATGTCCATGGCTCTGCTCTCCCAGCGGGGAGAGACAAAACATGGACAGACAGAGAGAGAGAGAGAGAGAGAGAGAGAGAGAGAGAGAGAGAGAGAGAGAGAGAGAGAGAGAGATGGCCCATAGTGGTGGTGGTGGTGGTGGTGGGGTTATGGGGGGTGTTGTGGGAGGGGGGGCGGCTGCAGGGCCGTGCCCCCTGCTAAACTCTCCCCACCTTGAACTAATCGGTGTTGGTGGAGAGAGAGGGGGGTGGGGGGGGGTGTGGGGGGGGCCTTGGGTCCTGTGCCAGTGGGGTTTCAATTTGTAGGGGCATAAACAGATACTAAAGCCAAAGTAATGGCACAGTGATTTATCAAGGCCAGTTCACATCAAATTATCACAGCACAGCCCCCCTGCCATCATCGCTGCCCTGCCCCGCCGGTCCCCAGAACGGAGACCCCCATATCCCCTCACTACCCCCTCCTCCAGAGGTGCACTGTGGTCACACTTGGTTTGGGAGTGCACAAACACATGTCCTTCTGTCTGCTTCCCCTCTGAGCGTGACGCCTCACTCCAGCCCCGCTAGCCCTCTGATATGTGTGGATGTGGAGAATATATACGCCTGGCACAAAACACATTTCCACTAGGACAAATAAAGTGTCTGTCTGTCTGTCTGTCTGTCTGTCTGTCTGTCTGTCTGTCTGTCTGTCTGTCTGTCTGTCTGTCTGTCTGTCTGTCTGTCTGTCTGTCTGTGCTGTGTGCACATGGTGGGAGGTATTTTTTGTCTTTTCATAGACTAATGCCCTATACTTCAGTGGTTTTCAACCAGTGCCGGGGAGTACTAGAGGTCCTTGAGAGGATTCCAGGCGGTACCCAGCTAAATGATGGACAGTTGGTAAACAAATTATAGAGCTGTAACTCAATTTTCAAAAATCTACTGTACACATTTAGAATGTAGAAGAATGTAGAAGAATTATTATTTTTGAAGAACGTTTGGCTCAGTTATTTCAGTTTTGGAACCAAGAAGCTAAACTCAACATCAAATGATGGTCCGTGGCTAAAATGCAGAATAAATAGTGGGTCCTGGTATGAAAATGGTTGAACATCACCGTACTTGGAACATACTACGGTGTCACTACACTACACTACAAAGTATATCAGAAAAGCAGACCCACAAGCTTGAAACATGGATGCAAATAGTTTTGACATTGTCCATCTGCTATATTTACTTTCGACGTTGAATCTTGGAAAGTACAGTTTTGGAACGGGACCCGTTTCCCCCCCAACAACATACTGTATAGGTGTGCACATGCACTTGTGGATTGCAGTTAGCGGCACAATGCATCATTTGCATGCGTTTGAGGATAATATATGCTTGCATTCAATTAACAACATTACAGAGACTTACTTGTGTACACGTCTTGGCTAATTACGATAAGGTAACGTAACATAGAAGTATGTAGTTAATGCGCGGCAGTGCACTGTACATGCACTATATCAAACATATGTTATCTTGCTTTCTTCATCTCCCCAGCTGGAACGGATAACAAGGCCTCTTTAAAGTTCTCCCGTGGAAAAAATGCGGGCCAGTCAAGTTGAATTGTGTGCATCTGCACGGACCCAGGTATGTAACAGAATCTATCTTGAAATAAACAGATTATTTTTCTGTAGCGAAATCATGTTTCAATTTAATACGGTGCCTGAACACGGCGCTGCCTTTGATCTCGACTCGCAGAGGCCCAGCACATGGATAATATATCTTCTCCCAGATAAAGGTAAAAATGTGCACTCTCTCCTTGATGATGTCATCCGTGGGTTGTTTTTTTGCCTCTTGGAGAGGGGGAGAGAGAGAGAGAGAGAGAGAGAGAGAGAGAGAGAGACAGAGAGAGAGAGAGAGCCTGGAGTTGGAGAAGGCCAACTTTCACAGGCGAGCCTGTCCCGGGGATGACTTGTGTCTGTGCAAGGGTGTGTGCGTGCAAGTGTTTGTGTATGTGCGCGTGTGTCTGTGTGTGTGTGTGCGTGTATGTGCAGGGGCGCTCTCCTCTCCGTCGGAGCTGTTGGTGAAATCAATTACACATTGTCGGGACCGCTGAAGTCGTGCCGTACGGGGGAACTTAATCGCGCCGGGGGCCATGTGCTCAGGATCATCCCAGATGAGTTTGGACACTGTTTTTGCTCCCTGGTGTCTTCCTGCTACCCCCCCTCAACCCCCCCACCCACCCCAGCCACCCCCTCCAGTCCAGTGGTCCCTCATCATCACCCCCCTACACCCCCACACTTCACCCTTAGCCCCCCTCTTTGCAGTTCGCTACATTTGTGCGTGGCTTACAATTCAGCAGAGGGCCATTCATCATCATTTGCCGGCGTATCTGTCTTGAGTGCCTGAGCTTTGATCATGTCGTTTTTTTATACCTTACATCTGTTCTACGTTTAACCTTGCGTAAATGCTTGTTGCTCAGAAACTATTACCCTGGCATAACAAGGGAAGGATTTTATTGGTGACTTTGTAGCCAGTGTAAATCCAGGGTCCTCTTTTTTTCCTCTCTTGGTCCCGTAGTGGCCTCCCCTCTCTCCACTAAATGAATGATCCGACGGTTGAAAACGCCATCCGTCGGTTATCCCCCGCTACCTTCCCCCCGGCCCGCCCCAAGGGCGGATGTAACATGTCCCATTTGGGGGGCAAGAGAACATGTTGGAGGGGCAAGAGAAAATGGTATGGGGGCGGCTTCATCGCCCGTGGCGCGAACCATTTTCGGTTACAGGACTTTTATTAGTCAAGTAAAGCATCAAAAATAACATCAGTTGTTGTTGAAGTTGCAACAGACACACAGCATGCATAAAGCTAAAGGTCTGACTCAGAGGGTTTTCTGTTTTCAATGATGAAATGCTGTTGGTTTAGTGGTGACAAAATTGTAGTTAGTAGCAGTAGTACTGTTGAAATATCTTTGTTTTGCATGGCATCGTGTTTGGGGGGCAGACGGGGTATTTATGCCCATGCCTAGATCCTAGATCCCCCCCACATGCCCATGCCTAGATCCGCCCCTGGCCCGCCATACCCTACCCTACTCCGCCCCGCACGCTATTTCCTCCTGCCTGTTGGGACGGCCCCTCGCCGTGATCTGGTGCTTCCTCTTCCCTGAGCTCCCGTCTTTTCCTCCCCAGCTTATCTGCTCCTAAATCATCTGCTTCAAGAGAAGGGGAGGACAGTGGACTCACTGTGTTTTCTCTTTAGCTCCTTCCAAGCGCCATAATTTCCAGTCAATCTCCCTCCGCGGGGCCTTGGGGCTAAACGTGCGCGTTCTAGTGTAGCATACACTGTACTCTCAATCTGAGTTGGTGTTTTACGCGGCAGACACGGGGATTTGGGATACCATTTAGCCGTCACTGGCGTATTCATTTCTGGCACAGGAATAAAGTGGCACACACACACAACTATACAGCATGCGTTAGCATAACAAACCTCTGCATCACACTAACACCGGCAAGAGGAAGACGGGGGTGGTAAACACAGGCACTGGACGTTACAGAACCAGGAAGTGAGGACTTCAAAATAAAAGTACAACACAAAAGTGCTGCCATAGCAAACTAATACAGGTATTACAAAATAAAAGTAACAATAAATAGTATGGTGTGAGGCGATCTTTGCTGGAACGCATTTACAGTATAGTATCTTATATAGGCCTAGCAATTCACTGATGCCTCCACTAACTTTGCTTGTTGGCAGCTACAAAGCAGCGCCTCATAAACAGGCATGGTAACTTTGGATGTTGGAGATGGAGAGATTGCATGGTCCCATGTGTAAAAGGATGTCAACAAAGGTTGCGACATTGAGGGGGCAGAAAACAGCGTTCACACACTGTTTATGCATCCCGTGACAAACTCTGTCTACACTCTAAGGATCTGGGATTACCTCCACACTGTGGGTTTTTGTACTGGCTTGCATCTGATTGGCTACCTGGTCTCTCGCAACGCTGACACTTTTGATTGGCTATCTTGGCTCTAGGGTTAGTTAGTCTTCTGCAGAAAAAATACGGCAGCTGCCACTTAAATGACGTGGCATTTCTTGTTTTTACTTTCTATTTCTCTCTCCATTTCTCCCTCCATGCTCCTCTCTCACCGTCTGTCCAGGGGTGGATGTAACATTTCCCAATTGGGGGGGTGGGCAGGAGAAAAGGGTATGGTTTCGGCTTCATCGTCCGTGTCGCTTCGCACCCATACAATTTTTGGTTACAGGACTTTTATTAGGCAATTAAGCATCAATGATAACATCAGTTGTTGTTGAAGTTGCAACAGACACGCAGCATGCATAAAGCTAAAGGTCTGACTCAGAGAGTTTTCTGTTTTCAATGATGAAATGCTGTTGGTTTATTGGTGCCACAACTGTAGTTAGTTAGTAGCAGTAGTAGTGTTTCACATCATTTTAAATATAAGCACTTTAATTTGAAATATCTTGGGTTGTTTTGCATGCCATCGTGTTTGGTGGGGCAGACTGGGCATTTAGGGGGGCATTGCCCCACCATACCCATGCCTAGATCCGCCCCTGCGTCTGTCTCTCTCTCTGTCTCTCTCTCTCTCTTGCCCTAGCAGTCAAGGAGCACAGGACCCTGACCCTCCCTCCCCTCCCCTCCCCTCTCTCTCTCTCTCCAACACACTAATCATTCCTAATCAGAACTGAAATGCGTTTTTCTAAGGAAGTCGCTGGAAAATTTCACAATCTGCATTTGGTCCGCCCGAGCTGATTAGGGAAACATTATCCTGGTTTCACAGTCACTTCCAATCTGCCTTTAATCTGTCACTTCACTCGCCTAATTATTTAGTCAATGACCTGGGGACGCAATCTTACAAAAGAATGAAACGCATGCCATATCATTTTCCCCCCCTTTCATTTACGCGTGATAACTGCCGCTTACAACGCTGCGTTGCTCTGAGCTAAAATAAAATGCATGAGCCCTGTTTGTGTACATGCATGAGTGTGTGATGTGTGCACATGTACTGTATATATGTGCACACACGTGCGTGTCTGCTGTATGTGCATGTGTATATTTCTGCCTACTTTTTATGTGCATGTGCCGAAAATCATTGAACCGCACAGTTCGAACAATGTCCTTGCCCAACACGTCTGTGTGTGTGCGTGTGCGTGTGCGTGTGTGTGTGTGTGTGTGTGTGTGTGTGTGTGTGTGTGTGTGGTGTGTGTGTGTGTGTGTGTGTGTGTGTGTGTGTGTGTGTTTCAGCAGTAGCTTGTTTAGAAGCTGCTGAGCTGTGAACGCTGGCTAGGGGGTAATACAGTTTAGTTCCTGAGCTGGAAAGAGCCAATGGGGACCGCGCGGCTCCGTGGGGGACTGGTGTTATTGGAAAGGTCATGATTACAGTGGGGGGTCAGAATAACTCGCTGACACTCCCCTCTATACACAAGTGACTGCAACAGTGCCTCGGGGTGTCAGGAACTATATTGAGTATTGACTATGTGTCACCGCAATAAAAAGGAAAGCTGTTCTCCATTGGCAAATGTTTCGCCTCAGAAGAGGTGTGTGTGTGTGTGTGTGTGCAGTCGGGAGGACAACAAAAATAAAAGGTAAAAAGTGTCCCCTCAATGTCAATAAGGGCATGGCGCTGACGTGTTAATTATGTTTGTTGGAGAACATTAGCTGTTAACTGGGGAATGGCGTGAACGGAATCAAGAAGAGCTTTATGGAAAAGGTTATTTTGTGCTGCTAACAGTTGTTTAAAGGTAATAGTGTGTACAAACACTGTGCTTGTAAACACAGAATCTAACTCCACCTCACCTCCACTCTATTGGCTCGTTATGAATCTGCTGGAGACTGCTGTGCTGTGATTGGTTAAAATGCTGCCTCACCCCACACAACCCCCCTCTTACTCCTATAGCGACGCCTGTCTTGAGCCCGACGAATGTTTTGTTTTCATGATTTGTTGACGGCAACAAAGTTCTGTATGATCTGCAGGACTGTATCATCTGCAAGTGTCTGTCTGCAGGGAGACAGCTGCAGCATCAGAGTAGAAGCAACTTAGAGGGGAAAAGGCAAAAATATAGCTATATACCGGTATCTATTTACATTTTTGGCTAAAAGGT
>CM076966.1:36857175-36897175 GCA_039105355.1 Benthosema pterotum
TCTTAGACTGTTTCATTATTAGATCACTTCCTGAAAAAAATCTAGTATCTATGACAACCACAGTGGATCAAAATCAGCACCTCCAAATTTGACTTCACCAGTCCTCCCTTTTTCCTTAATCAGAGGCAGCTCAGCGAGGCTCTTCCGGATTGGCTAACAAAACTCCCGCCGGGAGTATTTCTTAGCCAGTGACAAAGCTAGTAGAGATTCACTTCATGCAGACAGACTTCATGAAAAACATAAAAGCAATAAAAATTACAATTATTATTTTGACCATAACATTACATATGGGAGCTTTAATTAAGCACCATAATGCATCATTTACATCCGTTTGAAGGTTTGTTCACATTTGATTGCAACACATTACAGAGACTATAAAACCGTGATGGAACGCACTGTAACCCATATGTGTCACCGCAGTTACGATGAAGGAACATATAGATGTATGTGTTTAACACATGGCAGCAATGCACTCTACATGTACTACTACTGTATATAATCAAACATAATGAAATTATGTTTGATAACATTATGATATATGTAGCGTTTGAATCTCCCTTGGCTGGAAAACAAGAGATGTTTAACATCCCTATGGGGACAAAACGCAGGCCGCGCTGTTCAATTTGAGTCGGCCACCGATGCCCGCGCAGGTATGAAACACGATCTATACCTCTAAATAAACAGATTATTGTTCCGTGACGAAATCTCAGATGACAACACAAAGCCTCGATTTGGGAGGTCGATTGATTTCCACCCCCTTAAGAACAAAAAAAAGCTGCATTGTTATTACATTATTGACGTCTTTTAAGCACTAAACAGAGAGATGCGCGGACAAATCATGGCCGTTGCAACAGGGGCGGATGTAACATTTCCCCATTGGGGGGGGAGGGGGGGCTGAAGGAAATGGTAAGGGGGCAGCTTCATCGTCTGTCGCTTCGCGCCACAGGCGATGAAGCCGTACCCATACCAGTTTCAGTAGTGTTTCAAATACTTTTAAATATAAGCACTGAAATATCTTGGCTTGTTGTTTTGCATGACATCATGTTTGGTGGGGCAGACCGGGCATTTAGGGGGGGCATTGCCCACCCCCCCATGCCTATGCCTAGATCCGCCCCTGCATTGCTTTAACACAGAGGGCGGAGAGGCTATACGACGATAAGCATATAACTTCAGTATCGCTACAAATATTGACGTTTAGCTCATGTCTGAGCGGAGGAGACACAACAGTGAGTAGGATATAATAAACAGCTGTAACACAGAGGAGGGTGGAGGTGGTGGAGGTGCTGGCAGTATGAGCTGATGGGTGAAGCTATTTCAAGAGCAGCCGCAGAGGAAAGGCTATTGATTGGGACACTTAGACTTGATAAGGACATCAGGCTTTAAGAGGAGCAAGAGGCAATCATTAAGTACACTGTCGGCTACAACAGCCCACAAAAAAAAATTGCTGCTTTCGCTTCTCCTCCTCCTCCTCCTCTCCCCCAACTCACCTGCCCCTCTTCACCCCTCCCTCCATCCCTCCCTCCCCCGCGCATTTATCTTTTATTTGTCTCTTTTCTTGCCCAGGAGGTGAAAAGGAAAATCTCATCTCCATCAGAGTAAAATTGTGGCGGGCAGCATTATCACAGCACATGAGTATAAAAAAATAAGACCTGGGGATTTGACAGCTCCCACTCTGTGATGATTAATTACTTCTCCTCGGTTATATGGTTGTATGTGGGCCCTGTCCTCTCCTCTCCTCTCCTCTCCCCTCTCCTCTCCTCTCCTCTCCTCTCCTCCTGTACTGGTGGGACTGGTGGCTGGGGGCAATGTGCAGTTAAGTGCTGCTTTTATTACTGGCCGCACTGGGAATAGGTTCAGGCAAACAGTGCATGGGGCAAAACACACACACTGTATTGTATTTATACTGTATGTGTGTCTCTGACACTGCACTCTGTTCTCAGTGTCATTGTTGTAACTGTCTGTCTGTCTCTCTGTAAAATGGTAAATGGTGCATTTATATAGCGCCTTTATCCAAGGCCCTGCACATAGATTGTGCACCACATTCACTCATTCACACACACATTCATACACAGATGGCAGAGGAAACAATGCAAGGCACAACCAGCACAATCAGGAGCAATTTGGGGTTCAGTGTCTTGCTCAGGGATACGTCGACAGTAACTCGGGTTCGAACCGTCAACCTTGTGGTTACCATCCAGTGACTCTGCCCCTGAACCAGACAGTCAGTCTGTCTGTCTGTCTCTCTCTATCTCTGGTCCTCCCTCTTTCCCCACAGGGTCATACGGATTTCAATTTCCTCTCCAATCTGTTTGTGTATGTACGTGCATACACGTGCATGTGTGTGTGTGTGTGTGTGTGTGTGTGTGTGTGTGTGTGTGTGGTGTGTGTGTGTGTGTTGTGTGTGTGTGTGTTGTAGAGACTCTCCCAGGCTCTTTATTATCACCATCTACAGGGAGGAGAGGACACCTCATCGGCCGTCAGACGGACACACTTAATGAGTTTGGCTGGAGCGTCGGCCCATTCATTATGTCTGTCATAATCACGCCCAAGGAAGGGCAGGAATTAGTGGCTTCGATCGCAGCGTCGCCCCTCTGAAACGAGACCTGGATGTGCGGCGTGTTATACAGTGTACGCGGCTAAGTGCTTTAGCTGTGTACATATTTGTATTACAGGCCGGTGGCGCCGTGCCGCCGCTGATCAACCTGTGATTTGTATTCTGGCTTTCTCAAGGTTTGTGCAACACACACACACGCACACACACACACACACAGACACACACACACACACACACACACACACACACACACACACACACACACACACACACACACAGACACACACAGCTGGTCCTTGAGCACCTCGTCTCCCTGTAGGATCGTCTGTTTGGCTTTGTGTGTGTATGACTGGCACATTCCCCCAGGCTGTGCCTCTGCTTTATTCACCCCTGTGTGTGTGTGTGTGTGTGTGTGTGGTGTGTGTGTGTGTGTGTGTGTGTGTGTGTGTGTGTGTGTGTGTGTGTGTGTGTGTGTGTGTGTGTGTGTGTGTGTGTGTGTGTGTGTGTGTGTGCGCTTGTGCATGTGTGCGCTTGTGCATGTGTGCGTGTGTGTGTGATTGGCTCTATGTGAGTGTTTGTGTACGTGCTTGTGCATGTACTGTATATGCATGCTTGCATGCATTGGCATGTGTGTGCATGTGCAAGTGCATGGCTGTATTTGTGCACGTGTGCATGTGTGTTTGTGCGTGTGATTGGCTCTATGTGAGTTTTTGTGTGTGTGCGTGTGTGCGTTGGCGCGTGTGTCTGTGTGAACAGCCTACATTGGAAAGCTTCATTATTGGGCCTGTCAGCCCTGCAAGTTCCCCTGAAGGCAACGGGGTGAAGATGAGAGAGAGACAACCACACACACAGCACACAATACTCTCTCCCTTCCTCCCTCCCTCTCTCACACACACACACGCGCACACGCACACACACGCACGCGCACACACACACACGCGCGGGGGCCTGTCACACGCCTGTCCCCATACAGGTGGGACACTGGGGGGACATTATGATGTCATCTGCGTCGGACACATCTGTCTGTTTCTGAGGGAAAAACATCTGCTCAGAGCAGGAAGTGGCACCAGAACAACCTGTCAATCAGAGCAGAAGCTCCTCCCCCAGACGCTCACATGGTCCAATGAGAGACAGCCTGGTCTAAGCAGTGGGGATGATACATGTGCTCAATTACTCTACAGTTTGAGGTAACTGTAGGCCTACTTTACTTGAGTATTTATGCTTTTTATTACTTTTACTTCTACTCCACTGCATATCAGAGTCAAATATTGCTCCACTATGGTTTTCAACCTTTTTCATACCAGGGCCCACTATTTATTCAGGATTTGAGCCACGGACCACCGTTTGATGACATTTCAGCCCCACAGACCCCAACCCCAAAACTAAAGATTTATTTTGCTTTTGTCCACAATTCCAGGCTGGATTTGGGAAACAAAAAAAAAAAAAAAACTAACTTGCTATGATCTGTTTGACGTATTTGACCTATTTTAGAAATAGGTCAACAACATGAAGCAAGTTAGTTTTTTGAATTCATTTACTTTTAATGCGTGGCCCCAGGGACCCCGCCAAAAAATGACCAGAACTACTTTATATTTCCCGAAAACCAGAGGAGAACTCCCACCACAGTATTTCATAATTCATAACTTCTTAAAATCCCTTTAAGTAAAGCATTGTGAATATCAATACTCCTTCCACCCCTGTCTGTAAGCACCATGTTCCAACCACTGCTTAGACATCACAAGACAACATTCTCCCTCTGATCCCACCTGTTGTACACTAGAGGTGGGAAACCCGACCGAAACCCGACCCGGCCCGTCGGGTACCCGACGGGCCGGGTAGGGTAGGGCTCATTTGCTTAATTGGTGGTCGGGTTTTCGGACGGGTTCGGGCTGGGCTATCTTGCTGTTATTTATTATATTTATATATAATATTATTTTACAACTTTAATTTTATTTTAAAAAAAAGGGTTTCGGGTTGTCGGGCCGGCCGCGCATATATTTTAATAATAATGGTCGGGCTAGGGCCGGGCTGGCCCTAGCCCGACCTACCCTAGGGTAGGGTCGGGCTGAAAAAAGTCGGCCCGACCCCAGCTCTATTGTACACAGCCTTTATTAGGGCCACAATTACATCAGATTAAGGAGGATTTATACAGCCCTAGAAAATACTGCAGATCTATACAAGCCACAGGACCTGTAGACATGCCATTTTCCGAGCTGCATGTCTTGTGTCACACACGCTGTTTTTTTTGTGCACGACACATTCACAGAACAGCAGCACGGGACTGACTATAGAGCTAAGCAGTCCCGTCGCTTTCATGACGTCGCCCATGTTCCAGAAATGGAATCCTCATTCACTTTCCTCATGGACTTGATCTATAAATGATCTATATAGATCAGGGGTTTTCAACCTTTTTGACTCCAGGGACCACCGTTTATTCAGCATTTGAGCCACGGACCACCATTTGATGACATTTTCACACCAAAGACCTTACATTAAAGAATTATTTTGATTTTGTCCACAATTCTAGGCTGGGTTTTGCCAACAAAATAGTGTAAACTTCTTAATTAAATAGTTAGCTAATTCAGATGAATATTTTAACTCTTGAGAGTGTGAAAATGAAACCAAATGGACCCGCAAGGGTCCATTTGGTTTCATTTTTACATTCTCAAGAGTTACATCTGGTTAACCAACTTTTCATCATTTAGCCTGGAGACCACCTGGAACCCTCTCAAGGACCACTGGTGGTCCCTGGACCACCTGTTGAAAAACCCTGATATAGATGATTATGCCGCAGACAAAGACAACTCAGGTAGTGACAATTGACAAATTATGACAGCACACTCGATTGTGTGTTGTCATGATTTGTCACAACCCGAGTTGGCTTTATGTGTGGTGTAATCATCTTGATATAAATTATTTTCAAAACGTCTATGAGAAAAATGAATGGGGAATCCATTTCTGGAACAAGGGCAACATCATGAGGGGGTGGGACTGCTCAGCTCTATACTGTACTGTAAGTGTAAATAAAGCATTTATTCTGTATGGGCATGTCCAAGCCCTGGTTTCACAGTAAGGGGGAAAAAAGAAGGAAATAATTCATATTTTATTGTTCATAATGGGTTGTCATCTGTCATGTAGGTTATTGGACCCCCAACTCCCCCCGGAGAGGAGTGTTGTCATTACAGGAGAATGAGAGAGGTGAACCTTTCCTAGGGTTAGGGACCTTTTCTGTGGGGAAAACACACACACACACACACACACACACACACACACACACACACACACACACACACACACACACACACACACACACACACACACACACACACACCAACGCACACACCAACGCACATGCACAGACACACACACCCACGCACACACATGCAAGCACACAAACGCACACACCTCAACGCGTCTTGTTTTCCTGGCCCCTTCGGCATGGAAACGAGGGGAATATGGCCATGTTATGGCATTTGGAGTCAATATGTATTATAAAATCAATCTAGATGAAGATCGGCCCGTCCCTCTAATTAGACGGGGGTGGCTGGAGATTGATTTTTAATTGCAAAAGTAATTACATGGAGCAGATAGCCAGTGACATTTGATTATCTAGGTGATTGATTAAAAGGCTGGGCTGCCGGGCCAGACTGTCAGCTGGCGGACGCCAGACAAAAGGGAAAATTAAAAAAAAAAAAAGTTGTCCCCCCGTTTGTAATCACGAATTTCAAGGGTGAAATTACAAAAGGCCTATAGCCAGACGCACGCGTGCACACGCAAGCACGCACACACACACACACACACACACACCGATACACACGCATGCCACACAAACTTAAGAGACACTCAAAGCCATCCGTCTATTCTGTGTCTGCTCCCCCTCCCTCGCCTCTACCAACTACCCCCGTGATGCCACACAACACTAGACACCCCCCCTACAGACACACACACACACACACACACACACACACACACACACACACACACTACAATGTGACATGACAACGACAGCAAGGGGGGAAAATGAAAGGGAGGAACTGTTATGTTAGAGAAAGGCTAAGTTAGCAGTAAATGATGGAAGCATTTGCCATGCTCAACAGCCTTGACATCACTAGAGTTACAGAGAGAGAGAGACCCACGCAGATGGAAATCACTTTCATCGGCCCGGTCATTTTATGCGTGAATTTGGTCCAGACCGGCCCATTTTGCACGAATCTGGCCCAGATTGGCCCACTACAAACAGCATGCAGATAGCCCCGCTCTATCAGCGCACGCACACACACACACACACACACACACACACACACACACACACACACACACACACACACCCACGCGCGCACACACACACACACACACACACCCCACACACACACACACACACACACACACACACACACCAAACATAATGGCGCCATTTTTACACAACAACATAAATGATACAAACCAACAGACACCTACACAACTCTTTGTTGCTCTCACAAGAATCATGGTGGCAAAAGGATCCGATAGAACAGGGTTTATTTGTGACTCACTGATACAGGTAAATAGAGGTCTGTATTATCTTTTTTTGTGTCTTTTTTAGGTTTTCTGTAGTGCCCCCGATGGGCACGGCCCACCGGGAGAGCTCCAGGTATATATATGGCCAGTCTGACCCTGCTTTACAGAACCCCCCCACCAGTCTGTGAAGACCGACACATTAGTCACAAAATGACTAAACGAACAGTGAGGATTTTCACCCGTTCAACCACCACTATACCACCACCTCTGCATGGTGTCAGTCTTCAGGGATCATTTCTCTGGCTGGGAAAATGAATGATGACAGGGAGAACTGATGCTGGGGTGTGGTGTGGTGTGTGTGGGGTGGGCTGGGGGGCCGGGGGGCGGGGGGCCGGGCGGGGGGCAGTGGGAAGTGTTTATGGGACTGACAGAGTCTGTTTACACGTCTGTGAGTGACAGGCCTGAGCCCAGGGCGGACGGTGGACGGGGACACACGCAACACAATGCCACTGTCTGACTGATGGCTGCATTAAAGTAATACATCACTCTGCGCTGGACACTTTCATCCAAAGCCCCTGTCTCCTTATATACAGTACAGTACAGTACAGTGGCCCCATCTAGGACTATAGACCAATTTCCCACATTTTTCTTCCTTTGAGATGTGGTTTTCGGATTTTCTTTTCTCTCCCTTTTTATTGAAGATGACAGTGAGTAGGGTGACAGTGGGGTGAGATATAAGAGATGACGCGCCATGCAAAGCGTATAGCCTATTCTGAATCCGAGGTTGTCCCAATGGGAAGGAGACCTGTTTGGGATGGGTATATACTGAATATCTGAAGCACTGTGACAGACCCAAAACAAAGGAGAATTCCACACCAAAACACATTTGGGCATCAATCTACCTTGATTCCTGTGACATGATACATAATGTCCTTGATTTTTTTCACAGATGTCCCATTTTCTACATTTCACCCTTGAGGTCCCCTTCCCAACGTCGCCGCAACGTCGGCGTTCCAACAGTTAACATGACCGCAGGTTGTCTTTATTCTACTGCGGGTATTTCTGTAACTCCAAACTTTTTTTTCCCCACACATAATATTTTAATAGTATACTGATACTCATGCTCGAATTTTATGTCACTCTGGGGCAGTCTTTACACCCCAGAGGTAATCTATTCCTCCTCATCTCCTCCCCTCCCTTTTGCCACTCTATACTCCAATCACACCAGTGAAAACTCCTGACGTTGCAACGACGTTGAGACGGGACCTCATGGTGAAATGTAGAAAATGGGGCATCTGTGACAAAAATCAAGGACATTATGTATCATGTCACACTGTCACAGGAATCAAGGTAGATTGACGCAGAATGTGTTTTGGTGTGGATTTCTCCTTTAACTAGGTACAGGCTCAGTGAACACAGTCTTGCAGTTGAGAAAAGCCGCCATAGATATGTATCCCTAGAGAAGTCAGACTATGCACCCACTGCACACAAAGCGAAGTGGAAACCGAGCTACACTACACAGGTACTCACTTGCATCAAGACACCACATCCCATGGATTACAATCATCTGCAGAGATTTCGAGAACATGACAAAGAACAAAAAACTCCTACATCTGCTGGGCGAAGTACAACAATGTGCAAACACAGCAGCACAGAATATTATATTATATTATAGATTATTATATTATAGATTATTATATTATAGATTCTACAAAATGGCTTCTAAATCCAAATGTCTTCTAAAAACAGTTTTCTGAAAAATATGTTTCTGTGTCAGTGATGCTCAAAATATTTCATGCCAAGGACCCCCATAATGATCTGGGTTTGGCTGCGGAGCAAATATTTGATTTAAAGATTTTTGCTCAGAAAGATTATTTTCAAAGACTTGCTCAACATTTTCACAATTTTGCAAACATATCACATCTACAGGAGGTAAAAACAAACATACATGCACTGCAGAAATTTGAAATAAGCAGAGCGACGCTAACCTCACGCGCTACTCGACATACTTTTGACCCGTCTGCGCAGATGCGCCACCCTCTATTTTGACACGTCAACTTGGTCGTCTTAGTGAGGCCATATGGTCACAAAACAATATGTATATGCATTTGATGACACAGACTACTGACGCTCTTCTCTGTGTGTCAGTGGCCATTACTGTCTTCAGTATTATTGTTTGGGTCACACCCACACAGGGATTTGAACCCCTAACCCTCCCCGTTGATGACGGTTCTACCCGCTAAGCTCAAAATCGTCCCCCTATGTCATCTCAACCAACCACACCTGTTGTTCATAATCCCCCACCATTACTCTTGCTTGCATGTGCGCGCGCACACACAGACACACACACAGACACGGACAGGGCTTACACACCAGATTCCCTGTTTTCCGGGTCTGCTGCGTAACGAGAGGGGATCCATTTATTTTTCACAGCGGGACGTGGCTATAAATTACGTCTGGTTAAGGTATCATTTAGCCCCGGACTGTTAAGCCACCCCTGTCATTTTCAGCGGAGCGGGTTCACTCTTTGCAGCAGCTTTTCCACCGAGGCAAAACGGTTTATGCCTTTAATTTACAGCTCCTTGCCTGGAGGATACTGCTTCGCCTTTTATGAAGTGGTATTAGGGGCCTATTTAGTTGTCATGGCACTGCACGACGCGCAGTGTGGCGCAGCACACAGAGGGAGAGAGAGGGAGGAGAGAGAGAGAGAGAGAGAGAGAGAGAGAGAGAGAGAGAGAGAGAGAGAGAGAGAGAAAGAGGAGGGAGGTGGGAGGGGGGAGAAAAAAAACGAGAGCCGGGGGAGACGGAGGCAGCGATTTCAAATGAGAATCGCTGTCCTTTTAACTCAAAGAGGCTCTGCAGCCTGGCAGGAGCAGCTGAGCTATGCCCTTTGAAGAGGGAAAGAGAGAGAGAGGGAGAGGAAATAAAACAGAGCCTTGGCCAACCCCACATATTACTGCCCACCTCCTCCTCCCCCTCCCCTCCATTCATCCCTCCCTCCTCCTCCTCAGGATACACACAGTACATTGACTGTAAGGGGGGAGATGGGGGAGGACAGATCTCCTTGTCTCCAGGGCCGAAACTAGGGATAGACATGGGGGGGTCAATGCCCCATCTAAATGCCCTGACTGCCTCACCAAACATGATGACATGCAAAACAACCCAAATTTTAAAGATATTTCAAATAAAGTGCTTACAGTGTGAATTAAAATGAATTGAAACGCTACGCTACTAACTACAATTGTGGCACCTCTAAACAAAAAAGAAAACTCTCTGAGTCGGCTTTATGCATTCTGCGTGTCTGTTGCAACTTCAACAACAACTGATGTTATTATTGATGCTTACTTGCCTAATATAAGTCCTGTAACTGAAAATAGTATGGGTACCATACCATTTGCCCTGCCTAACTGGTAAAGGTTACATCCGGGCCTGATAACCGTGCCCATGGTGCTTGTGACTGTAGTGTGGTTATTTTTCGGCCGCTGCGCGAAGCAGTGGTACGGCGGACGGTATATATAAACACGGGCGTAAAGGCATCAAACATGTATGGCTCCATCCAGGGCTCCGGGGCATCGATCGGAGCGGTGCGGCGTGCGGAGGCCCGACACAAAAGCCAAAAGGAGGGGAGGGGTGGGGACTTATTAAATTTCCATGAAGTTTACCGAATTTGCGGGGATCAGTCGGGAGAGAGAGAGAGGGAGCCTCGCGCTGCCTGCCGCCTGCAGCTCCTTTCTCCCTCTGCATCCTTCTGACACTTCCCCTTTCCCTCCTCCAAAGCTTTGCTGTGGAAATGGATTTCAAGGTGGCTGGGGGGGGGTGGGGGGGGCTGGCCGCTTGCGCCCTGCGGACCTCACTGCCCCCCATCCCCACCCCCACCCCTCCCACCCCACAGGGGTCCTGGAGGGGGAAAAGGTAAAGGTAAACAAAATCATATTATCACAAATGCAGTTACGGAACCTGACATGTGGCACCTGGGCAGGCTAGCATGTACGCTGACCCACCTGAGGAATGCTCAGGTGAACCCACACACACACAAGGGGTGGGCAAACATAAAAATAAAAATCGATCAGCCAAAATATATTGTGATTCTAATGCCATGATATCAATATGTATCGCCAGGTTCAAAATCTTTTTTTTTTTTTTTTTTTTTTTTTTTTTTACATTTATGCATTTATTCATTGGTTCATGTCAAAAAGACATGACTGATCTGGCAACACTGAGGTGTATGATTGAACTTACTGTATATTGAAAGTATATTTTGAATTGCTTTAAAATGTTGATTAAGATTTTCAATGTCCATATTGTTTAGAAATGTTTTAAAATGTTAGCGGTATGTCACAATATAAATCGATTTGTCATCGTAGGCTAAATATCAATATCATATTGTGAGATAAGGGAATCGTCCCACCCCTAACACATACACACACACACACACACACACACACACACACACACACACACACACACACAACACACACACACACACACACACACACACACACAGTATTTCTCACAGTGAAAAATGTCCCTATTAGCAGCCCAGAGCGCCCAGAGAGAGAAATGAGGCTCTGGCTTTTAGTAGACCCAGAGAATCTAGGTAGATAATCCAGTGCATGTCATGGACCGTAAACACTCTCAGTGGGCAGTCTGTCATGCAGGACTCTTCCACATGTGGACACAGACTGACTGATAATACACAGTAAATTGACTGATGTCAGGCTACAAGGTGATAGAGGTGGACACTGAGGCTGGAGGGTCACCGGCCGGGCAGCAATTCCTAGAACGACCACATGTGGCACTTGCTGTGCTGTTCGTGTGCAATGCAACTCTAGAATCTTTTATACCTGGGCTGAATCTAGAGTTGCAAGTCCATCGACAAGAATTCTCATCTGCAAATAAAGCACAGAAGTGCTTCTGTGCTTTATTTACAAACCTACTTGTACTGTGACTAACACTGAAAATGCCATTTCTTTTTTCTACTGAAAATTAAAAGCAAGTTTTGTCAGAATCTGAATTGAGATAGTGTGTCCTCTACAGTAAAGGCACTGTGTGTGTGGTGTGTGTGTGTGTGTGTGTGTGTGTGTGTGTGTGTGTGTGTGTGTGTGTGTTGTGTGTGTGTGTGCGTGTGTGCGCGCACGCACACGTGTATGTAGTGCAGTGTTAAACTGTGGTCTGCCGACCTATACAAGCATATCTCAGGAAAGCAGTGATCGCCGCAAATTAGCATGCATGCTAAGCTGCAAGCCTTCCGAGAATAAAAAGCAAAGAAAAAGAAATGTTTAAAGAAGGTTGTTATGTCTAGTCTTGTACATGATGGAAGGCAACAATCCATGTCACTCAACCATGTGGACATGTGAACACTTTACCCCCGTTGCCATGGCATGGGCATAAACACTAGTTTATTCTGTGTGTTGTTGTGTCTTTGATGTGTTAGTCTAAACGAAAACGGACAAAAAAAATACACAGGTCCTGGTTGCTGTCGGGGACAGGTATGTCATTATATGTGTCAGTTGTCCCTGCTAAACCTGCAATGAGAAGGTATACGTCGCTCAGACAGCCGTGCTGTGATTGCACATCAGGGAGCAGCAGGCCGCAGCCAGACGCTTTTTTTTTTTTTTACAATTGCAGATCAACGGCGAGGCCGTTGACATCATTGCAGGTTAAACAAGACTGTGTTTAAACAAGCATCTTTCATCTCTCATGTAAGCTGTTGTCTGCGGCTCTCTCTGCCTAATCAACCTAAACAACAGGTAGTTCCAACGTCCAGCCATGGCAACGTAATTGGTTGAAATAGGCTCTTTATACCTGTGCTCAAACGAGCAAGACGATGCAGCCGTTCTCCAAGTAAACCATTTAAAATATAACCGCTGTGCTGAATAGACCCACGGGCTAAAAGGCTAGCTGCTTTCTCACGTCAATTACAATGAAGATTGAGCTAAGTTATGCAATGTTAGTTATGTTTTGTTCCTCTATGTCAGTGGTTTTCAACCTTTTTGACACCAGCGCACACTATTTATTCAGAATTTGAGCCACAAACCACCCTTTATTGACATTTTAGCCCCACAGATCCCAAAACTATAAAGATTTCTTTTGCTTTTGTCTACAATGCCAGGCTGGATTTTGGAAACAAAACAGTCAAACATACAGATCAAAACGACCATTCTCTAGTTGTGCAGACTTGGGGGCTAATTCAGATGATGAATATTTTAACTCTTGAGAATGTAAACATGAAACCAAATGGACCTGCAAGGGTCCATTTGGTT
Source organism: Benthosema pterotum (assembly GCA_039105355.1). Taxonomy (NCBI): domain Eukaryota; kingdom Metazoa; phylum Chordata; class Actinopteri; order Myctophiformes; family Myctophidae; genus Benthosema; species Benthosema pterotum. Next base: position 36,870,490 of record CM076966.1, read on the forward strand.
TCATTTTTACGCTCTCAAAGAGTGACTGGTTAACCAACTTTCCATCATTTAGCCTGGGGACCACGTGGAATCTTCTCAGGGACCACTAGTGGTCCCCGGACCACCTGTTGAAAACCCCTGCTCTATGTGCTCAGTTTAGGATAGTTTCACAGCATACATGCATACATTTTGTTTTATTTTGATGCTAAGTATTTGTTGTATAATGGTGTGATTCTGTGGTATAATCATGTGGTGATGATGATCAAGGCTCCTCCTGGGTCCTGACCACATCAGTGTTGTGCCGATAATCACAGTGAACTAACCTCTCCTGTAATACTGTTTAATTAAGCACATAATCGCTTTGTGTCCTTGAGCAAGATGATGAACTCGAAATTGCTTCCAGGTTGGTCTCCTGTGTGTGGCTTAATAGATGAATGTAGTGCCTTTATACAGTATATAGGCAATATACATGTATAAATGCATCATTTACATGCATATACAGTAAATGTGCTGTTTACAAGCTCACAATATGTCACATTCTAAAACATGTGCTTGTGGATCCTTTATTTTTGGCTAAGCTAACCCCAGATTATAGATATGTATAGCCATTGTCACGTTAGCTGATTGACAATGTAAGCTATTTTTTGTCAACATTTTGTCAATATTTAATGTTTGGTAAACTATTCTAAAAGATTTCCAGCATTCTGAAAGAGGAACTTCATTGAACCACTGTTTCCAGGCAACAATGACATACATATATACATAAATGTACTGTATAATGTGCATAGATACATAGGTACATAGATACATACTGTAAATATAAATACAGTACAAGATACAAAACAAAAAATCTCTACAGCTGGACACTCTTTGTGGAGTGGATCCTCACCACATATTCCTCACTGGCCCAGTTTGTCAGAGCAGCATTCTTTAGAAAAGAGGACAAATGCAAAGTTGTCTGTGACCTTAGAGCCGGTGTGGGGCCGGTCCCTGTTAGATCTGTTAGGAGATGCGTGCTCCCAGACCGTCCCATTAAGCTGCACCTTTTCACGGGCCTCCCTCTCGGGGTGGCGCTGGACGCGCTCCAAAAGGACTACATTTCGATCCCGGGGCCAGATAAAACCCCGGACTGTTGATGGGAACGGCCTGATGGCATCTGCGCTGTCCGTCTGTGCTCCCAGACAAATGCACCGCAGGAAGGTTAGCGCCAGCCCTTGTGCCCCTTATCAATCAATTACATTTGGCTTTGTCAGATTAATTGTATGGAATTGTTTGCTGCTGATAGGAACCAGGTAGGTACCGTGTGTGTGTGTGTGTGTGTGTGTGTGTGTGTGTGTGTGTGTGTGTGTGTGTGTGTGTGTGTATGTGTGTGTGTGTGTGTGTGTGTGTGTGTGTGTGCCTGTGTGCCTGTGTTATTGTTGGTATTGTGCATTGAAGCCGCCCTTTTTTACCCTTGCAAGTTTATCGAGGCAACCTTTGTTCAGAGCCTATAGCGAGGTGAGCTATTTGGAGATATCAGAAATGTTGTCCATATGAAGAGATTGTATGAAATCATCTTTTTTTATCATAAAATTTGATTCAAAATGGAATAAGCTATTCTATACAGTAGATTACTGCTACAATGCTGAGCAAAATAAAAATAACAAGATCCAACAATAAATTGTCTTGAAATTTTCAATCATACAGTATATGACTAATATATCTGATTATCATGATGGGCTAGCTAGGTATCTAAGTAAAATTGTTACCGGCACATAATCTAAACCAAATGAACGGAATTTGTTTGGGATGAAAGAATAAATAATCGGAACATAATACTGTAAATGATGCATTTTACTTATAAAATTAAGGACCACAATGAAAACATGACCCCTGTGCTTATTCGTGTCAATCAATCCATCCATCCATCCATCCATCCATCCAACACAACTAGATCACTACTCGGTACTGCAAAGTTGCGCGTTGTGCACTATAGGCCATGGTCTACTTGTGGGTGAGGGGAGCGAGGTAATACTCATGACTTCAGCTATAAAGGTATTTTCCTTACATCACCATTACTGTACATCATCATCTAAAGCGGCCAATCGGAGTACCCCGAGGGACAACTGACCACGGACCCCCGACAACCAAATACCGCACACCGATCGCTTAAAACACGCTCACGCAAGTAATAACCAAAACATGGCAAAACATGTATCGTCATCAGAGAGACAATACAAAAGGACAAAGACACACTACCTTCCGGTGGAGGTGGTCTACTCTGCACCCTCTGCCTAGTGAATACGAGGTTCCACTGCTTATGAAAAGCTGGATTAATTACGTAACGTTGGACTGACTGTGGCTAATGGCTGATAATGATGTGCGAGAGGTGCGTCAGGCTAGTGCAAAGCATGCTGGACTGCCAAGTCCAGCCGTTGGAGCCAGGTCAGGCCGCGTTCATCTTACTAATGAGATGTCACGTGGAGAAGACGGAGCGACCCGCCGGAGCGCCCGGGCAGCCAGCGGAAACTAATCCAACACACACCCCCTCATTCACCCCCAGCTTTGTATTGTAAAAACAGGACCCCGAAATTTTCAAACGAGAGAGGAAGAGAAAGCCCCTGCGCCTGGCCAGCCAACTGACCACATCATTTGGAAAGTTCATTTTTCAGAGCAGCAGTTGGCCGGCTCTGTGTGTGTATGTCTGTGTCAGTGTTGCCAACTGCCAAGATCCAGAATGCACTAGTGGCACTTCCAAAATGCACTAGAATGCGCTACCGCAGTGGTTTTCAATGCATTTTCATATCAGGGCCCACTATTTATTGTGTATTTCAGCCACGGACCACCATTTGATGTTGCGTTTAGTCTCTCGGGCTAATTTAGGAGACCAAATGGTGGTCAAAATAGCAATTCTTCTACATTTTCTAAATGTGTAGATTCTTGTAAATCAGGTAATTCAGATGTTTAAATATAATTTCACTCTTGAGAGTGTAAAAAGAAACCAATCTCAAGAGTTACATATCCATTTGATCCATTTGGTCCTTTCTAGGAAGGAAGGAGGACTATCATAGGAGGAAAATGGTGAAAAACAAGGGTTTTATCTCTGGCGCCTGTCAACCAATTTCGCCCCAACTCACCAGCAAAAAAGCATTAGATTTTCCGCCAGGAGTTTTTCACCAATTTGGTGCTAGGGGGGTTTGGAAAAAAGCTAAATATAGCGACAAATGCGCCAAGTTGGCAACACTGGTGTGTATGTCTGTGTCTGTATGAGTGTGTGTGTTGGGTGGGGGGGTATCTCTGACTTGGCCCGGGCAGCTGTGAGCTGTGGTTCTTTGTAGTCCATACCAGAGGGTCCTGGTCTCTGCAGCACTAAGCTACCAGCGTGGGCCGTTGAGTCCAGCTCTTTACGGGCCTCGCTGGACCGAGCCCAGCCTCTCTCCTCTCTCCTATCTTATCTCCCATCCTCTTCAATCCGGCCTTTTAGAAGTCCACTCAGAGGAGGCCAGCCGAGGTTAAATCGACGCTTGTCTCCTCCTTCAGAACATCTAAATCTAGCCAAGGCCAGAGGAGAGTGAGATGTGCTCCGCCTCTTCATCCACCCCCTCAGGGCTAGCTATAGCCCCCCAGCGGAGTTACTCCCCCAGTTCCCCTGCTGCCTTGCCAGTGGGTCAGGTTGATCCACACAGACTGTACCGTACCGTACGCCCTCCCCTCCCTTCCCTTTACCCCTGTCACTGAAACTCATTCAGGGCAGCGCACGGGGGTGGGGAGGGGGGCATTAAAGTGTAAACCAGATGAAAAAACAAAGGGCTTAGGCAAATCAGATGGCTCAAACAACAACAACAAACGCACACTCTGTAATCTGCTTAGGGAAATTAATGAGGGGGGGAGAGTCCTCTTTGGCCAGGGGTGGATATAATGATCCCAGACCAAATGGGGTGGTGGTTGGAGGGAGAGAGGGGGGATAAGAGGCAGCAGTGGATCAGGCAGAAGGTGAGGATGGGGATGGGGTTCGGGGGGGGTGGTTGGATTAGAGGAGGACTCCCACCAGAATCAAACAGGACTCTGCCAAAGGGATCGCTGCCTCTCCCCTCCTCATCAGGGCCCAACTTCAAAAACTCCGGCCTAAGCTGGAAGTAGGTGTCTGTAATCCCCTCTGTGCCTGTGGATCCATATTGCGGCCGACTCGGGGCCCCGGCTTTCATCCGGGCGGCTTGTTCTCCGTGCTCTCCCTCCATGTCCTGGGAACATAAACTTTTGCACCAGCGGCGGGTTGCCGCCCGCCTGCTGCAGATCACCGCAATCTGCTGGCTCATTACCTCTTCATTAGCGGCGCCACGTCACCGGGCTGCCAGAGGATCCATCCGAGCTGCACGTGTGTGTGTGTGTGTGTGTGTGTGTGTGTGTGTGTGTGTGTGTGTGTGTGTGTGTGTGTGTGTGTGTGTGTGTGTGTGTGTGTGTGTGTGTGGCAGCCTGTGTGTCCTGGCTGCTTGCTTCATTCATTCATGGCTGTTTTGCAGGACCACAAAACCCCGTAGTGAACAACAGCAGGGCCAGACGACATGTGTGCTGACGGCAGAACGTGCGTCAGAAGAACGAAGGCCTGCTGGAAGCCTCTGGAGCTGCTGCCTTGAGCAGAGCTTCTGTTTACCGCATGGATGGAAGCTGCTTTTTGGAGCGCGGTGTGCATATTTTTCTCAGGGGGCAGAAAGTTAGGCAAAATGTGTTACATTGTGAGATTATAGATCAGCTATTGCACAGCGTTTACCAGCTCAGTGGCCTTGTGGTTACAGTATCTGTCCTGAGACTGGGAGGCAGGGTTGGATTGATCAGTGGGCGTACAGGGAGGTCTCCTGGTGGGCCACGACCCGTAGGGGGTCGGTTATGATTAAAAGCACTGGCTTTCAACCGTTTTGATCCCAGGGCTCAATATTCATTCCGAATTTTGACCCACGGACGACCACCATTTGATGACATCCTAGCCTCAACAGACCCCAAAACTCAAGATTTATTTTGCTATTTGGTCCACAATTCCAGGCTGGATTTGGGAAACAAACCAGTCAAACATACAGATCAAAATGACCGTTAATCTTCTACATTTTTTAACTAGACTGGACAGTTTAGATGAATATTTTAACTCTTGAGAGCAACATGAAACCAAATGGACCCGCAAGGGTCCATTTGGTTTCATGTTTACGCTCTCAAAGAGTTACAGTACATCTGGTTAACCAACTAGAATTGTGGTCGGCCGGTCTAGGCCAAATCACGCAAAAAATGTCCGGGCCGATTTTTCGCCCAGTCCACCACTGCTGGAAGGTCAGGGTTTGATTCCCGGCTCTAAAAATGGGACCCAATGCATCCCTGCTTGGCACTCAGCATCAAGGGTTGGATTGGGGGTAAGTCCCTGCGATATATACTAGCATCATGTCAAGGTGTACTTGTACATCAAGCTGCCTCACGCTACAGAAACAGGAGATAGGCTCCTGACCTATATGGCTCCTCAATGGGTCAGCGCAGCCTCATCACATCATGGCCTGGCAAGGCTACTTACTTTAGGAGAGCCAGCGAAATCCATTTGAGCCCTCGCCCGCGGGCGCCCGTTTTCAAAACCGGGCGCCCGTTTTCACAAAAACGGGCGCCCGGTTTCACAAAAACGGACGCCCGTTTCACCAAAAACGGGCGCCCGTTTTCAAAAGCGGGCGCCCGTTTTCAAAAGCGGGCGCCCGTTTTCACAAACTAGGCTATGCCTAAACCTAACTCTAACCCTAACCATAACCTTTTGAAAAGGGCGCCCGTTTGTGAAAACGGGCGCCCGCTTTTGAAAGCGGGCGCCCGTTTTTGTGAAACCGGGCGCCCGTTTTTGTGAAAGCGGGCGCCCGCTTTTGAAAACGGGCGCCCGCGGGCGAGGTCGCTTTTGGATTTCGCCCCTGCTGTACTTTAGGCTACTATAGCACAGCGTTTTGGTATTACTCAAGTCAAGAATACAAGGGTTTAAACGGTTAAACTTTGTATTCGATTCTAATGACTTTTTACAGCCCTTGAAATTTGGCTTGAGCCTCTGGGTTACATATAGTGATGCAGCTGCAAAAACGCATTACTTGTCATTATGACCACAAGTAAAGTAAAAGTTCAGTTCAGGAAAACGTGTTTGTTGTGAAAGGTTTTGATGTCCTTCTCTGCTCCTGGACACCCTTCAAAGTATAGCTGTTGTAAATGTCAGATGAATAGATATTGAACAACTGCATGGCCCATATTTCTCACCGGAAATGTAATCATAAAGTATTTACTGATAATGTGAATGTTTATCTGCGGTATTTTACCACTTTCCCCTCTTACAACATGTAGGTCACGTTTTTTTTTATTAAAGCATTTCTGAGCCATTTCACAATAGCCAGAGGGTATATTTGGCATGGAAATGTTTGATATACCCTGGCATATAAATCACTGTGGTGAAGGTTGCATTTAATCAATCAGAACTTCTTTTAGGACTAAACACAGATACCAAAAGACCCTCATCATCATCACTATACTGCAATAGCTCTGCCGCCACAATATTGTTATTCTACCTGTCAATTGCGCCTCCATGCTTGTCTTATCAGGTCATATGGATTGAGTAGGGATTTTTTTCCCCTTCTTTTTCTGATATATCCACTCCTGCTCTCTAAAGGTCTGAGCCTTAGTGTCAGAACTGTCACTTACATCCTGCCTGTATGTTTTGAGCTACCTTTGAAATTTGAGGCCAAATGCCATTCGCAGTTGGATTTATTCCACACCACTTTACTCTTCCGCAGCAGTTTGGCAAATGTGGGGGTGATTTACACAAAAAAATAAATAAAAAATAAAATGAAGTGTGTGTGTGTGTGTGTGTGTGTGTGTGTGTGTGTGTTGTGTGTGTGTGTGTGTGTGTGTGTGTGTGTGTGTGTGTGTGTGTGTGTGTGGGTGGGTGGGTGGGTGTGTGTGTGGGTGGGTGGGTGGGGGGGGGGTCTGGGCATGGAATTGTGAAAATAAGTAAGGCTTTGTAGTGCTTAATGGGGCCCAAGGCCTCAGTGTTTAAGCCCTCTCCTCTGCATCTCTGCACAGGGAGCCAAAATCTCATCAGCCACTCTGCCATCCACTGGTGTGATGGTGACAATACACAAACACTAACACTGTTCATTCCACACTGACAACAAGGCCCCTAGGTCTCAAGATAATACAATGAACTGTTGATTGGCAACGAGTGACATCTTGCTTGTTTTCTTACTTCCTTACTTCATTCCAAATTAAGCAAATGTACCTGCATATTTTATTAGTTTATTTTTCTTGCAGTTCCATTTCATTACCATTATTTAAACAGGGACAGTGTGACAGAGTCAAAAAGCAGTGGACTGACTCCGACACAGTGCGAACAATCTGTCTGCGCCCAAATTTAAACCGGAGACATGTTGAAGAAGGCATTTCCCATGCACTAACCATTTGGCACGACATAGCAACCTCTCTAAAATAATGCCTAAGTTGAATTTATCAAGAATGTTTTTTTCCCTTGATGTTTCGAATGAACTGCAAATATTACTCTTTGTTCATATCAAATCCCCCCCAGACCCCAACTGCTTTCCTTTGCAGTCTTTTCCTCCTATAACCGTACAGCGGTTTGAGTCCTCCCAGCGTCCACTACGTCATGCGGTGTCCTGCTCTGAGTCATTTCCAAGGCCAGGCATGCAGAGTGGCTCCATGTGGCTCCAGCCAGGTGTAAAAGCTTGACCTCTCTGTAGGACAGCACAGTGACTTTCATTGGAACAGCCATTTCCGCCCACAGACTTAACACACAAACAGCACCTAGAACCACTACTAGGCAAACATTTCCCTGAAAATAGTGGATATGCACGCTCACAACACACAACGTGGCAATCTGGGACATGTTGTGATCTTATGGATTGGCTAAAGACATTTTTATGTGCAACATAGTAGGTACAAAATTAGGACTTGTTTGAGGACGACCTAGTGAGTGGTTAAAACATAAAAGATGGTAGTCGTACGTACACCTAATGTACGTCCATATGAGACACACCACAAGAGGGGAAAAATAGACAAACAAGAGAACACAAGATTTGTTTAACATGCATTAATCCAGCTTTAAAAATTATATTTTTGCCTTATTTTCACTTCTGTGGCTGGACCCCAGGACCCCTATGGTACAAACAATAGCGCATGCCACTGTTAGTGTTTCAAGTAGGGGTGCACATGTGGAAATTCTTGGCCGATACCGATGTTTATGTTTATGTTTACAATTTAGAAGACAGCTGATACTGATACTGATATATGTTCATTTTGTTTTGGATGTTTTTATTTCCTTTTTTTGTGCCAGGGAAACTATACAAGAAATAAATGTTTAGAATCTACAGTTTGGTAGACTATATAGTAGATGACCAATACACCAACATACCATAGCTAAAGTAAAATTTTAATATGGAGTAAGTATAGTCTTGTATTATTATCAACTACTGATAAACATCGGCTACTGACATCAGTTAATGTCAGTTTAATTTGCTGATACCAATACTGACCCATGTATCGGCCAAACCATGTGTAGCATACCGATACATTGGTGCATCACTAGTGCTGGTGTATGGTAGGGTATGGTAATACAATAGAACTATATGGTTATACTTTGTCTCATTGCTGTTCTATCGAGTGTCAAAGGTCATGTCTCACCAACACACAGGATCTGACACAAAGACTCAATTTATCACCTGAGCAGGTTCTATTTGCTCAATGGTAAAAAAAAATAAATAAAAATGTCACAGACACACACCCACACATACATAGATCATAACACAGTGTGTGCATGCAAACACAATGCATGCTGGGTGCCCCTGATCGCTATGGTCACGGCTTGTTATTATTTCCTTCTACTAGCCGGCGGGGTGGGTGGGGGGGGTACTTATCTATTCTAGGGGAGCATCCATGTAACCTCCTTTTATAGAATGTTTAAATGTTGCTGGGGCTACAGAAACACCAGGAACTGCCTAATTACTGCATCCAACACCTTCCTGCAGATGTGTCGGCGAAAACCCAAACGATTAATGTGTGTAATTATATTGTAATTGCGTGGTAATTATACATCTAAAGCATGCACACATGCACACACATGTGCATGCACACACACACACCTCTGTCAGCCCCAAAGGCAGGTATCTTCCACGGTGCTCTTTAAAAGCAGATTAGCGAGAGAGATTGTTTCTCCACACACACACACACACACACACACACACACACACACACACACACACACCACACACACACACACACACACACACACACACACACACACACACACACACACACACACACACACACACACAGGGATTATAAAAAGGGCTTGGGAGCATTCTTCAAACGTCGTACCAACTCCACGTGTCAAATTTGTTGTGGTGTTTTGTTTGTTTTAAGATGCAATTTCACACGACAGCAGCATAAACACGTGTAGACAATGCAGGAGTGGATGGGAGGTAGAAAATGGACTCCTCTGCCAGAAAAGAAGAGGGTCTCACCTGCAGGAGCTTTTAAAGGGCAATTCCACCCATTTTCGAATGTACAAAACGGAACCAAATGTACCACTTAGTTCCATTATTTTGTATACTCTCAGAAGAAAAGGGTATGGAGGAAGAATCATTAACATGGTGAAGTACATCTTGCTCATGTCATCAAGAGGTATCCTGGTTACCCCAAACCACAACCGATCAGTACTCACCAGACAATTGCACAAGTCCCTCCGAGCCGAGTCTCAAGCAAGCACAAGTCATTTGGTCCCAAGTCTCAAGCAAGTCAAGTTTTTTTTAGGTTGGGGGCGAGTCAAGTCGAGTCGAGTCCACACAGTTGGGCGAGTCAAGTCGCATGGTTGTTTCGAGTCGCGTCGAGTCACAATGTTTTCAAGTCAAGTCACTGATTTCAAGTCAAGTCACAGGTTACAACTTCCTACGGTCAAATGTAAAAAATATATATATCAGTTTTATCAGTTAGTTATCAGTTTTGTTGCAGTGTAACTTGAATTATATGAATGAAAGAAAAAATGTATTACCCTATTGGCCTGAATATAAGACTATGTTTTTTTCCCAATGGAGATATCTCAAAAAATAGAGTCGTCTTATATTCAGGGGCTATACTATTTGACATTCAATGTTCTTTTTTCTGTAAATGGGTCTTGAAAAATGAGAGTCGTATTATAAACGAGTCGTCTTATATTCGGGACAATACGGTAATAGAGATGAGATTACAGTACAATTGTGCTTGTGTAGCATTTTGTAGAGCAGGCATACCTGCACGCACACGGATCATTAATTTAACATAGTGTTCATTTTTCATCAGGCACTAAGTTAGCTACCTACTCGTGTACTACACTCAGTTGCCAACTGCCAAAATCCAAAATGCACTAGTGGCACTTCAAAAACGCACTACAAGGAGCTAGAGCAGTGTTTTTTTCAACCCAGCTCACTATAAAAGCACTAGTAGTGAATATCACCTTGAGTTTTTCAATCATTTTGGCGCTAGGGGGGTCTGGAAAAAAGCTAAATATAGTGTCAAATGCGTGAAGTTGGCAACACTGAGTCTATGACTACACGTGCATTTGTTTTGGTGGGATGGAAGGACCCGGAGAGCAGAGCTGGCGAAATAATAACTGGACTAAATAAAACTATTTAGCGAGAAGAACGTACCGGTGGAAAGGGAAGGAATGAATAACTATTTTAGGTGGAGGTTGCGTGGAGTGAGGTTTTAACCCCAACAACTGGATACATGTTATGAGAAGTGAGAATTTTGGAAGATGGATTGCTGCCTTTCTAGTTTCTATATGGATGGATGATGGATTATTTATGCAGCCAGTCACATACGGACATACAGGAGCCCAAATCAGCGTTCGTGACAGTGGTGAGTGATATTGTTTTCTGTTGTTTGGCCATCCTCCGTTTCCCATCAGAATGGAAGTTTTTAAAAGCAAATTTGTTTTTTTTTTAAAAGCCATTGTTTTTCTGTGTGTGGTGTAGTGTGGCTGCTGTGGCGTATGGCCTGATCAGAGTCTTTTGTGCTTGCTCGCTCTACATGCCTGTCTCCAATCACTCAATCAATCTATCAATCAATAAACGCGTGAACCTATAGCGTGGCGTTCATTAGAATTACTGAAATAGACAGTTGGAGAGTTGTGGAAACTGGGAAGTACTGCAAACTCCGTTCACTGTTTTCTGACCCCTCAATGTCGCAAGTCTTCTACTAGATCTAGATGGCAATGGCGTTCACCCCCGCTCTGCTCCCGTCAGTGGTTCAGACCGTGGGTCGGGACCCCCGCAAATAGGTGATCGTGTTAGCTCCCTGACTGGTTCATTTGGTTTCATTTGCACACCGTTGCCTCCCGGCAATGGTGACTCGGACGATGACTCGGACGAGTCGCCGAGTCAGGTTGTCTCAAGTCAAGTCCGAGTCTCAAGTATTTTACCTACGTCCCAAGCGAGTCAAGTCGAGTCAAAAATGCGACTTGGCGACTTGACTTGTCGAGTCAATAGGACTCGAGTCCAATTGTCTGGTACTCACAATAAGAGCAATAAGTAGATCAGCAAACTTGTGCATGGCGCACAAGTTGGCCATGGCCTACTTGTGCATGAGCCCCCAACACCTCCATTACTGTACATCAGGGTTTTCAACAGGTGGTCCGGGGACCACCAGTGGTCCCTGAGAGGGTTCCAGGTGGTCCCCAGCTAAGTTGGTTAACCAGATGTAACTCTTGAGAACGTAAAAAATGAAACCAAATGGACCCTTGCAGGTCCATTTGGTTTCATTTTCACACTCTCAAGAGTTAAAATATTCATCATGTGAATTAGCCCAACTTAGTCTACACAACTAGAGAATGTAGAAGATTAATGGTCATTTATGATCTGTATGTTTGTCTGTTTGGTTTCCCCAAATCCAGCCTGGAATTGTGGACAAAAACAAAAGAAATCTTTGGTTTTGGGGTCTGTGGGGCTGGAATGTCCTCAACTGGTGGTCCGTGGCTCAAATTCTGAATAAATGGTGGTCCCTGGTATGAAAAAGGTTGAAAACCAATGCTGTAAATCACCATTACATCATCACCTAAATCAGAGTGCTTCAAGGGACGGTCGACAACCGACGCCTGCAAAGCGATCGCTTAGCTCCCACGCGTTCCGCTCATCCAAGTAATAATAACACAGGAGAGAAAGCGACCTAGAGAGATAAATAGACTAGGCAGAACAGTAGAGGGTTAGATGGGGAGATGGCCTGTCTATTCCAGCCTGAATAAACGCTCAGCAGCGCACTGTGCTGTGGACTCATTAGGCGGCCCCTACGGCGGCCACCTCATGAAGACATATGGGGCCGAAGGAACACTCCACGCCGCCGCCCGCCGCCTGGCTTGTCATCCACAATTTTACCCGGCCTTAATCCGCGCCTCCAAACCCTCCCCTCTCGCTTTAATTTACTCCACGAAGGACCACATTATAGCACTGTCCTCGGGGGTCCCTTCACTTCTAGCGCCGGTGACAACAAGGAATATGCAAGAGCCAGGACTATCCCTCACCACCAGGCCCGGGATAGGGTGACAGAGAGGCCCATTCCACCGGGGGTGTGCAGTGCACCAACCCCCCCTCCGTCGCCCCGTCTCCCTGCGTCTCTTAACGTCACTCACAGGAGCACTTTGCGGGTTGCAAACGGTCCTTCAGAGAGCCCTTTATTAACATGTTGATCCGAGGGGGCCATTAGGCGCGAGATTGTTTGGCCGCGGGATGATGTGCGCTATTGATTCGATGGGAGAGGGAGGGAGATAGACTAGACTTGGCCGGAAAAGTTTTCCGACAGTGTGTAGTGGAGGTGGGGGTGGTGGAGGTGGGGTGGTGGGGTATTATTGAGACGACTACTTCTTCTTCTAGGCTCAATCTAAAAAAGAAGGAGAAAAAAAGTGTTTTCTTCCAAACTCGTGCTCTCCAGGGCCGGATCTAGGTATGGGCATGAGGGGGGGGGGTGGCAATGCCCCGCTAAATGCCCTGACAGCCCCACTGTCATGTGAATGGAAGTACAACAGATAGACTGAACTGTGTAAGCCTTTAGGACCGAGGACTACATTAACTGGCGCACGCGTCTGAAATATATATCAGCGTAACAACAATAACAGTCAGACAGTGTATGAACGGTCGCCTATAATAGACGCAACCTCTGAAGTCAAACTACTTGTCAAGAGTTATTCAATGTATCAGTCGTAACCTGCACACCCACCCATGACGGCATGCGAAACAACGCAAATTTCAAAGATATTTCAAATTAAAGTGCTTAGAATTAAAAATGATTTGAAACACTATGCTAAGAACTACCAATTGTGAACCACCAGTGAACTTCCTGCCTGTGCGGCGGTTTCATCGCCACCCATACCATTTTCGCCTGCCTGCCCCCCTCCATCCGGTTATGTTACATCCGGCCCTGCCTCCTGCTCCTCTCCTCACCACCTCTCCTTATCTCGGCCTTCTCTTCTGCCTTATTTTCTCCTCCACTCTTCTAATTTTCCCCAGGAATGTTGGGAGGGAGAGCAGCCGTTGACGGGCGCAAGTAATTGCTATCAGTCTGTCATTAGGTTTTCTCTCTCTCTCTCTCTCTCTCTCTCTCTCTCTCTCTCTCTCTCTCTCTCTCTCTCTATTTCTCTCTCTCTCGCTCACTGCACAGGCCCTCCATGCGCTCAGCGTTGCTTACAAATAAGACACTTAGGAGACGAGTGGAATTCGCCCCCCTCAACTCCCCTCCAAAGCTGTGATGTATTGGATTTTTTACGGTCAGAGCAGCTCCTCCAACTGCCTTTTCATTCCCCCTCGTCCTCCTGAGAAGGAGAAGAAAAAAAATCTCTCCATCCATCCGTGCCTCTCTCTCTCTCTCTCTCTCTCTGCCACTATCCTCTATACCACTGCCTTTCAGGGGTATCATTTGCAATTTAATGCTCACCTGGGGTGAGCTCCGACAATAGAGTAGCACCGTGAAATGGTCCAGGGCCCTGCCTGCATGCCTAATGAGGTTGATGTTGAGCTATTTAGGTCATTGTCCTGCGACAATATCTACTTAATGCAACTCCGTGGGAGTGGATTGTTGAAACGGTTAAAGATTCTATCAAAGTCTTTAAGAAAAAAAAAAAAGAAGGCCATTCCGTTTGCGCCGGAATGGCGTCCACCGCGAGGGCCGCAGCCTCATGCGTGTTTTGCCATGCGACGACCCGCCTGGCCGTCGCGACAGTTTGTAGCAGAGGATGTGGCTAAATGATGGACAGTTGGTATAACCAAATGGACCCTGATAGATGTGTAACTCGTGAGACCATGAAATGAAACCAAATGGACCCATATATAGGGTCCATTTGGTTTCATTTCAAGAGTTAAATTATATTCAAATTATATCTAAACATCTGAAAATGAATTGCTTCATTTTCAAGAATATACACAGTTAGAAAATGTAGAAGAATTTGCTATTTTGACCAACATTTTGTCAGTTATCTCTCCTAAATTGTGGACCAAAACTTGAAAATCCTTTAGTTTTGGGTATAGAGAGACAACATCAAATGGTGGTCCGTGGCTAAAATGCAGGGAAAAAAAATAGTGGTCCGTGGTATGAAAAAGGTTGAAAATCACTGTTTTTTAGAATAAATAAAGCTAAACGGGGGGATGAAAAACAAAACAAAAAAAGGAAAATGAGAAACATTCATTCAGTCGTTCAGGCCGTTCGTTTCCCCTGGAAACATATTTCTGCAGACAGAAATCTGGATTGAGCTGGCAAATTCATATTAATCATCGCAACAAAACCGCTGTGCCAAAAACAGACGGCCAACACCAACTATTAATCAGAGCAGAACCCGTGACAGCCCTCGGAATCGGAGGGGACAGGGTCCAGGGTGGGGGGGGGTGGATGGGGGGCCGGGGGGGTGTCTCTGAGAGAGAGAGAGAGAGAGAGAGAGAGAGAGATTGAGAGAGAGAGAGAGAGAGAGTACTTGATATGAAAACGGTGTTGTTGTGCTTTGTAGCAGCCTGTGGGAGTTTTTAAACAAGCCCATATGGTGCTAGCCACCAGCTTTTGGAAGAAGGCGGGTGGATGGTGTGTGTGTGTGTGTGGGGGTGTGTGTGTGTGTGTGTGTGTGTGTGTGTGTGTGTGTGTGTGTGTGTGTGTGTGTGTGTGTGTGTGTGTGTGTGTGTGTGTGTGTGTGTGTTGGGGTGTGGGGGGGTTCAGCCAGGACCAGGATTTCACACAGTCAGTATTGAGTGGGATTGAGGAGGGCGAGCTCTTAAGCTGTCTTTTCAGGCACGGCAAAAAGCCCCTCCATCTGGCCTCTCCCCCCCCTTTACCCTACCCTAAAAAACTCGGGGGCCAGTTTACTCAGCCTCCCCGTCGGCTGATTGGGTCTCCTGGAGCAGAAGTAACAGCATCAATAGTGTAAACCCTTTGCCACTTGAGAGTATTACATTTCTTTTCATGCTTGACTTAATCAAAAGTGGGGAAGTGAAATTTACACCTTTTTGATGTTCTTTTTCTGCACCACCCCCACCCCACCGCCCCGGCCAACACCCCACCCCTCCCGCTGTCTAAGAGGGGGCGATCTTAACCCATTTGATCTTCACAAGAGCCCCCTAAATGGCCAAATATGCCAAGCAGACGGAAGCAGAAGGCTGGCAGTTGCCAGTGTGTGCGGCGGGTCAGTGTTGGAGCACTCCATGTGGTGGGGCAGGCCACCTCACAGAAGGCTACCGGTCCCTCCTCCGCCGCTGCGCCGCCCCGGCCAAGCTTCTGTCTGCCCCCTTATACCACCCCACTGCCCTGCACCCAGGCCAAAAAATATCTATCCGCACCTCACGCTGACTCTCCGTGGCCCTTTGGGTCTTCTTGTGTGTGTGTGTGTGTGTGTGTGTGTGTGTGTGTGTGTGTGTGTGTGTGTGTGTGTGTGTGTGTGTGTTGTGTGTGTGTGTACACTTGTATGCGCGAGGGCCAAATGTCCCCACGAATATAGTAGTACAGGTGCTTGAGAAACGACATTGTGAAGTGAACAATATTTCCCTGCTGCGCACAGGAGAGATGGTTGTTTTAAGCCTCTTTATGGCTAGAATGCTTGGGAATTTAAGCTTAGGTTAGTTTGGGCTTATTGGGTTAAACTTATATACATTTAGAGGTTAGATAGATGATACAAGAGGAGACTTTTTACTTTTTACTCACAGAGGTCAGTGTGCATGTTGTCCACAGTGATGAAGGTTGGATGACCAAATATCATTTACTTGCATGTAAGGTTGTCCGGTTTTCAAAATTTAAAACCCTGGTTTACTATGACCAAAACCTGGGGTGTTTTGGTCATAGTAAAACAGGGTTTTAATATGACCGGTTTTTACTGTCTAATTAATATTGATACACTGAGGTGAGTTTACGGCCGACAGTTGCACACAATACGGATGGATAAATCAGACAGATGGATCATGGAAACTAGCGGTATTTGATGCTACCATTCTCTACTGCTTCTATAAACAATAATCACAGGCAGCCAATACTCTCATGTCAGCTGAAACGGTGTAGCCGGCGCAGAGGATGACACCCCGGTTAATTAATTAAACCATATCACACCGTAACACCGACTCACCATCCAACTTTACTTACATGAGCAAAGCCAGCACAAGTAAGCGATCGGTTTTTGGTCGTCAAACACCAGGCAACATTATTCTGATTGGCTGGTTTAGGTGATGTAATTAAGAGATCTGTACAACTAATGCATTGAAGGAGATTCTGCAAAAAAATGCAGTCTTTCAGTGTGTACGACTCTTTATTTCTATAATGCGATTTGAACTGGTATAATATACACCATAAGTCAGAGGTCTCAAAGAAAAACAAAATCTAATTTATATTACTTAAATAGCAGGTTCACAACGTCACAGTACTCCAAGCTTGAAGATCTACCGGTGTGTGTAAAAATGGCATTTATAAAATTGACAGCTTCAAATTATGATGTCCTCACAAATATAACACAACAAACGCGTGTGTGTGTGTGTGTGTGTGTGTGTGTGTGTGTGTGTGTGTGTGTGTGTGTGTGTGTGTGTGTGTGTGTGTGTGTGTGCATGTGGTGTCCACCATGTCCATCTGTTCCTCTCAGTAGTAAACCAGGGGCTTCCCAACATAACCGATGGCCACAGAATGAAAGAAACGCAGCGGCCAAGTTGTCACCCTTATGATGATGTTTATATTTGATGGCATTAGCACCACTTTAGCAGAAAGCTCACTATCTACTTTGTATGCAAATGCTGCATGCATGCATGGCGTCCCGCGCCACGCTGACAGATTGTGCCTCGGGTGAGTTCTTCCTTGAGCTCTATCTCAGGATGCTACGCATCATGATTCCTATCCACTAATATGTAAATACATAATCATCCACTATAGAGCTGACGGCTTGTAAGCCAGTGGAGAGGAGACTGGCTTTGTGTACGTACGGCAGACAGGTAAATGTTTTGACTGCAGTCGCCTTGCTATAGTTCCAACCATGCTGAATGGGAGAGGATGGATGTCTGGGAGAAGTACTCTGAATTATTAAACGTATCAATACCACAATAATATATTGATTCAATAAACAGACTACAATCCCTATAGGACTATGCATGGCAGGGGCGTCCTCCTCCCTGAGCCAAGCTTGCACCTGACCGCATACCTGAAGTACCTTGAGTTGAGTAGAAGTACAAAAAAGGCATAATGCACAAAGACATTTTTTCCAAAAAATAGCAGATTTATAAGCTCATAAAACTATTCATAAGCTTGTGAGGAAAAAAACGATTGTTGAGCAATATAGATAATCTACAGATTAGATATCTATTATTTTCTAAGAACATTTTCCCCAAAGTAGTCTACTGATGGTGCAGGACTTAAGAAGCTAGTACGCCCTGATACACTTTTTTCATTTCTGTTCCGATAGCACAATTTATGTAGCCAATAATGGTACCAGAGAATAACACTTTAACAAAATATGTTATTTTTGAAGTCCACTGACCATGATTAATAGCTATTTAGTTGTACCACTATATATCCTGTGTTATGTATAACAGACTCCTCACTCAAATGTGCAATTTGGACAACTTAAAAGCAAACTCCAACATTGTATTCACCAGCCATAGTGGCAACCCCTTACTGTGCCCTTTGCCAGTCTATAACCACATCTGTGGTTAAACTGGCATATTTGCAGGTACTGATATGACTCAGTATGACCAAATTATACCGATCCAATGCTTTTCCGATACAGAGATGGTATCAGGACATGTCTGAGTACAATACTTGAGTAAGTGACGGATGTTTCCGTCCTCGCCGAGGATGCTGGAGGGGAACAGTTGCCACACAGTTGCTCCAGAAGGAGGAGGCTGCTGGCTTTTTTAATGAGTGCACGGTGTCAGGTCTGGGAGTCTTTATAGCTGACGTTAAGCCCGGTGCTAAGGCCAGCATCTTGAACTGGCGGAGGCCCGGGGTCCCGGGACGTGCAGCAGCAGCAGAGCTGCTCTGTTTGCACCTCTTAATGAAGCTGGAGGCCCCTGGCCCGTATATATACCACACCAGGGCCTGGCCGGCCCCTTCCTCCTCCTCCTCCTCTCTCTCCCCAGGACCATGGCTGTGGTTGCCAGACACCGAAGAACTGCATCATAGTACTGACTGAGAGACCCCACAGCAGTTCCTGTTTATTTCCCAGGCTGCTTAAATCTCAGCACCCCCCCCCCCCCCCCCCCTTCACAACACCTCCCAGTCATCGTGTGCAACAATCTTTGTTTTGTTTGTCTTAACTCCCCTCCCCTTTCTTCAACCGTTGTCGCTTATTCATTTCGGTCCAATTTTCTCACTCCGGCGCTGTTGTTGGGGGCGCAACATGAAAAAATTGGTTTGAGATAATTAAATGCTTTTGCCCTGTAGGAAAACAAAGCCAAAGCCATCCCCCCACCCCTTTGTGTCGAATATAGAGTACCATTATACAGTGCCTCGGTTACAAATGGCTGAATATGTAAGCGACTGTGTGTGTGTGTGTGTGTGTGTGTGTGTGTGTGTGTGTGTGTGTGTGTGTGTGTGTGTGTGTGTGTGTGTGTGTGTGTGTGTGTGTGTGTGTGTGTGTGTGTGTCCAAGAGTACGTGTGTGTGCGTGTGTGTGTGTGTGTGTCCGTGTCCAAGAGTACGTGTGTGTGCTTGTTGAGTGTGTGTTTCTGTATGTTAGCATGTATGTGCAGAGTGAGAGAGAAGGGGAGGGGGTTAGTAGTGTTACTTTGTGTCAGTAGTGAAAGGGAAAGGGGGGTACAGAGGGGGGGATGGAGGGGGGCCTCCCCTCGTCCCGGCAGCCAAAAAACCCTGCAGAGGAACTTGTCTGGGACGGCCATGTTCCGACAGCTCCGCTGTGACAAGATACATAGTTTCCATTCAGCGACAAGCTTCTTATTGGTTACTATAGTTTCCCTAATGCGCAATTGAAGGCGCTGCCTAATCTGTCCAGAATGGGTTAAAAGGTGCCGATGTCCCCCAGCCACAAAACCACATGTTGAGAGTCAAGGGGACCCCCAAAGGCCCCCACAATGGCCCCCGCCCGGGGGCCCCCTCCCCACGCTTTGATGTGAGGCCTATCTGGGAGCAGGGAGATTGAGGAGAGGAGAGAGAAGTGAGGAGAATACACAAGAGGGCCCCCATCAGCACACAGCACACACACAGGGACCCCTAGAAGCTGACAATGGGTCGCTGCTGAAGAGGGGGTCAGGGCCTCACCGAAAAGATGGGGTCTGTGTGGGTGGAGGGGTTGAGGGGGTGCATGTCAGGGGGACCCCCCCACCCCCCTCCCTCCATCCATCCATCCATCCATCCATCCATCCATCCATCCATCCATCCATCCATCCATCCTCAGCATTACCAAAACCTTATACTGAAGTCTGATACTGCTTATGCTTTGTCACTATAAGTGGTAAAATACTATAGCTGCAGCTCATGGAAAATTGTCATCTACAGCAGGGGTCTTCAACAGGTGGTCCAGGGAGCACTAGTGGTCCCTGAAAGGAGGTCCCCATGCAGGCTAAATGATGGAAAGTTGGTTAACCGGATGTAACTCTTTGAGAGTGTAAAACATGAGGTTTACACTCTCAAGAGTTGAAATATTCATCACGTGAATTAGTCTACACTAGACACTAGAGAATGTAAAAGATTAATGGTCATTTTGATCTGTATGTTTGAAGCCTGGATTTGTGGAAAAAAGCAAAATAAAGCTTTAGTTTTGGGGTCCGTCGAGCTAAAATGTCCTCAAATGGTGGTCCGTGGCTCAAATTCTGAATAAATAGTGGACCGGAACATGAAAAAGTTTCTAAACCACCTGGTCTATAACTCATAAGTGTAAGTCATCATCATCAACATCCCTTCTCCTATGACACAGGGCGTTATCACACGCTATTGCAATAGGACTTTACTTCCAGTGATGTTACATGGTTTTGTGTGTCAGTCCACGTGTCCGTCATTACGTTTGTCCGTCCGTCCGTCCATCCAATGATGTCAGCGATGTCTGCGGCGGCCGGCTGTGATTGGAGGGGAGCAGCGGAGGGGAGGGCATGATAAACAAGCGGAGGAGAATGAGGGGAGGTATAGAGGGGAGGGAGCCACTGATGCGTACGCTGAAGGGTGCTATGTTTAAGACCCTCACGGCTCAAGACCCCTCTCTATACGCCGCCCGGAGCAGCCATGGAGAGGGGAGGGATAAGGGGGAGGTTGAGAGGGGGGTCACTCTCCCTCTCAATAGACTGCCTCTCAATGGCACTGAGGGGTAATTGAAAAGCTAATATTGTCCCGCATATCCCGGGGATTACGCCGCATTGAGGCAACAAGTATGCAATACTGCTGTGTTTATTTTCGTACGCCGCTCTTTGTTGCGGCCACTAATTGGTGCTGAGTGTGAAAATGTGGAGTGTGTGTGTGTGTGTGTGTCTGTGTGTGTGTGTGTGTGTGTGTGTGTGTGTGTCTCAGGCTGAGTCATGACAGCATGAATAGTCCCCACAGTAATAACTTGTTCCCGTGTGTTATCTCTGGAAAGCATTTTGGCTGTGAATCTGATCCGCTGCCAGGCGCCAGGCGATCGATAGGCGTAATCGCTCCAAAAATGGCTTTAAAATGAGTTAGCAAAATGCGCCTGAAATGTGCGATTGTGTCAGCGGCGCACTAAATAACCCGGGCTTCATTGGCGGAGCATCCGTTTATGATGTTTATCACACAACCACAGGCACAGCTGTTACCAAGCCCCCATTCATTTATTACAACGTAGTTTACATCGCTGCGAAGGGGATAAATAAATAAAATAGAAATCTCATCACCCGCATTTCTCACTCTCGATCATTGGCCAACGAACGCCTGCATATCTGCCCTCCTCATTGTTGGGGTTTATGGCAGATTTTAAATCAATTAAGTATGTAATTTGTAACAACTGCTCAGACTGGTCCGGGCCTAAACAATGGGCAATGGGATAACTGGCCTTTAGTGCAGCATCAATGGGCTTACAATGTGCTGAATTAGCTGGCATATTAATGACCAGCCGCAATACCCCTCCATTCTCCTCACCCCCCCCCCCAAATCTGCTTATGCAAATGGCACCATGAATCCAGTTCAAAGGCAGTGTCCCTTTTTAAAGTGAGCCCTATATATAACCCACACATGAGAGGGAGGGGGGTGGGTAGGGAGAAGAGAAAGTGACATGAGAAAAGTTAGGGGACACTTGTCCCTTTCTTTTTTCTCACAGAACATGATCCAGTTAGCATGCACCTCTGCTGGTTGCTGGCATGGTGAGGGGCCACTGGGTCCACAGGCTCGCCCCGTACGGGGGGACGGGGAGAGAGAGAGAGCTGGGTTAATCCAGCCAATTGTGAGTGTGTGTTGAAAATGTGGTGTTCAGCAGGGGGGGATGAAGCCGGGACCCGTCCAAGTTCATGCCCCCGCGTGAAAGAGCAGAGAAAGGCCGCGGGGGTTTTCCAAGTTGAAGGAATAGAATAATCCCCCCTCACATTTTTTGTTAAAGGGTCCGCGGCTGGCCCTTTTGTGCTGGCCCAAGACAAATTTTAAAAAGGCGATGTCATAATGGTTTGGATTGAAATGATATCTTTGAGGGGACAATGGACGTGGCTTCTTTCCACCGACAACTTAAAGCCCCCATTGTTCCTATTATTGGCCGGCGTTGTTTGGATACACGCTAGCTACACTGAATGAGAGTAAGTTGTTGTAATACAGGCCTGTTATAAAATATAGAGCATGATTACACATGTTGTGGTCTCATGAATGATGCAACTGTGGCGTTCTGGAGAGGGGAGGGGGTGTGTGTATGACGTGATTTATCCCTCCACATGAGAAACCCTGCACTGTATGTCTGGGATCGGGCCTAATGAATATGTAACAAGACCGTTTAGTTTAATTTCAAAACACTACAAAAAAGCACAATAGCCGACATCAAAAGTGTAATATATCAACGCGCAATTTCTCTCTCGCTGACATTGGGGGGCGGCAGAGAAAATCGTTTGAACCCCGGAAATAAAAAATAATAATTTTCCCCATGTGGTTCTTGTCGGGTAAATCCTTTATCCACTTATTCAGATTAAACATCGTCAGCGTCTTTAACATGTTAGCTTGCGGTCGTTGTTGTGCATGCCGCTTTTGATTGATTTTCATTCTTGACATTCCAGATAATTTCTTCTAGAACCTTTTTCATACCAGGGCACCACTATTTATTCTGCATTTAGCCACGGACCACCAGCTGATGTTGAGTTTACTCTCCCTGACCCACATATTAAAGGTTAAAAACCCACATATTAAAGGTTAAAAAGATTTTTAACCTTGTGTCCACAATTTAGGAGATGAACTGGCAAAACATTGGTCAAAATAACATTTTTTCTGCATGGTCTAAATGTGTACATTCTTGAAAGTTAAGTGATTCAGATGCTTCAATATCTAACTCAACATCTAACTCTTGAGAGCATAAAATGATATCAATGATGTAAAATGGACCTGGATCTATAAGGGTCCATTTGGTTGATCCATCATTTCCATCATTTGTCTGGGGACCACCTGGAATCCTCTCCCCGGACCACTGGTTGAAAACCACAGTTCTACATAAACAACCAGAATTTCTCCAATGTATGTTGTACCTGACGACTTTCATTTCGAGGTGAAAGCGCAGGGCCATGGTAAGCTTCTCTAACATCCTGAATAAATAAGACAGCCATTTATCTAAGTCGGCAGGCCTCCTGGTTTTCTTTACAAAACGCCTGACATCATGTGTTTGCCCGTGTGTTTCCCAACCACCGTCGCCCTGTGTGTATCTAGAGGGCTTAGTATACTGTGTTGGTTCCTTCCATGAAGTTCACATTCAACAGTTGCCAGTTGCCAATTAAACACAAAGCGTCACTTTATAAATCTAACTCTCTCTCTTGAGCAGTGAGCACACATAATGCCCCTCCGGTTGAGAGGTGTTATTTATTATGGCAGGATTTTTCATGCGCTAGTTGGTTGTGGGCCAAGTCCCATCCATGTGACCACGCATGGCTGCAGTGGAAGGACAATGGTCCTGTCCTATACCAGTCAGTCAGTGGGTGGTGGAACAACATGCAGCATCCCTATGGAGCAGTGGGTTTCAACCAGTGGTCCGGGGACCACCAGTGGTCCTTGAGAGAGTTCCATGTGGTCCCCATGCTAAATGATGGAAAGTTGGTTAACCAGATGTAACCCTTTGAGAGCGTTTCATTTTTACACTCTCAAGAGTTAAAATATTCAGCTGAATTATCCAAAGTCTATCCAACTAGAGAATGTAGAAGATTTAGATCTGTATGTTTGACTGTTTTGTTTCCCAAATCCAGCCTGGAATTGTGCACAAAAGCAAAATAAATCTTTAGTTTTGGGCTCTGTGGGGCTAAAATGTCATCAAATGGTGGCCCGGGGCTCAAATGCTGAATAAATAGTGGGCCCTGGTATCAAAAAGGTTGAAAACCAATGCTATGGGGGATCACCGGACCAGATATTCGACCAGATATTCATTGTTGTCTCAAACCAGCTAACTCCATTTGCCAGGTTTTAGATGTGCTTCTTTCTTTATATATTAGCATTTTAAATGCTCCTTTATGCTTGTATGCTGGTTATATATTGTGTGTTGGTTATACACACACACACACACACACACACACACACACACACACACACACACACACACACCACACACACACACACACACACACACACACACTAACAACAACAAACGCAAAAGAAGGCGGCCCCAATGGTTGTGGTGAAGTCACAAGAGAGAGAGAGGGAGAGAGAGAGAGATAGAGAGGAAGGGGGACCCCTGCTATACTCATGTGACATATTCTCTCCCTGTCTGTGAAATTCCCCCTGAGATAATTTGTCTTTGTGTGACGGGGACCCGTAGCTCCACGCGACATGGAGGCAATGGCAGGAAGGGCGGTCCCATCCTCATCACCTGCCATCTCTGTGGAGCTTTTGACAGACCCCCACAGACCCCCACAGCCACAACACCACCACCACCACCCACACCCTGCTCCCCTCCACCCCCCACACACAATGCTGCAAAGGGACTAAGTATATTTACTCACATGCTGCACTACAAGTACAATATTGAGGTACAATTCACTTTACTTGAGTATGAGTTTTTATATACTATTTATGTTTACAAGTTTGACTAGGCTACTAGTTATTTTGCAGCTTTAGAATATGGTTACATTATAAGGCCTGTTTTATATTTTGGCTACTCCAAAATAGCATAGATTTGCAAGCTCACAAGTTCACAACATGTTGGATGTTTGAGGGGCGCCAACCCCACCTATGCCTAGTGATAAATGAATTGGTTGAGCAAAGCACGTAACATATTTACAATAAAAAGTGAGAACAGAAAAGTGAAGGCGAAAACTTCACACAGGCATGAATTTCTTGAATTATTTTTTTATACTGCATTATTTTGTTTGCTTTTGTTTACTTTGTTTACAGATACAGCTACTTTTACTTGTAAGAGATCCAAGTATACGTCCCCCACCCCTCCCTCAGTTGTGGTGTCCGGCGCTGCAGAGCCCCATGCCCCCCACCACCCCTCAGCAGGAGCTGTCTTCTTACTGGCACAGCCACCAAATAATGGAGCTTGTCACAGGCCTTGTTCTTTGTTGTTTTTTCGCCTTCTTCTCCCCTTTTTTTTCTCCATGGCCAAGAAAAATGCGAGGCCTCCATTGTAGTCATTAGTTTTTTCCCAGCATCCTTTCTGCTCGGGGCTGTTGAGGGGATGGAGGCTTTGACCGACCGGCCGGCCCTTTCAAAAGGAGACCCACGGAAGAATTCCTTTTGGGGTTTTTTTGTTTTCTCTTTTTTTTTGAGAAAGTGAATTCTTGATATCACACCCTCAATTCAAGCGTGTCGCCTGCGTGCATGCGTGTGTGTGTGTGAGTGCACTTTGTCATACTTTGTCTAAAGTCTAGCAGTGTCTAGGGGTCTTCAGGGGTTACTAGAGGGTGTGTGCGTGCGCGTGTGTGTGTGTGTGGGGGGGGGGGGGGATATGTGTGTGTGCACAATCTGCAAAGTGCATTGCCGATTTCAGAACCAAACTTTAAAGCGAACTATATATTCCAAAAAATGTTTTTAATACTTAATATACAGTAATAGCATTACCAGACCATTACCGTACCATTAATACTTAATGGTCTCACCAATCACCACCGTATAACCATATAACCAGTCGTTGTCATGTCTTTCTGTAATTTGAAAGCCGTTTTAGCTGCAGTACGACAATGTCCTGAGGAGATTATTGTATATTTTGAGTCATTATAATACTAATGGAGGTCAAGCATTCCCCACATCGCCCGCTTTTCGCCGCCGGCTGTTAAAACATAGTGCAAGTATTGACGGTTTATGTCACATTGCTAAATGTCTGAAAATACACAGTAAGAGAAAATATATTTAGACATTACTGTTGACAGTGCTGTCAAACACAGTTTTGTACAACAGTGGTGGTTGGGGGATCTCTGTATCATCTCTCCCAGCTTTGGGGCTATTTGGCTTGAATAACATTGAGGATCCCTGGTCTAGTACAGTTGTTGTCAACCTTTTTCATACCAGGGCCCACTATTTATTTAGAATTTGAGCCACCAACCACCATTTGAGGACATTTTAGACCCACAGAGCCCAAACCTAAAGCTTTTTTTTTTTTGCTTTTGTCCACAATTCCAGGCTCTATGGAACAGACAGATCAAAATGACCATTCATCTTCTACATTCTCTAGTCGTGTCAACTTGGGCTAATTCAGACGATGAATATTTTAACTCTCGAGAGCGTAAACATGAACGTTTACGCTCATGTTTCATGTTTACGCTCTCCAAGAGTTACATCTGGTTAACCAACTTCTCATCATTTAGCCTGCATGGGGACCACCTGGAATCCTCTCAGGGACCACTGGTGGTCCCTGCACCACCTGTTGAAAACCCCTGCATGGTCTAGCACGTTCCTGTCTACGTCGGATGTGCACGTACACACAAACACACACATGTGCAACGTGCACACAGCTGTCGCACGTACAGAGGCATGTGCGCGCACGCGTGTGTGTGTGTGTGTCCTGTTGGGTGAATCCCATCTGATAAGGCCTCCCTCCCTCCCTCCCTCCCGCGGATCATCAATCAAGCGGCGTCCCGACAGCCACCGCCACCTGACTCTGGTGCTGATGTGAAACA
>CM076966.1:36902175-36942175 GCA_039105355.1 Benthosema pterotum
AAGAGAAAATGGTATGGGGCAGCTTCATCGCCTGTGTCGCTTCGCGCCACGGGCGATGAATCCGCACCCATACCATTTTCGGTTACAGGACTTTTATTAGTCAAGTAAAGCATCAATAATAACATCAGTTGTTGTTGAAGTTGCAACAGACATGCAGCATGCATAAAGCTAAAGGTCTGACTCAGAGAGTTTTCTGTTTTCAATGATGAAATGCTGTTGGTTTAGTGGTGACACAGCTGTTTAGTTAGTAGCAGTAGTAGTGTTTCAATTCATTTTAATTATAAGCACATTAATTTGAAATATCTTGGGTTGTTTTGCATGGCATCATGTTTGGGGGGGCAGACTGGGTATTTAGGGGGCATTGCCCCCCCCCCCCCCCCCCATGCCCATGCCTAGATCCGCCCCTGGTGTGTGTGTGTGTGTGTGTGTGTGTGTGTGTGTGTGTGTGTGTGTGTGTGTGTGTGTGTGTGTGTGTGTGTGTGTGTGTGTGTGTGTGTGTGCCCGTCGTTCTGCAGAGCCCTCAGGTTACAGGCCCCCTGCGCCTCGCCCCGTCTTCCCCTAAATGACTTAACTAAACTAATGAATTAGCCAATTAATCAGTGCAGGACCCCTCTCTCTCTCTCCCCTAACCCCCCTAAGTGCCTGTTTATAGAAAGAGGCTGACCCTTTGACCCCCCTAGCCCCTCCAGGGTTGCTTCAAACCGGCTTCAGCGCGTTAACATTAAATAAATATCATCTCAGGGCCATATTAATTCCTCACATACCCGTCCATAAGCAATTAGTCACACTTACTGTATGCATTCCGGGGCTGTCAATGCATGCAGCGTGTCTGTACTGGATGATGCTGCGAGTTGAGTGGGTGAGTGAGTGCTTACGGCCAAACACGGGGCCTGTATATTTCTGTGTGTGTGTGTGTGTGTGTGTGTGTGTGTGTGTGTGTGTGTGTGTGTGTGTGTGTGTGTGTGTGTGTGTGTGTGTGTGTGTGTGTGCGTGTGTGCATGCGTGTGTGCGTGTTTGAGAGTGTGTTTAATCCATTTAAACCAAGTCCAATTCAGCCACTTCCTCTCGCCATCAGCCTTATCAGTAGCTGCTGGCAACAAAAATCATTTGCGGCAGTGCAGTAAAATGAGTGAAAATAATGGTGGTGGGGGGAGAGAAATATCGTTTATTCCATCCGCTCTGAGTGAGCGTTTATCGGGCCCAACACATCGCCAACACTCCCCCTCGCTTTTTGTTATTTTACTAAAGATTTTATTTGGCCTGCACTCAAAACTTTTCATTTTTCTGACAGATTGCGGCAGCCTACCTATTTAACAGTTTAATTCATCTGTGTGTGCCTGCGGGCATAGCAGCGGCAGCAGCGGGGACTCGACGTTATACAGTCAATAAAAAAATGGCAGATCCGCCACTGCCGTGCGCGCGCGAGAGAGAAGGCCACTCTACTGCGACTCCGTCAGTCCCTTTGTGTGCAAAGTGGCAGCCGCGTATTTAATGGAGGGGGAATGTTGTGATTACTTAATGGTTTCCCAGGCAGCCGTGCGGTGGTACTGGAGAATTAAATTCCGCATCTGCTTTTTCCAAGGCGTTAATCTCCTCTCCTCACATTCCGGCTGTTATGATGTGCACACAAGAGATAATGTTTAAACCGACTAAAGCAGGGTAAACCAGCGCCGGCTGTTATTGGCTTTATAATTACATAATTAACTTTTTGTCTCTAATCGTTACGGAGGTAATGGCGCCTGCTCAGAATGGCAGGGAGAGCGCTGCGCTGCATGCGCGGAGAGACAGAGAGAGAGAGAGAGAGACAGAGAGAGAGAGAGAGAGAGAGAGAGAGAGAGGGGGGAACCCAAACCGAAAATCAATAATCCATAGAATGGCATTAAGAGCTCAGGGTCTGAATCACACAGCCGAGCGAAAGAGACAGAGAAGGAGGAAAAATGGAGGCTGAACAACCCCCCCCCCCCCCCCCACACACACACACACACACACACACACACACACAGACAGCCGCCCACCACCCACCGTCCTCCTTTTTACTCTGTGTTAAATGAATCTCATTTGGAGACAGTGTGTTATCTGGAGGACAAGGAGGCACTGCAGCTGGAGGGAGGCAGCAGCCATGGGGTATCAGGCCCTGCCAGGTGCATGGATGGAAGCAGACAGAGAGAGAGAGAGAGACGGAGGTAGAGAGAGAGCGAGAGACAGAGGGAGAGACAGAGAGAGAGAGAGAGTAGGGGCTCAAGCTCCTGCCGTAAATTACACCTGCCCTCCCGGTGCGGCTATTGTAGGGCGATTGACCCGCTCCAAATGAATTCCCATTCTCCCGCAAGTTCCCCTCCTTATTTCTAATTTACATTGTGATCATATATGTCTGAAAAATGATATCATAAAAAAGATGAATGTACTAATTACCTACTCCTCTTATCTCTCCCGCCGCCCGGCACTCACCCCTTTGGACCGGCGGGAAGCGGGGAGGGGAGGGGTGCTCCTCGCGGCGGGCCGTGTAAGCACGTCACTTATTTCATCGTTGACAGGCGTAATGTATTCACAAAAGTGCGCCATAAATACGGGGCGTTCGGGTTGGCCACCTTACACTTGCGCCAGCGAGGTTGGGTTTGGGGGTGGGGTGGGGGGAGCGACTCGATCCGCGGCTCGGCACTCGAGTTGAATGGCGAATTCACAAACATTTCCCGGGGCCAAATTACCCCCGGTGTCAGTGTGAAATTAGGTTCTTGACCCTGCCCCTGATGCATGCTTATATTTCTACATATTCTCCCCATCGATTTTCATGCATGGTGGCGTCTCTCGCCGCCGCTCGCCGGAGATGACGAGGCCGCCCGATATGAGAAAGGGGGCGAGGGGTATTTTTTTTTAATACACCTGTGAAATGAGACTCCACTCGTCATGAATATGCTAAGGTAGAGCTGTCACAGCAGTCAGAGTGATATCCTTCCTCACCTCTGCCATGACGACTATACTATACTATACCGCCTTCCACCCACCCGTCGAGGGGACGCGGGCTTAAGTCCGACTTGTAGTTCTTCGCACAAAGGTGCCGCGTGCCCCCCCAAAAAATATCGGATCTACAAGCTCACGCCGCAGTGCGTCCACACCACACCGCCAGCTTGTACATCTGGTCTATTTCGGCACACGACACACACGCCGCACAACAACAGAACATAAATTAGGACTGCATGCTGCCTGCCAGTGGCATTTCAACAAATAGGCTTATTAACAGTTCAAAGGGCAAGGACAGCGGCAAGGTTATGCAACCGCTGGTGGGAGAAGAGGAGAGAAATATTGAATGCGTGGGTGGAGGGCTGGGGGGGGGGGTCTCATCACTCCAACGTCTCGCATATGTGAATGTCTGCGAACGTCTTCTAAACGTCCAGCCATCAAGGAGATTGGCCCCGCGCCGCTAAATTTCATGCATGCCGTCTCACCTTGGGATGAACTTGTAGTCACTGCCTGTCAACATCTGTTTGCCTAAGATCTCTGCTTAACAACGACTTTGATGCGTTGTCCGAGGGTCTAATGGCTTTTTCCCCCTCCCAGCACCCCTCCCTGCCTTCCCCTTCTTCCCATGGATCTGCTAGGCTCTTCAACCACCACCCACGCTCCGGCGTTTTTCGGTGTCAGCCGTGACACTGCGCTTGGGCAGTTGACCCTGTTGACCCTTCCTCCCAGACCAGGGGGCGGATCAAGGCATGGGCATGAGGGGGGCAATGCCCCCTAAATGCCCTGACTGCCCCACCAAACACGATGGCGTGCAAAACAACCCAAGATATTTCACATTAAAGTCCTTATATTTAAAATGATTTGAAACACTGAAAAACACTACAGTTGTGTCACCACTAAACCAACAGCATTTCATTATTGAAAACAGAAAACGCTCTGAGTCAGACCTTTAGCTTTATGCATGCTGTGTGTCTGTTGCAACTTCAACAACTGATGTTATTATTGATGCTTATACTTTCCTAATATAAGTACTATAACAGAAAATGGTATGGGTGCGACTTCATCGACTGTGGCGCGAAGCGAAACAGGCGATGAAGCCGCACCCTTACCATTTTCGCCTGCCACCTCAATTGGGAAATGTTACATCCGGCCCTGGTTTTTCGGTGTCAGCCGTGACACTGCCTGGGCAGTTGACCCCGTTGACCCTTCATCCCAGACCCCAATAACTATCCTGGGGTAGCCCACGCAGCGCGGACGGTCATATAACGGTAATTCACCGAGGTCAGCACCGCTAACCCATATTACAGCTAACCTCCCCAGAGCATACGAAACTCTGGAGTGTCCATATAGCGGGTTCATGTGTGCTTTGAATGACATGTGTTGAGAGGCACTACTTAAAACATGTTTTATGAAGTCGTGTTGATTTATCTTTATGTTTTCCTACTGTATTTATCGTCTATCTCGGTTCATAATGTGCATAATGGTGGAAGCACCTGTTTCTTTGTTCATCTTGAACAGGGATGTCAACCTCAAATACACAGCGGGCCAAAATAGCAAAATCGAGGGCCGGAGCCCTCGATTGGATTGTGTTTCAACAAACGGGCACCGGTTTACATGGTTGGCCCAGGCGAAAATGGCAAAAAATCAAAAATCATTGAACTTCAAAAATCATTGTCCCTTAATAGCTAGATAAATGCATTAAAAACTGAGAATGCATTATTAAAGTTCAGTTTCCTGTCTATGTTCCTTCATCAAGCATTGATTTCATAATAAAATGAGAAATACTGTATATAAATTGAGTTGAGAAAGTAAAACAATGACTTAATGACTTCTTAATTAATTTCTTATCATCATAGCGTCTGCTATATAGATGAGAGCCAGTTCTAAATTCTAATAGTAATTCAATATTATCCCGTGGGTCACAGATAATTCATTCACAGGCCTGATTTGCCCCCGAAGTTTGACTTTTGTGATCTTGAAGATGTAAAATAATGTTGAAATGCAAAAGAGAATAAAGAAAAGGTAAAACATAGATATGGATATACACGGATATATTCCGCCCAACAGTGGAGATAACACAGCAGACAGTATCTTCAAACCAGAGCCATAGATGTGTTTAAATGGCTTTCCAAGAGTTTTTCCATTGCCTTATACTAATAACCTGCTTCATGTCTAATAGCTGGGCTCATTCCTGCCTCAGTCTGACCTAGAAACCCTCGGACCAAAGTCCCCCCTTTCTTTTTTTTCTGTGCTGAAACTTTGCGAAGGAGGAAGAGAGTGTGGCCCGGCATAGCAAACAAGTCTCTCCATAGAAACGCCTCGCATTGTGTTTAGCCATTACCCTTTGGTGTCACACTTTGGCATTTGTTTTTAAGTTGAGGCTTTTCAAGGCACAAAGGCACTATCTTCTCGGCTGTATAACAGCCTTGTGCGAAACGCTTTGCTTAACCTGCTGACACAAAGGAACCACTTAAGCCATTTTCCCCTTTCATCCTCGGCGAGCAGCAATGACTCACTTTCCATTTGAAATCAATAATGGGGGATGTCAGTGACCGAAGGTAACTGCAGCGCTCTGCATGGGAGGAGGACACATGCAGTACGCAGTAATACTACTGGCTCATATCAACTGCTAAAGGCCTCTAAGGCTGTACACTGCGCATGCACAGGGAAATAGTGCAGTGGTTTTCAACCAGTGGTCCGGGGACCACCGGTGGTCCTTGAGTGGGTTCCAGGAGGTCCCCAGCTAAATGATGGACAGTCGGCTAAACAGATGTAACGTATGTTTACACTCTCAAGAGTTAAAATATTAACCATCTGAATTAGCACCACTTAATTGAGAAGTGTACACAATTTGAGAATGTTTTGTTTGCAAAATCCATCATCCACGTCCCACACACGTGTGCAGTGCAGGGTGTAAGCGTGCACATGTGTGCTGTGCATGCACACACAAAATGTGTGTGCACAATTGTGTTACGAGTAGCATGCTGCACAAGTGCTCATGCACATCCAGCATGCATGCATGCATAGGTGTGAATATGCACACTTGCATGCACAACGTTCAATCTTCATATCTTTGTCTCAGCAATGCCCTCTCCTGTTAACCCGCTGGATTCCAGGAAGAGTTCTGCTGACCTGTTGAAAGAGCAGCTATGGCTCCAAGGAGTGGAAGGGGTGGAAGGGGTGGGGGGCTGCCCTGAGGGGGGCGGCATGGGAAAGGGTGTGCTACTCAGGAGGGTCAGGTGCTGTAAGCCACTCCATACTCAGGGCAAACTCACCCTCCTATATCAGGGGTTGACACTAGTCTCCGAGGCACTTGCCCATCGGGCAAGTGCAAGCCAGGTTCTACTTGCCCTCAGGTCATGGACACTTGCCCCCCCAAAAATATATTGGAAATATTGCATTTAAGTTTACTTCCTACTTGGGTGCTTTCCCTGAGAGGGTTCCAGGTGGCCCCCAGCTAAGTTGGTTAACCAGATGTAACTCTTGAGAACGTAAAAATGAAACCAAATGGACCCTTGCGGGTCCATTTGGTTTCATTTTTACGCTCAAGAGTTAAAATTCATCATCTTAATTAGCCCATAGTGGTCACAGACCCAGTGGTCCCTGACCCCAGCAAAATGATAGTTTGGAACCAAATGGACCTGGGAGAGAGATAGGTAGAGATAGCTAGAAAGCAGGGAAAGACACAGAGGCAGAGTGCAATGATTGCCTTCAAGACAAATTTATCTTGTGTTGTGTTATAGTGCATCAAGTTGCACACTTGCCCGATCGGGCAACTAGGTAGCAGTCTTCACTTGCCCCACCATTTTTTTTACTTGCCCCGGGCAAGCGGGCAAGTGTTAGTGTCAAGCCCTGTATATAGATCTCTGGAGGGCGCGAGGGCACCTGGACTGAGGCAGGGGGGAGGATGGGGGTAGGTGGGCTTGGGGGGGTTGGGGGAGAGCGTCCGGTGATTAATGGTCCCTGTTTAGGGTGCCGTCATCGCGGAGTGACGGACGAGGGCTTCAGGATGATGGATGAGGGCGGGAGAGAGAGCTGATAAGACATGGCCCATGAATCTGTTCTACATCATCGGCTCCTTTGATCGCTGACAGAAGTTCGGAGATGGGCCTGTGCATCTGTCCAAACAAACAAAAGCCTCTTCCCTCCCAGGGACCCTCCTCTCTCTCTCTCTCTCTCTCTCTGTGTTTCCTAAACCATGCCTGCACAGGTTAGCTCTCACTCACTAACAGACCGAGACAGAGAGAGGGAGAGAGAGAGAGAGAGAGAGCAATGGAATGACACACAGAGAGAGAGGAATAGATGGACTGAGACAGAGAGATGAAACAAAGGAGTTTGTGGTTTAAGAGAGAGAGAAAGGTTTGTGTAGGACGGCGGACAGGGGCGGACGTAACATGTCCCATTTGGGGGAAGGCAAGAGAACATGTTGGAGGGGCAAGAGAAAATGGTATGGGAGCGGCTTGGTATGGGAGTCACACCCATACCATTTTCAGTTACAGGACTTTTATTAGTCAAGTAAAGCATCAATAATAACATCAGTTGTTGTTGAAGTTGCCGCAGACACGCAGCATGGATAAAGCTAAAGGTCTGACTCAAGAGAGTTTTCTGTTTTCAATGATGAAATGCTGTTGGTTTAGTGGTGCCAAAATTGTAGTTAGTAGCAGTAGTAGTGTTTCAAATCATTTTAAATTTTTTAAGCACTTTAATTTGAAATATCTTGGGTTGTTTTGCATGGCATCATGTTTGGGGGGGGGGGGGGGGGGGGCAGACTGGGTATTTAGGGAGGCATTGCCCCCCCCATGCCCATGCCTAGATCCGCCCCTGATGGCAGGGTCATGACAGAATGACAAAATGACAGACAGAGAGGA
Source organism: Benthosema pterotum (assembly GCA_039105355.1). Classification (NCBI taxonomy): domain Eukaryota; kingdom Metazoa; phylum Chordata; class Actinopteri; order Myctophiformes; family Myctophidae; genus Benthosema; species Benthosema pterotum. Next base: position 36,910,002 of record CM076966.1, read on the forward strand.
AGAGAGAAGGAAGAGAGTAAAGCACTCATAAGGGGGCCTTGAATCCCATGAACCGTGGCCAGCCTGGTCCAAAGGCCTCTCTCTCTCTCTCCCTCTCTCTCTCCAAAAAAGAAAAGGGAGGTCGGCTTGGTCCTCCGCAATGACAGATTCGGCAGATAAGAGATGATCCATGAAAGCCGATCGGCACGCTGACAGCAGGAGAAGAGAGAGGCCTCGGCCCCTCGGCCCCTAGACGCATTACGGCGTCGAAAAACGCAGCTGTTGGGGCCAAGCAAGGGCCCTCAACTCACCGCCAAGCTCTCTGCTGCTGCTGCTGTCCGCATGCACCACCACCACCACCACCGGCAGTCAGGGGCGGATCTAGGCATGGGGGGGCAATGCGCCCCTAAATACCCAGCCTGCCCCTCCAAACACGATGCCATGCAAAACAACCCAAGATATTTCAAATTAAAGTGCTTATATTTAAAATGATTTGAAACACTACCGCTGCTACTAACTAACTACAGCTGTGTCACCACTAAACCAACAGCAATTCATCATTGAAAACAGAAAACTCTCTGAGTCAGACCTTCAGTTTTATGCATGCTGCATGTCTGTTGAAACCTCAACAACAACTGATGTTATTATCGATGCTTTACTTGACTAATAAAAGTCCTGTAACCGAAAATGGTATGGGGCGGCTTCATCGCCCGTGGCGCTTCGGGCGATGAAGCCGCCCTATACCATTTTCTCTTGCCCATCCAACATGTTCCCCCCCCCCCCCCCCCCCAAATGAGACATGTTACATTCGCCCCTGCTGGCAGTATACTGTACAGTATGTATGCTGAGGTTGTGGTGGTGGTGGTGGTGGTGGTGGTGGGAGAGTTCAGGGGGGGCCTGTCGTCCACCCCTCTGACCCCCTGCCCCCGCCTGCCCCGTTCTCTGAGTCGCCGAAACATGGCGTGCATACCAGCCTTCAGAGCCCTGGTTCTCAGGACGCCCCGCTTACACAACTTAATTTAGAAGAGAGGGTGGCATATCTCATCTGACAGGTGTTGAAGTTAACCTATTTCAGCAATTTCTCCGACAATATTGACAATGTGCCGGAGGAACTTGGGGGAGGTTAAGGGGTGTGCCACGGAGTGAAGGGCTTCTGACAGGTAAAGGCATAAAAGATTAGACACGGATTTATTCCCGCGAAACCTCGTTGAGCCGCGGTTAGAAGAGGGGCTCTCCTCCGCCAATGCCGTTAGACTTTAAGGAGCTTTAATAACAGCTTCTTTCTCTCTAGACAGAAGGACGGACGGGCTGACTGAGAGACAGACAGACAGACAGACATACGGACAGCATGGAGAATGAGATCGGCGCTGTAAAACAGGAGACTTTCATGTACTTCCCTAGTCGAACACACGTCGGCACGCCGTTAATTCCAACCAAACCTCCAAAAGGAAATGAGCCCAGCGTCCGCCGAGGGGGGCTGAGGCGCGGGGCCATTCCCTCAAGGAAATGAAAGGCGGTAATAAGCTATTTAATTTATACTCGAAATTATTTTATGCTCAATAGATACACTCTGGGTCCTTATTGGTATTTAAATGATTACCCCCTCGCCAAATTATTTTAATCCATTTTCAGAGGGAAAGAGGGTGGAAAAAAATGTCCACATCCTCATTTAAACAGCTAAATGGGGGCATCTTTTAACTTCAGCGCAGTCGACATAGCAAATTAGAGTACTATAAAAGGCTGGCTTTTATTTAAAGATTCCATTTCAAAGTATTATCTCGGTAATGATTATCCCTGTATATTAATGCAGAATTATTTTACATATAAATGCTGATTTAAATGCACGTTTGCACCGGGCTTATACCATTAAAATAGCTTTGTTTGATGCAGGGCGCCTACTTAAAAGTAGACCTATAAACAACGTAATGAAGAAAAACTCAATTGACATTCAAGTGAGTTCTTTCAATATTTGCCTATGCTCACTTTAATCACAGCCCATATAGACTGGATGGTGCATAAGTGCATAATATACACTGACAAGGAACCTCGAATGACATACCGAGGACTATATTATATAATAATACACTCAGTGTTGTAGTGGGACTTTTAGAAGTGAGGGGACGCCTCTTAAAGGGGAATTCCACCCATTTTTATTTGGGGTCCATTTGGTTCACATTTGTACACTCTCAGAAAAAAAAACCCTCTTGATGAGATGATGTCATCAAAAAGTATTTCACCATGCTAATGACTTTTTCCAGACCTCCATTTCTAGGAAACACAGAATGGGGGAACTTTTTTTTTTTTTTTTACCACACAACATTTCTAAGGTATATTAATGACATAGTAAAATATTGAAAAATTAGTGGATGCACACGTGCATGCACACTTGCAATCGCGAGCACCTGCGCAACACACACAGACGCACTATTAAAACAAGTATAGCATATTGAGCAACGATTGTTTACAGTGCCTAATTGTATCCATATAAAAGTAAATGACAAGACAAAAACATAGGCCTATACTTTTGCCCCAAAAATATTTTAGATGTGAGAAGTGGGGGGACGCCGTCCCCCACCCGTCCCCCCACCACTATAGAGATGCGCCGTGACGTCACCGCCCCGGTTCCGGAAGTCTTTTCCCAATTCATTTTTCTCATAGACTTTTCGAAAATAATTTATATCAAGACGATTACGCCGCGGACAAAGCCAACTCGAGTCGTGACGAATCATGATGACACACACAAACTTTTGGGACAATAAAATAATTTCTGAAAGATGAAAAACGAAACAAAAAGTCTTGTATCATGCCGTTTTCTACTTCTTCCTAATTATATATTATATGACGATATTGTGTTTGTTGTCATGATTTGTCACGACCTGAGTTGGCTTTGGCCGCGGCGTAATCGTCTTGATATAAATTATTTTCGAAAAGTCTATGAGAAAAATGAATGGGGAAAAGACTTCCGGAACCGGGGCGTTGACGTCACTGCGCATCTCTATACCCTGAATGTACACTGCACATTCAACCTTTTATGGCGGTGTGGAATAGAATATTATGAGTCTGTTAGTGGGGTGGGGTGGGTGTGTTGGTGGAGGTGGTGGGTGTGTGTGTGTGTTGGGGGGGGGGGGTGTTTGGCTTTGGTCTTGATCTCATTTGATCTGGTATCTTCCAGGTGCCTGGTTCACCTCTGTCCGTGTCCAAATCCCACTTTTCTCTTTCTCCTTCTCTTCTAGTCTCGTCGTCTTTCTATAGCGCCGCCGCCGCCCACATTAAAAGCCAGGGTGAGTACATGAAAGGATCGGTGACCTTTTAATGAAAATGTCAGTGTTTCTGTACCGGTGGTGGTGGTGTGTGTGTGTGTGTGTGTGTGTGTGTGTGAGGGGAGGGGATGGAGGGGGGACCAGGAGCAGTCTCTATGACATCTCAGCTCTCACTATCCTCTCCGATAACATGTTCCATGACAGCCCCTGATGTCTCTTTTTCCTCTCTTCCACCTATTTCTCAATTTATCACACTCTCTCTCTCTCTCTTTCTATCTGACATAACAGAAGCACTAGGTCTTCTTCTTAAGCTGCACATCCACTGGGAACGTTATACGTTGGGGATTGTTAGCTTCATTGTTTTGATTGAGAGGAAAGCATTGCTGGCTGTTTGCAACACCAAGGAGAGCTTAGCTTGAGTTTTCACTTCTTAGGGCACCACCAGAGCTTCAAAAAGCTTTCAGGCTTTATACCCACAAGCTAAGCACCTGGGTATAGCAATTCATGGGTCTCATTTGTAGTTTTTTAGCGGCCGCGTTGAGGACCAACATAGGTGATATAAGCTATGTCGGTCCTCAATATATTATAACTGACGTTGAAGAATAGCCTAAACAGAACCTAAGCAGCTTGTACCTCAGACATTGAAGAGTCTACCAAAAGCTAAACATATCCTCAATAAAACCTATGCCTAACGGTCGTGACCATTGGGGCCACCCGCCTCGATGTATGCCACAGTCGCAAAATGATATCATGCTTGATGCTTGCTTGCTCGCTCATTCATTCATTCATTCATTCATTCATTCATTCATTCATTCATTCATTCATTCATTCATTCATTCATTCATTCATTCATTCATTCATTCATTCATAATTCCAAGTAGGCCTACTTGAAATGATGCAAGTTGGAAATTCATGCCCAATGTCTGTGTCCCTTTCATGCCCATGGAGATAGGGGTTATCAGATGTGATCAATTTCCGTCCAGAGCCTGGGCAGAGAGGCTTTAGTGGTGTTGGTTAGACAGTGAATAACCGACTCAAGGATCTCTGTGGTGGCGTGGAGCATGGCAGTCGCTTTTCAAGTTCTCAAGTGGATTACTGAGCTACACACAGAAATGATGCAAGACAGAAGAAAAAAATATCATGTGTGCAACACTATCATTCGGTGGACATCCATGTGAGAAGATATCCGATATACGAGAGGACGCAGAAAAGTCTTTCTTTGATCTTGGGACTATGTCTTCTGTTGACTTTTAAGACACCCCAACCTATATCACAAGTATCTCGGTGACTCAAAGTATTGCGTGCACAGTACTACCAAACAGCCTTAGTCGCTCGTCTCGCCAAACCTCTGCCTTTCGTCACGCTTTGTCTCGCGGCTCTATTTTTAGCCCTGGCGGCGAATAGGCGTCGGAGCCGAAAAGGTGTATTTTTAAGTTAAGTGACAACCTGACGCCAGGCTTTTATTTGATGCTTGCCAGATGAAAGCCTCACTGCGGGGCGTGCTAATTTGAAGTCCACCGTGCCGATTATCACCGAGCATGATTACCCCCACAATGGCACCACTATTAATCACATCACCCCCGTTATTCTAATTTGATTTGACTTGACGATGTCTCCCCCCTTCCACTATACACACACTTCTTCCCCTCATCCCTGCCCTCCTCCTCCCCCTCCCCTCTCTGGCTCTCACTCCCTCTCATCATCATCATTGCAACATCTCCCAATAAACCTGTCAAGTGGGGCGATTGCTCTCCGGCAGTCAGTGGATGACATTTAAAAGGCTACAACATGACTGACAGTCACTCACACAGGCTAGGTAGGGAGGGGGAGAGAGAGAGACAGAGGGGAGGAGAGGATGGGGGACATGCCCATGTTAATGCTTACAAATGACTAATGTCTCCCCCAGCAGGTGCCACGGTCAGACAAACTGGATAAATATTGAGATTCCTCGGCGGGCACAGCTTGTGCACGTGAACTGAAACCCAACTGTTTTGGTGGGGGCCCGGGGTGTACTGTACGCGCTACGCAGTGACAGGCCCCGTCGGGCAGCTAAAGTAAAGCTCCTCGTCTTTCCCACATCACTCCTTCCTCTGCCTAATTGTGGCGTGTGTTTTTGTAAACGCTCCGATTCCCTGTATAACGGGGGGAGAGAGAGAGAGAGAGAGAGAGAGAGACCCATGTGTGCTGCAGCCTGAGCGGCACATGGCTATAGGGCTGGCTGTAAGTTATTGATGGACTGGCGGTCCTGTGTGAGGAACTATAGTATCATTTATTCAGCAGGCCAACGGGCATGTGCTGCACTGTGGGGTATGGGATACGGTATCTCTGCTGCTGTCGGGAACAATACACTTAAGTAGAACATTTTTCATGGGAAAATTATATATATACACAGTAGTATATATATAGTTGGTGGTCAATTATTTGCCAGAGAGCAGGAGATCTGATGAGTTAGTTGCTTTAGCCAAAAGTGTTTTTACTACCTTTTCATTGGTTCAGTATTTGCATAACCAACACACAGACGAAGTGTGTTCAATAGCATTGATTTTTGTGCAAAAAAAAAAAAAAAAAAAAAAAAACTGAGTTGGTTTCCTCCCAGCAGCAAGAAATTGCTACGTTAACCACATAAGCATCCTTCTAGCAAAAGTAGTGCAACGATATTACTCTGCAAAAATGGGTAATATTCAATACTACAAATCAAGCTTGTTGTAAGTGAAAATAGAACAGATTTACAAGCTACAGTATCAACAGATAACAGAGATGTGCAGTAGTTTGTACAACGTAGATCCTGATCCACTGCAGCATTCTGCACACACGTTTGCACTATATACAGATTGTAGAATTATTTGATCCATAACATGTTTTGGTTTTTTTTTAATCTATTTCAATCTGAAAACCAGTAAAAGATGACCCTATTTGAACTACTTTGGAAAGGTACTTTTGGGTTGGCTCTATTACAATACCCCTCCCCCCCCAACCCCCATGAAGTTATAGTTATTTCCAGTTCACTATGTCTCTTGCAGTCTCTGCCGACACGACAATGGAATGGTTGTAATAATTGTCCTTTCCAACTGTCCTTCCCCTCCCATTTCCCCTTCAACCCCCCTCACACGGAAATATGTTCATGTGGCAAAAAGAATCGTAAAATACACATGCACGTGCAAACACACAATCACAGACACACCCCTTTGCAAATGCACACACGCATACATCGCTGCAACTCTCATTTTATTAAATCGGTGTATAATTATTTATATTCAAATATTTTTGAATATAAAATATACAATTTCTCCAACACAACTATAATCCAATTCCACCAATATAATTCCAAACCAATGCAATGCAAGACATATTGATATGATTATTTGTATGCTACAGTACAGTCCAATGTGTGCAGACCTTGTATCTTATCTCTTTGATCCCTGCCTTGTTATCCAACAGCTGGCAAAGAGCAGTTAGATGCACACTAGCCGTTTCCTCTTTGAACTATGTTGGTAAAAAGGATCACATTTTGCCATACCCAGCAGCATTTTTCATTGGCACAAGATGTCTGACAGACTTAGGAAAATAGTTTTTAGTGGTGAACATGTCCTCTTAAATCATGTTTTTGAGACCTATGCTCCTGTAGTTAAGTTTGATGAGAAAAAGAGGACAAAGAAAGGCGCAACGGTTTCCCTAGTGCTTCAATCTTAAATCATCAGAAATGTTTTCTCCTTTTCTTTTTTTTCAGCTAGTCTGAAAAAGAGGCTGCAGTCATAAATAATTGCACCACAGAAACAAAGCTGCACGTCATATGACTTATCCCTAAGCAGATTGTTGGCTATAACCTCATTTCTTCCATTAAAACAATAAAATAAAACTAAGAAGGTTTTCCTAAAAAGCAAAGAATTGAAGACAAATGTTATGCGGCAACACAATATGGGGTTAAAAGTGCATAAAAACGTGCATAACAAAGAGCATCACCATAACTTTCCACTGGAAATGTCCAAGAATAAACCAAAGTTATATTTTGAGAGAGACATTTGGTTGGGGCTGCTCTGTGTAACAGATGATCATAAAACTAAAAATATCTGCATCAGATATGGGGCTAATTATATCAATGCTGCATACCTGCTACGCATATACGCATGCACAGACGCACACACACACATCATTTCCAATTGTTGGGAATAGTTTCCAATTGTTTTGCTACATAGTTGGGCGTTAGCGCTGGCTGCAGATTCTTCCATGCTTTTGGCATGGATCTCCACAGCCATTCATAAGTACTGGGGGGGGGGTGACCATCACCACGGGTCAGGGAAGGCCTAGGAACAGTACCCTATAGTCATTTATTTTACTGAGGTTTATAGTAGATTTATCACAAGGTAGAAATACTCATCCACCACCAGCCAAAGTCCCAGATGTAGTGCATAGACGTACGATATTCACCTACATTTCAGTAGGATTTACAGCAAGGGATTGCTTAAAATAATAAACAGCTAAAATAACTGACCCAAATCAATGCACACACTTGCAGTAATGTACCATATTATAGTGGTTTAGGATTTTTAGGGTCATTTTAGTGTTACAGGTGTTACAAGTACAAAAGTATTGCATCAAAATATGCCACAATACCCAAACCATTCATAAAAGTAATAATGAACAACTATCCTGCAATCTGTCGTGCGACCCACCTCCCTTTTTTAAAAGTAATAATGAAAAATAGAAGCTCCAAAAGCTCACAAGGATGATGCATTGTGAACTTGTGGATCGCCAATGTTAAATGTCCAAAGTGCTTTGCAATAATAATCTAATTCTAACTCGTTTTCAACGTTAACTGCAATGAAGTCAAAAGTTATATGAAGTGGGGTATGATGAATAAAATTGAACAATGGACATACTGAACAACTCAAAGTACCATAAAAGAGTACTCAAGTTCCAAATAGCTATAAGTTTCCAGCTGCAGGGTGGAAGGGCTGTGTGCGTCATGCACAGCGTGTCCCGAGGCCCGCAGCCCCCCTGGCAGCACTGTGTGGACCACATCCTCCATGTTCCAGGACAATAGGCCCTGGTCCTACCAGGTTAGACCCTCTCACCGCTCACAGCGGGACCTCCAACACTCTCTCCGCTAGGCCAGGAAACTCCCCGCGTGCACCACGCGCACACACACACACACACACACACAAACACGCAAAGACAAAACATCGGCACAAAGCACAAAGAAGCCCAAGCGCTCATAGGGAGCATTTATTTGTTTAACCGCCCGTCACACACACAGATGTCATCCGTGGCATAACAATCACAGCAGCAGGACGTCCGACCAGCGGCAGCCCTGCCTAGAACCACCACTAAAACTACACATATTACATATTAACACGCCACCAGAAACAATAAATAAGGTTTTCCCACTTGCACATTATACACGAGGTGCCCCCCTTTGTGTGTGCCATGTCTTTGAGTTCCCCCCCGGAACTTTAAATCAGTGGTTGAATGCTCCCGGCAGGAAGTCTTTTACACGAACACACAGGGATTGACAACAAGACAACATGAGTTAGTGATTGTCTACTACAGTATATCTCCATTTTACCCTTAAACCTGCACACATCCCATTGTTCTGATGTGGGATCACAGTATAAGGTACTGTATAGTGTGGGTAAAAAGACCCACCAAGTATGTCCTCTGTAAATTTCTCCCACAGAATAGGCCTACAGAAGTTTAAGCCTATGGCACTCACATCAGGATGTATTTCTCAAGTGTAGCATATAAATAAATTGAAATATTTGGAATACTTTTTAAAGATTTCAGTAGAGGCACAAAACATTTTCAGATGGATGAGTGTAGACATTACATGCACAGAAAACACCACCCAGCAACTATTTGCAAGTGACTTTACAGACTAAAACGAGTCAAATGTTGCTTATAATAAGTAGACATGGCAGCTGAGTGAAGCTTGACAGTTCAGCATTGATTGCCCACACCTGGCCAACAGGGAAAGGCTCTGTGGATCTATAGTGGTTTTCAACCTTTTTGATACCAGGTCCCACTATTTATTTAGCATTTGAGCCACGGACCACCATTTGATGATATTTTCACCCGACAGACCCAAAGCTAAAGCTTTCTTTTGGTTTAGTCCACAATTCCAGGATTTGGGAAAAAAAAAAAAAAAAAAAAACAAAAAAACAGTCAAACATACAGACCAAAATGACCAGTAATCTACAACATTTTCTAGTCGTGTAGTCTTGGGCTAATTCAGATGAATATTTTAACTCTTGAGAGTGTTAACATGAAATCAAATGGTCCCACAAGGGTCCATTTGATTTCCAACTTTCTTGTGCATTAAATAATGCAGATATTTAGCAAAAATGTAACTGGAAGCCCCTCAAGGACCACTGTCAATCATTCTATAACCATGTGAAGTAAATACAGTATATCAAATGAATGCATCATGAATGCATCATTTCAGCCACCAAGAACACATGCTGGGATATAGTCTGTTGCAAACTTGTGCATTACACATACAGACGCACAAAAACATCCTCGCAAGCGCATTGCTGCCATTATCCCATTCACTGTCAGTTACAACATACATAGGCAACTAAGCAGCCCTGGGGCCACATATGGCCCCTACCTTCACTCAATGCTGCAAGCAAGGTTAATATCACAATACTGATCTATTATTTATTTCAGCCATTACAATTCCAACTGTGCAAACAAGACTTGCTTTAATTACTTCAGTCCATATAGCTTAAGGACTAGTATTACAATGTCAGTCTTTTTTCATGTCCAATATTTGGATGTACTTCTTAAAGTTAACGCACTTAGCTTCTATTTGGAAATGTAAACAACATGAAGGTAACAGTTTTGAGATTAGAAGAAGGCTATTTTTGCTACATCGTTGAACAGTAATATACAATGTGGTCCTAGTCTGGAGTAGTGGTGTATTCAACATATCTATATAGCAGAATATGGATCAAACACATTCACGATAGGAGGTTGCTACATTGATATGGCAATAAACGGCATGATTATCTGCTGGTCAGTGTTGACAACCGTGCCTCTGAAGAGGATAAAAACAAAAGCAGAAGCCACAAGTAGTAATGTTCAGTCGTCATTTATTAAAGCAGTTAAGCATACAAATAACAGTATTGCAAAACTGTAAAGGCACGAACATGCTTAGCGCTACTGAAAAGTCCAAAATACAAAACAATAAACAAAGTCGAACAGGCAAACCTTCCAAATTTCACCGCGAAGGGCTGGGAACTTCACAGGGGAGAGAATGTACTGGCAGAGTGTGTGTGACTGTGTGTGTAAGTCTGGTTATATAGGGAGGAGTTGATTGCTGAAGTGGCTGCAGGTGTGTAGCTGGGCATGGCACTGATGAGGGGGAGGAGACTGGTGGGTAGCTATAGGACTGAGGGCTCCATTTTCGTCACCACTAAACCCCTTATCCCTTAACTTCTTTGCCTTTTTAAACTATTAAAAAATACGATTTTTCAATGGTTTAAATGGCCAGTCTACAAGCTCACAATGTGTCAATAGATTGGCATATTGAACCGTTCCAAAAAAGTTTTTCAAAAAAACAAATAAATAAAAAAAAAAAAAAAAAAAAATAAATGATAAGGGGTTTAGAATAAGGGGTTTATATGGTAACGAAAATGGAGTGCATTTATATAGTGCCTTTATCCAAGACACTTTATTTAGATTGTGCATTACATTCACCCATTCACACACACATTCATACACTGATGGCAGTGGAAACCATGCAAGGTATCTACTAGCACATTCAGTGTCTTGCTGAAGGACACATCAACACCAACTCTGTAGGAACTCAGATCGAACCACAACCTTGCAGTTACCGTCTGCAAGTTGCAATTTCCAGACCCCTTGTCTTTAGGATATTAAACATTTTATTTTCATTTAAAGATATCTGTGAGACTTTTTTTTATTGTATTTCTGCAATGCGGTCATTATTTTTGAATAAACATACGATCAACATATATCAATAAATCGATATATCATATAGTGGCATTTGTATCGTGACACATTTCTTTTGAGATTGCAAGCAATATGCACCATTAGTCCGAAGTGAGTGTGGAACTATAGTGACCATCTCCAAAGCTGCCCAGCCCAGAGTTCCATTACCATGCACAGCGACTCATTGAACAGTTGGGTATAAAATGCAACATGTACTGCACATGTAGCCTTATGTACAGGCTATTATTATCGGCTATTATTATCCCTGTGACAAAGAAATGTACACTTACAGCATCCTGTGTGCTATCATATCGAGACACACAAATATCAGTGCATGCAAGTTTTTAGACAAAATAACAATAACCCAAAGAATGGCATTATCGCAAATTCGTGTGATGAATCCCAAGTTAACGTCTAGCAAACGGTGATAAAAAGCTTGTCTCCGTGTCTGATACACTTCCCCGGCGCGTCATTGTGTATGACGGCGTATGAGCGGCGGTGTTATTGCGATAGAGCACCTAGCTGTCAATACAGCCTGGGAGACATAAGTACACACACTCGATAAAAGCCCCCCAGCCGCAGTACAGGAAAAACGCACGCTCCCTCCAGGGGCGGATCTAGGCATGGGCATGGGGGGGGGGTGCCCCCACTAAATGCCCAGTCTGCTCCACCAAACAGGATGGCATGCAAAACAACCCAAGATATTTCATTTAAATTAAATTGCCTATTTAAAGCCAATTAAAGTGCCTATACTTAAAATGATCTGAAACACTACTACTGCTACTAACTGACTACAGCTGTGTCACCACTAAACCAACAGCATTTCATCATTGAAAACAGAAAACTCTCTGAGTCAGACCTTTAGCTTTATGCATGCTGTGTGTCTGTTGCAACTTCAACAACAACTGATGTTATTATCGACGCTTAATTGCCTACTAAAAGTCCTGTAACTAAAAATGGAATGGGTGCGACTTCATCGCCCCCATACCATTTTCTCCTGCCCCCCCCACCCCAAGTGGGATATGTTACATCCGCCCCTGGCTCCCTCCATTGTGGCGGTGGGGCTGTGAAAAAGCCTTCCTTTTCAAATGGCCCCGTGTCTCGGGATGTCACTGGGAGTTCAACAAGATTAGATATGGGGACAGTTTGCTTTGCTTTCATTGCCCTGTGTTTGCACTGCACTGCACCGCAACTGACCCGAGGGGGGCCAGGACTTTAAGAGCTGGTGTTTCGTGTTCAGCGTCTTCGCACACAGAATGTGAATGCGTCAGCGGATATATGTGTGTGTATATGCAATCGTGCGGATGTGTACATTATGAGTGTGTGCTGCTGCTGTTAACCATTGTGTCACGATTTTTCAAAAAATAGCAGAGATACAAGCTCATAGCGCGCCACTCGGTGGCGCGCTAATGAGCTTGTAGATCTGCTATTTTTCAATAGTTAAAACATAATGCTTAGAACACCAAAACGCGTTCAGTATACTAAGGGTTAAACACGTGCACAGCACATACAGGTATACACATACACACGTTTACACACATGGATGCATAAGGCCCTGACTCTGTTTGATCACTTCCTACTGTATACCTGCTGTCCCTTTGTTTTAGGAGTTGCTATTATTGCCAAGTACTGTATATTGTCCTAAATCTAACAGGATGTTCCTAAAATGTAAGAAAAAAAATTAACTGCATTGTCCAATATAGAATTTTGGGGATGATATGATGACCAATACAGTTACAATTATACTTACAATTTAGGCATTTAGCAGACGCACTTAGTCCAGAGCAATGCAATACACAATACAATATACAATGTAAGCAATAAAACATGATAATACATTAGACATCCTACAGTATATGAGTCACTGCTGCAAGTACTTTGGGTTGGAATGTAATACAAGTGCTATCTGCTGAGATGGAGTCTGAAGAGGTGTGTTTTCAGACTGTGGCAGATACAATAGAGGTATACAGCCACCGATAACCGATTTGCAACCAATATATGTTTTGTTTTTTAAATTTGGACCTATTCTCTTTGTGAACTGTGCAAAGATTTAGTGCCGATATTATGCAGTGGTACAGTCACATTGACAGTAGTATACAGACAAACTGCTTTCTTAAACCAGTGTTGTTATTCAATACGTTTCTTTTGTTGTTGTTTTTTACTTGTTCAGTCAAGCTGTCAAGGTAGAGTGAATAGTGACACAGACAAACCAGTCCAACTCTCCAGCACCTTTGGCACCACTATGCCACATAAACATAAAAACAAACACTGTAGCAGCTAGTAATGTGCACTGTGCACTTTTTAAAAATTCTATCGGTGACAATTTCACCAATACAATAGGACCACTGTTAAAAACAAATCCTGACGATAGGCCGTTTCTGTCGGCCAGGATCTACTGCGTTGCGAACTTGAAGGTCGTCTGTCTTCGCTGTCCCTTGTATGATGAATTATCCACGGAGCTTAAGTGGTTAACATGTCTTCCAGCCAAGTAGAATTCACACCTAGCAGACCAGAATGGCCCCATTTGGCTTACAGATGGCACTCGTGGTAAAGTATGGTGTAATTGGTGCACAACCAAGGACTAGTGTGTGGCCTTATAGCAGCCAGGGAGGGGAGGGAGGGGAGGGGAGAAGAGGGAGAGGAGGGGGTGGAAACACACTTTCTGGACCAGAAAAGGGTCTATTTCATTGGCCCTGAGCGGCAGGTTGTGGAAGAATCGAAAGGAAAGCACCATAATGCTGCAGCCATATGTTGCGTGTGTCCTATAGGGCCTGAGCTGTCTTTGTTGCAGTCTCGCTGGAGGGTCGCATGTACGTCTTTGTGTGTGTGTGTGTGTGTGTGTGTGTGTGTGTGTGTGTGTGTGTGTGTGTGTGTGTGTGTCTGTGACACTGCTGCCATTATGGATGAGTGGTGACAGCCGGTGGCAGGGCCACAGACAGAGGCCCTTGTACTTGTTGTGTTAACACTGCGAGGACACAATAATCTGCCTGCTTGTAAAGCAGGTATCGTTCATGACAAAACCATTATTGTCTCCACATGGTAATGAGGGCCGCCGGGTTGTGGAGGGGGGTGTGAAGAGGGGGGAAAATAGATTTAGAGATGCAGGCCGCAGGTCCCTCCATGGGCCTGAGACAGAGTAGGGAGGGAGGGGGGCGATGTCAGCCTGGTTGGGGAGGGGGGGGGTGTGGAAGAGGGATGGGGGGGGCAGGCAGTATTAGGCCCTTTTTTTTCTTGTTTTCGCATCACTGAGCACTGGAGAGTTTGTCTTAAATCGCACCACCGTACGAATTAGCAACAAGCAAAAGAAGAAGAGAGGAGAGGAGGGGGAGACGAAGGAGGAAAAAAAAGCAGATGACATGTCTGAAGATTTAAGCCCCACGTACAATAGAGTCCTGTAATGCTGCACGCACGCACGCACGCAACGCACGCACGCACGCACGCCGCACGCACGCACGCACGCACACACACACACACACACACACACACAACACACACACACACACACCACACAACACACACACACACAACACACACACACACACACACACACACACACACACACACACCACACACACACACACACAACACACACCACACACACACAAACACACACACACACACACACACACACACACACACACACCTCCTTCTCTATGCGTACAAGACTGTGGGCCGCCTCATGTCAGATTCGGGATATAGCACATTGTGTGGTGGCGTGCCTAAAAACACAGATCTACAAGGTTGTAGATGAGTGTTTTTCAACCTTTTTTCATGCCAGGGTCCACTATTTATTCTGCATTTGAGCCACGGACCACCATCTGATGACCATTTAGCTCCACAGATCCCAAAACTAAAGATTTATTTTGCTTTTGTCCACAATTCCAGGTTGGATTTCAGAAAAGGAAAATAGTCAAACATGGAGATCGAGATGACCATTAATCTTCTACATTCTCAGGTTGTGTAGACTTGGGATAAATCAGATGAAGAATATTTTAACTCTTGAGAACGTAACCATGAAACCAAATGGACCCGCAAGGGTCCATTTGGTTTCATGTTTACACTCTCAAGAGTTACATCTGGTTAACCTGGAACTCTCTCTCAAGGACCACTGGTGGTCCCCGGACCACTGGGTGAAAACTATATAACAGCAAAAAACAATGTTATTGGTGGTGTTGATGTTAGTGTTCCTCTAATGAAGCGGGCGAACACAGAGCAATTCATTAACAAATCAATGTCCCCAGAGGGCTGTGAGTGGCAGCCGTGTGCGCGCGTGTGCGTGTGTACCCTCCCTCTCCAAGAATGGACGGCCATATGCTGCGGTTGGGGGGGGGGGGGGTCAGCCACTCTCCCCGCCCGCCTCTCTCTTTGCCCTGCCCGCACCACTCGACACAAAACACACACAGGACAACGCACACACTGCAAACACACACAGCCGTTAAGGTCACCGCTATCTGACACATCCTCGCTGCTCACAACCCCATTTCCATATGGTCTGTGAAAGAGTGGACACGCTGATGGTCCTCAGACACTTCCCACGGCCCCCCTCCCACCCCCCAACTCTCAGATGAGGCCTCATGCCCTCATTGGCTGATGTGTGTTTTGGGAGGGGGGGGGGGCGTGTTTCTGTGTGTGTGTGTGTGTGTGTGTGTGTTGTGTGTGTGTGTGTGTGTGTGTGTGGGGTGTGTGTGTGCGGGTCGTGCACAGGGGTACAGGGGTGGTGTTGTCGAGCGGTGTAAGACACCCAACCAAGTCCCGCAAGCTCAAAAAGCCTGTCCCGTGCTCGTCAGTCCGATTTAAGCCGTGTCGCTTTCGTCTGTCCATTCTCCTTATGTCTCTCCACATTTCTCTTTGCCCCCCCCCCCCCAAATATAGGACTCCATGCAGAAGTACCCCCCCCACACACACACACACAAACACACACATACCTTTGTGCAGGAAGGGTGAGATTCAGTAGCAACCCACGACCATTTCGTGACCAGGTCGCGATTAGTTGCGACCAGGTTGCAACCTACTTTCTAGCCATGACTAGTTGCTAGTCACAACCTGGATGCAAACTGGATGCAAACTGGTTGCGACTACTTGCAACCTGATCATGACTACTATGACTACTTCCAACCTGATCATGACTACTTGCAACCTAGTCATGACTAATTGCAACCTGGTCGTGAGTAGTTGCAACCTGGTTGCAACCTACCCGGAACTAGTTGGTCGCAACCTGGTCGCAACTAGTCGCGAGCAACTAGCGAGCAACTATTCATAGCGAGCAACTAGTCATGACCAGAAGGTAGGTTGAAGAAACTAGTTGTGACCAGATGAAACTAGTTACTTACTAGTCATGACCATGTTGCAACTAGTTGCTACCATAAACCAGAATCTAGTCACGTCTATCAAGAACCTGGTCGTGAAAACTAAGAAATTAGTTGCGAACAGGTTGCAACCTAGTCGTTGGTCACTATTGGATCTCACTGTCTCTCCCTTTGTGTGTGTGTATGTGTGTGTATGTCAGGGACCATGAGGACGTCTAGAGAGGGTCCGGGCGGCGCCCCGATGGACCGGCCCCGCCTGTATGAGCGCCGAGCCCCCCCTCCTTTGAGGCGGCGCTGCTGACCCACTGCATAAGGAGGACTCGGCGGTGAGGGCACTTCACATGACTCTTTCAAATCCACACAAATAAAGCTCTTTATGGCCCGAGAGTGGCCCCACAGAATGGGGCACTGCGGAGCCTCCCCTGAAAGAGCACCAACACGATTGTCATGGATATTACACGACGCGGCGCAACAACGGGGGCCGCGGAGACAAGTGTCGACGCGGGAACAAAAACCTGGGTATAGGCGGACTTGTCCGCGAGGCGGGCCAGGGGAATGTTGACAGGCCGCTGAATGGGCTGTTTAACCCTTTGAAAGTGAATGGGGGGCTCCCCTTGAAACAAATGCATTCTGATAGACTTTGTACGCGCTCGGGGACACACCGAAAAATACACTAAGCTCCTTGCGAAGGAAAAGGCTGAGCTTTTGGTAGACAGGGGTGAGAGACGAAAACAAGATTGGAAAGGTGGGAATGTGTTTGCGCCAGATTCCATCAACCCCAGACTCTACCACTCCGTTTTTTTTTCTTCTTCTTCTTCTTCACTGGCTTCAGGGGGTCTCTCTCTCTTCTTTTGAGCACCATCAGAGGGATGATTTAAGCCTTGGCTGGGCTGCTGCATCAATTTTGACTCAGTCCATTTACAGTTTCAGACAGACCGCTGGTTCACAGAGCTTAGGCGAGTCGCCGTGTGATGGAGAAGGTGGAACTACAGGGCGAATGCCATCATTCCACTCTGATGGTGCACATACTGGCAGTACTTTATTCAATCGTTGTTTCCCCCTCCCGTTGCCATCCAAGTGGTAAAAAGGTCTGCCTCAATATGCATTGTTTTCATCATAGTGTGTAATTGAGTCTCTGTAAAATGCAATGAGATGCTGTATAGTCACCATGTGGAAACCTCTATGTTTGCCCTAAAAATGTTAGTAGAGACCTCCAAGTATAGTGATGAAGAACATATCGGAGTAATGTACTGTATGTATGTATGTTAAGGTTATATGGCTTTCAAAATTTAAGACGGTTTACTATGACCAAAACAGCACGGTTTCAGGTTTTACTGTCTAATTAATGTTAACGTGGCCATGCACTCACATTATTACATTGTGTCAATCATTGACAGCTATTAAAGTCTATCGCCCATAAGAGGCACAACCGCTCAAATTATTAGTGTGATGAAACACACTGATGTTAGTTCATGGCGGACAGACAGTTGCACACAAGACGTATGGATAAATCAGACGGATGGATCATAGAAGCTAGGGTTATTTTATACCCTACGCTCTCATGTCAGGAGAGACGGTATAGTTGGTTATAGCTGATGACACCCCGGTTATATAATTATTCCATATCAGCCGGTATAACTGAAATATCGTTCAATCCTTGTGTATCATGTCCTACATGTATGCAGGAGGGATGCACAGTTAATTGGTAGCATAAAAATGCTACATCGCTATCAGAATGGTCTCAAAAGAATATAGGTTATTTAATCGCTTTTTGCGCTAGAACAGTGGTTTTCAATCTTTTTGATACCAGGGCCCACTATTTATTCAGAATTTGAGCCATGAACTACCATTTGATGACATTGTAACCCCACAGACCCCAAAACTAAAGAGTCTTTTGCTTTTGTTGTCAATTCCAGGCTGGATTTGGGAAACAACAGGCAAAAATACCATTAATCTTCTATATTCTCTAGTTGTGTAGACTTGGGCTAATTCAGATGATGAATATTTTAACTCTTGATTGAGAGATTTACACTCTCAAAGAGTTAATCAACTTTCCATCATTTAGCAGGGGACACCTGGAACTCTCTCAAGGACCACTGGTGGTCCCCCTCAAGGACTACTGGTTGAAAACCACTGCGCTAAAAAAAATCTACATTACATTTGTCTACTTATCTCAGTCAGTTGTTCCAACCATCCGTCTGTGTCCCTTTTGTGCCTATAAATGGATATTTCTGTATGTCTCTGTGTCCCTTACCTACTGTATACTGTATATGGAGTTATGTGTCAGGCAAAATATAAAGTGCTGTGTTGTCAAGTCAAGTGTGTGTGTGTGTGTGTGTGTGTGTGTGTGTGTGTGTGTGTGTGTGTGTGTGTGTGTGTGTGTGTGTGTGTGTGTGTGTGTGTGTGTGTGTGTGTGTGTAATTTACATACCAAACAGAAAGCTCATGATGCAGAGAGTGCCATCCTTGTCTCTGGAGGTGTTCTCAGGCAAATAAAACAAATAAATAAATAAAAAACCCAATGTCATTTAATGGTAATGACTGCGGATGCAAATGCTTTCACTTGGTAATTAAACTTTGCTCTAAAACAGATATTGCTCCCGCTGATCTGAAATTGGGGCAGGTGACAATTACGAGGCCGTTAATTGCGAAACTGCTCAGCATTGCTAATTGTTCTCGCCGGCGAACAAAATGAGGTCTATATCCGGCAGGGGTTCAACTCCATCAACGTGACGAGAGAGAGCGGTGGCGTACACGGCCGGGCGCGGCGTACCGTCACCTGCAGGGTGTGTGTGTGTGAGGGACCACCCTGACGCCCACACACACACCTGTTCAATGATCCATAGCACATGGATGGGGGTCTGAAAGGGGCTCTGACAATGCAGGCATGATGTTTATAGGTCTACTGTAGACATGGGAATGGGGTTTAATGCAGTGGTTTTCAACCTTTTTGATACCAGGGCCCACTATTTATTCATCATTTGAGCCACGGACCACTAATTGATGACATTTTAGCTCCACAGACCCCAAAAACTAAAGATTTCTTTTGGTTTTGTCCACAATTCCAGGGTGGATTTGGGAAGCAAAATAGGCAAGCATAGACCAAAAATTAGGATTAATGTCGACATTCCCTAATTGTGTAGACTTGGGTTAATTTAGATGATGAATATTTAACTCTTGAGAGTGTAAACATGAAACTAAATGGACCCGCAAGGGTCCATTTTGTTTCATTTTTACGCTCTCAAAGAGTTACATCTGGTTAACCAACTTTCCATCATTTAGTTGGGGACCACCTGGAACTCTCGAGCAAGAAATGCTAAATGCAAATGGAATCATATCACCACACGGAGGGGTCTAATGAATTATACTGTCACCACGTGAAAAACTTCATCTTTAAAATCTTTAACATAACCCCAAAATGAACACCCAATACTTGCTCAACCAACCTTTCAGCTCGCCAATCTGCTGCCTTTTGTTACGTTTTACATTTGAATCCCGTTGGCGATTTATTTTCACTCACTCCCGTCATGTTTCTATTTTTATTTTATTTTATTTTAAAACATCGCGACGACGTGTGAGCCCCGCCGATGCGTAACATTTCCCGATCGACGACAGATTGGAATTCAGTCCGTCACGCATACAAAATGTGCCACTTACAAGGAATGCCATGTCCCAGTGTTCTCTGCTACACAGACCAACTCAACATGAGTTTCCTACAGCAAAACTGCTATACAGCTCAGCTGTCACCCACCACCCACCCAAGTCTCACACACACACACACACACACACACACACACACACACACATACAGACACTTGCACATGGCCTTTTCTCCGTTATCGAGCAAAAAAAAAAAAGAAACTTCTCCAGCAGAGCTAGCTCTCTCTCTGTCTCTCTTTCTCTCGCTTGCTGACGGTAATCACGAACTTTGGAAAAACTGCAAGGGAGGGGAGAAAAAGAAGAAATATGCTTAGTTCAGCTCCTTCTTGTCACACCGGGTGTAGTTTTGAGAGGGTGTGCAGACATCGCTGCCATAGTGTGTGTGTGGAGGGGGGGCTTTTTCTTGTGTTTCTGTGTTTGTGTCATGGTGGGGTGGGGTTTGGGGGGTGTTTCAGCGGAGTGCGCCTCCTCGTGACAGTGCGGGAAGAAGGAGGACGTGCGCCGAGCGAGGAGGAGGTTGCATTGAGATGTCCTGGTTCCTTCTAGGAAACACTGGCTGTGCCACCATGAGCGCCATCGCCAGCACCAGCCAATTACGCCTCCAGCATGCAAATGTCTCACAGGGAGAGACAGAGTAGAGTAGAGAGAGAGAGGAGAGGAGAGGAGGGGAGTAAAGCAAAGGCAGATTATGAAAGTAAAGAAGGAGGGAGAGGAGACAGAGAGACAGCAGTGGGACAAAGGCACGGCGGGGTTGTGTGAAGGTTGCGTTGCGCAGCCCCCCTCCACCCCCCCCTCCAGTTTGAGGCCGTTGTTTAATTGCCATGTTTACCCAGCGACTACATCCCATGTCATTAGCACGCCACTGTTGTGTCATTTGTGTTGTCACACCACTCCTTCCTGCTCCGTGGGGTCATTACTGCTCCACTGGATGGAGGAGGAGGCTGGGGCGGTGGGGTGGCTGGGGTGGGTGGATGCAGGAGGGAGGATTGACATATTTTGCGTGAGAATTCCTGATACACTCCGGAATTGTTCCTCTTTTTTTCTCCTTCTCATTCATTCATTCTTTCTTTCTTTTCTCTAAAACAGCCATGGGGCCAATTAATTCCTGACCGGTCCACATACATCCCATGCGGGGGGTGGGTGGTTGGGGGGGGGGCTACTACTATATGCCGTCCGCGTTTTAATGGTCTGGTTAGTTGGCGTCTCACGTGTCACCCGTTTTGCACTTTGACGAGACAGATGACGGCGACGCTGCTTCTGTAATAGGGTTATATATACGGCATCGAACCAAGAGAGAGAAGAACCAGATTATTCAGATTTGGCGGCAATTACATGTTGACTTAATTTGTTTAATGACTTGCGGGCTACCCGGGATTTGAAGATTGCAATCTGTCTGCAACACAGAGTATGTACTTGAGTACTAGAGTGTGGTGTGATTTGCATTGTAATTGTCATATTTTGTTACCGTTTGTATTAGCCATTACCGTTTGTATTTAGCACTAGACCAGTGGTTTTCAACCAGTGGTCCCAGGGACCACCAGTGATCCTTGAGAGGGTTCCAGGTGGTCCCCAGGCTAACTGTAACGGTGTAACTCTTTGAGAGCGTAAAGATGAAATGGTTTCATGTTTACACTGTGAAAAAAAAAAAAAAATAAATCTTATAGTTTTGGGCTCTAGGGGGCTTAAAATGTCCTCTATTGGTGGTCCGTGGCTAAATTTCTGATGGGCCCCCTGGTATCAAAAAGGTTGAAAACCATTGCACTAGACAGTAGAACTGATTCTTAGCTGCACATAACGCCACACATCTGTGTGTGTGTGCGTGTGCGTGTGTGTGTGTGTGTGTGTGTGTGTGTGTGTGTGTGTGTGTGTGTGTGTGTGTGTGTGTGTGTGTGTGTGTGAGAGAGGGAGAGAGTCCCTGACTGGCCGGTCAACACAGGTGGCAGCCTCGCAGGAAACAGATCTAATTATGCTTACGGTAACAATGCTTTGTCCTTACAGAGGCTGACACGGCTGTTGACAAAGGCCGCCGCTGCATTCTAATCAGCAGACAAAATGCTGCGCAGCGCCAAGGAGCCGCCGAGCCTCTGCACCGGCTGGATCATTATCCAGACTCCTTCAGCAGCATGCAGCGGACCGGAGGAGAGAGAGAGAGAGAGAGAGAGGCCACAGGGACCTAAGTGCATCCCACACTGACACACACCACAATGCTATAGCTGTGTCCTGCACTGACATAACACACACACACACACACACACACACACAGACACACTACATTACTCCGATATGCTCTTCACACTCTGCTACCAGGAAGAGACACAGCGGCCTTTTCTGCCTAAATTGTCATTTTTCCGTCGCATGCCGCAAATCGCTGAGCTTCACAAGATTTTTTGTGGCGCGTTGTGAGCTTGTATACAGTATATGGCCTTTTTTCGCCAGGGTGTTGTAAGGTGGAATTCCACCCCATTTTCATTTCATTTTTTCATTCTGAGAGCATACAAATGGAACCAAGTAGACCCTAAAAGGTTTCCCTAAGGTATATTAATGACATGGTAAAATGTTGTAAATGGGTGGAATTTGTGCTTTAATTGTGATTTATAAGGTCCACTGAGAAGAGAAGAGAAGAGAAGAGAAGAAGAGAAGAGAAGAGAAGAGAAGAGAAGAGAAGAGAAGAGAAGAGAAGAGAAGAGAAGAGAAGAGAAGAGAAGAGAAGAGAAGAGAAGAGAAGAGAAGAGAAGAGAAGAGAAGAGAAGAGAAGAGAAGCCTCCATGGCCGCCCCACTAGGACGGAGTCCTAACGAGGAGGCTGACAGCATGCAGCTGGGTCCTGCCTAATGAAGGCGGTTCTCTGACGAGCGGGGCAGGCCAGGAGGGAGGGAGGGGAGGGGAGGGGGAGGTGTGTGTGTGTGGAGGGTACATTAGCGGACGCCATGCGTCTGTCTCATTAGAACACATCAGCTCACCTTGATTTCCGCTCAACAACCAGCCCCGGCGGTGGCGGCTGCCGGCCGCCCGGCGCCGGATCGGCCTGACAGCTCGTGCGGCGCAGGCCCGGATTTAACATTTCCCAATTGGGGGGGGGGGCAGGCGGAAATGGCATGAGGGCAGCTTCGAGCCACAGGCGATGAAGCCACCACCATATCATTTTCAGTTAAATTCTTTAGTTCTATGACCCACAAGATTTATATCTTGTACAGGACTTAGTGCATATTAGGCAAGTAAGCATCAATAATAATGAAGCTAAAGGTCTGACTCAGAGAGTTTTCTGTTTTGAATGATAAAATGGTGTTGGCTTAGTGGTGCCACAACTGTAACTAAATAGTGGTAGCACTTTACTTTGAAAGGTCTTTGCAATTTGGGTTTGTTTGCATGCCATCATGTTTGGTGGGGCAGCCAGGGCAGCCAGGGCATGCAGGGCAGCCAGGGCACCCCCCCCCATGCCCATGCCTAGATCCGGGCCCTGGTGCGGCGGCGGCCCCACCTCCAGTGAGCCTGCATAGGCGACACGTCGGGGAGAAGAAGAAAAAGAATAGGAGGCTCGGCGGGGCAGGTTTGACAGCGGCGGGCGGAGAAATTGTTGACACCGCGTTAGCCGGCGAGGGACAGGGGTCAAATGTAAGGGTGACCCCTGTCTCAGGCACAGTGATGACCTCGTTAGGGGCTCCCTGACAAACGGGGACGAACGGGCCGGGTGTCAGCGCTGTCATGCTGCTGTATGCGGGCCGGGGCTGACATCACGGTTCCTTCATGGCGGTCTGCGCCACCCCCCCCTCCAACACCCCCATGACTGCTATATACTGCTGACACAGGGCCAGTCGCTAATGAGCATCAAAGGGCCTGTCCTTCACACCCGTAATGAGGATAGGCCGTGACAATATCACATAATAACATGACTCTGGACTGTGGCGCTGTGTGGCCACGCAATGCTTATGACGGGGAAGACCAGGAGAACAAGCTCTCACAGGAGAGCTATAGCTATACTGTTATACTGTATGACGGGTGTAAGTCTCCGTATCTCTCTCTGTCTCTGTATGTCTCTCACTCAGATTAAAATATTAAAACATTATCGAAGTAAAAGTGTCAATACTGCAATAGGAATACTAGAATGTTAACGCCAGCATTTTTTAAATAATAATTTTAATATAATAATAATATAATAATTTTATCAATAGGGCAGCAGTGTCTCAGGGGTAGAGTCACTGGGTGGTAACTAAAGATCTCAACGGGCCTGAAAATTAAGGCCCGGCCCTACCCGGCCCTAACAGTTCAGGCCCTAGGCCCTACCCGGCCCTACTAAATGGAATAGATTTTAGGCCCTACCCGGCCCTAAACTGTCGGGTTTGGGCAAAATTTGAGAATTCGCCACAGATTAAAATTGAAATGGCAATCAGCACCATCTTCATAATAGGTAAATACAGAAAATAACTATAATTCTTACTATATTAAAATATTTCAATATATATTATTTTTTCATGGGGCCCGAGGCCCTACCCGGCCCTATTGATTAGGATAGATTTTCGGCCCTACCCGGCCCTAAATGTCGGGTCGGGCCTGTTCGGGTTCGGTCCTGGTCGGGTTCGGGCAGAGTTTGAGAACTCTAGTGGTAACTGCAAGGTTGCTGGTTTGATCCCTGGCTCTCCCAGAGTTAGTATCAAAGTGTCTGATTGTTCCTGATGTTCTAGTAGGTACCTTGCATGGTTTCCACTGCCATAAATGTATGAATTGGTGAATGTGGTGCACATGCTATGTAAAGCACCTTGGATAAAGGCGCTATATCCAGTAAATGCACCATTTACCAATGTGGAACTCATATTTTAAAGAGACAGGTTTCCAACTGGAAGGGGACATACCATATCAGTGCACAGGATATTGTCGATTCATTCTCTGTTTACCCCTGGGTGACATGGCTGTCTCCATAAGGTCACTTGTGGGCTTTGGAATATATAACGTATGCTGTTTTGAGCAACAAGGCCATCGGGAACAAGGATTTGAAGATACAGGCGCTTGAAGGAATGGATGTCTATGGGCATGATGTACGATCCTGTGCTACTGACAAGAACAGCTAACAAGATGAGGCTAGCGATGCTAACAGTGAGTAGCATTATGTCCAAAACAAACAATAGGACTAGCCAACCCCTAGGGTCATCATTGGACAACCTCTATCTCCTGAGCCACAGTCGGCGCCCAAATTTTCGTGCTTTCCACCGTGAATACACAATCCGGTTCCTCTCCAACCACACCACCACGTTGCATAGCACGTCCCACAGGGCCTTCAGGACATGTACAAATAAACCCATCTGCTCACGTAACCACCCCACTATTACATACAGTAACAACAGCCAGACACAGCCGCTTTAATATAAACCTACGCTGTGTGCGCTGCAGTCAAACAGCTGTAACACTTAATTCCTAATGCCACTTTAAGATATACTACACTCGCCCTACTAAGGGCTCATAATTATTCAGAAGGGTCCCAGAGCAGCGGTATTAAGGGCCCCTCGGTGCTGGTGGGCCCCTGCGTGACGAGGAGGAGCGTCCCCCTGCCGCTCTGCACCGCTCTGCTTAGAGAGGAGGATGAATGGAGTGATGAAGTGCAGGTCGCATGTCTGTGTGATCCGGTGATAACGAGGTGGGCTGAAGAAATAATCTATCAGCAATAAGCCCTGACTCAGGAGACAGGTCCTCCACACACACACACACACACACAGACGTACACATACACACACACATACACACACAGGCATGAATAAACAGGCACAGTGTGGTGGGTGCTACATGCAAGTACAGTACACACATGTACACACTCAATTTAAAATACACTCATGCAGTGACGGCTACACACACAACACACACACACACACACACACACACACACACACACACACACACACACACACACACACCACACACACACACACACACACACACACACACACACACACACACACACACACACACACACACACACACACGCACAGACATCCCGCACACACACACTCACAGGCGGGCGATCAGCATATTCAGCAGGCCTTCATTACCGGCATAATGTGGAGCAGGGGAGCCTGCAAACCAAAATGACCAATTATTCAGCATCAAGTAGATCACCTCTCATCCACTTCCCAGGGATTTATTAGCATAAGACAGCAGCGGCGGCGGGGCCCAGCGATGCTGTAAAACGGCTGGGGAAGAGCTGAAAGCACACAGATAGTAGTGCTAGTGTTTATTGTTTGGAAAGGAAAGGGGTGGCTGCTAGAACAGTGCACCGCTGGGGATCCAACCAACAACACAGTCTCGAACCGCGTGGAGAAGAAACATGTAAAGCGAGGCGACCGGCCGGCGTACGCCGTAGCTCCTTATAACGTGAATAAATCATTTATAATGTGTATACCGGCAGACAGAAGAAGGGGGAAAAAAAGCTTTCTCTTTCTCTCTTTAACAGTATTTCTCTGTCTGTCTCTCTCTTTTCTTTAGTCACAGTGGAGACCCTGGATCCCATTTCCTTGGCTGGAGCTCCGTGTTAAAGATAATCATATAGCCATTTACATTCCCCATAAAGCAATATGGAGATGAGGACAGGCAAGTCAGCAGGGGGTTCCTGAGACATGCCACATACATGTACATATAGCGCACACGCACGCACACACACACACACACACACACACACACACACACACACACAGTCATTGGCAAATGTATTTACCTCGCTCTGCTGTCACAGTCAGGACATTCTGAGCTGTCACTGATGCAGATTAGAAGCTGTCTGTCTGTCCTTCATTCTGTCTGTCTCTCCTTCTGTCTGTCTGTCTGTCTATTTTTTTGCCTTGGCCACCGTCTTGTGTAAATGAAAGGGCTGAGGCGAGGCGAATGAACAAAACAACATCCTAATGATTGTTTGTACGGTGGAAACATGAAGCAATTGCTGGCTGATTACAGGGACAATGTCTGCCCATGACACCATTGTTAGTGTTGTGTATACACACACACACACCACACACACACACACACACACACACACACACACACACACACACACACACACACACACACACACACACACACACACACACACACACACACACACAGGGCCGAGCGAGTACAGCCAGAGAGAGGGAGAAAACACAGCCCCTGATTGGGAACAAAAGGCATCTGAACCCATCATCTTTTATTCATTACATAAATGACATTTTAACAAGAGAAAATTCCTCATTATGGCCTTATTATATTGTATTAAATCTCTGTCGTGGTCGCAGATTGATAGAGAGATAGGGGGAGCTTTTATGAATATCAATATGTTTAGACAGGGTTGCTTGTCGTGGACCGCGGCCAAGGTCACCGCTGTATATTATCACAACACAAGCGTGTGTGTGTGTGTCCCAC
The DNA here is from genome assembly GCA_039105355.1 of Benthosema pterotum. Lineage (NCBI taxonomy): Eukaryota > Metazoa > Chordata > Actinopteri > Myctophiformes > Myctophidae > Benthosema > Benthosema pterotum. The sequence goes on from CM076966.1 coordinate 36,937,529, forward strand.
CCCTCCCCCCCATCAGACAATGGGGGTCACCGCTCGTACAAGGATTAGTGATATTGGATGGGAATCATCTCTCGGTCAAATCTTCAAGGTTTACACAGCTTGTTGAGCAAATCATTGGAGTGTAGTGTGGTTTGGGTGCAGTGGTGGACTGGGCGAAAAAAAAACGGCCCGGACATTTTTAGCGTGATTTGGCCTGGTCCGGCCCACCACAATTCTACCTGGTATAGTTGGTTAACAAAGATGTAACTCTTTGAGAGGTAAACATAAAACCAAATGGACCCTTGCGGGTCTCAAATGGCCCAAGTCTAGTTAGAAAATGTCGAAGATTAATGGTCATTTTGATCTGTATGTTTGACCGTTTTGTTTCCCAAATCCAGCCTAGAATTGTGGACCAAAAAGCAAAATAAATCTTTAGTTTTGGGGTCTGTTGCTGCTAAGATGTCATCCATGGTGGTCCTCCGTGCATGAATAGTGGGTCCAGGGATCAAAAAGGTTGAAAACCAGTGCTTTTAATCACACCGTGATACCACCGGCCCCCTACGGGTCGTGGCCCACGAGGAGACCTCCCTGTACGCCCAATGGTCAATCCGACCCTGTTTGGGTGGGTGGAGGGTGTGGGGGGTGTTAATAGCTACTGATTTCTGTGACAGTGGAGTGGGATATGAGGGCGTTGAGGAGCTGTGATTCACATTTGGCTTTTCTTTACCACACTGTTGTTCAGCACCCTGCCTTGTCTCTGACAGAGCAGGATGTGTGTGTGTGTGTGTGTGTGTGTGTGTGTGTGTGTGTGTGTGTGTGTGTGTGTGTGTGTGTGTGTGTGTGTGTGTGTGTGTGTGTGTGTGTGTGTGTGTGTATGTGTGTGTGTGTGTGTGTGTGTGTGTGTGTGTGTGTGTGTGTGTGTGTGTGTGTGTGTGTGTGTGACATTTCTATTCTGTCCTGCTATTATTACTGTCTGTCCTCTGCAGTGACAGGATAGAAGCATGTGTGGAGACAGAGCCACCTGCTCCTGTAAGGAGGTTTGTTGGCATGACATTCAAACACACCACTGGAATGCATCCGTCCTACCAGGGGCGGATCTAGGTATGGGCATGGGGGGGGAATGCCCCCCTAAATGCCCTGACTGCACCACCAAACATATTTGAAACACTACTACTGCTATTAACCAACTACAATTGTCAAACCAACAGCATTTCATCAATGAAAACAGAAAACTCTCTGAGTGAGAACTTTAGCTTTATGCATGCTGCGTGTCTGTTGCAACTTCAACAACAACTGACGTTATTATTGATGCTTATACTTGCCGAATAAAAGTCCTGTAACCAAAGATGGTATGGGGGCGGCGATGGAGCCGCCCCCATACCATTTTCACCTGCCAGTGTTTTTTAGGAATGCCAGGCTTAAAGGTAACAGAGGCAACTTTTAGTGTGTACAAACACTGTGTTTGTAAAGAGAGTACAATTCAGTGATGAGTCAAATAATTGTAATGGAGTAAAACATGTAAATTGTATAATAAAGCAGGCCTATTGAAACATTTACATACTCATGCAGGTGCCTTTGAAATTGTACTCAAGTACAGAACTTGAGTAAATGTATTATTACTTTACTTTATTACGTTACCTTACACCACAGATTTAGTTGTTTGTATATAGCAAAAAAAAAATCAAGCAGTATCATGAATATCACATTTTTATTAACAAGGTCAACTTCAATGCAAATAAAATCGACCTCTATGAATGATTAATCAAACTATGAATAGTTTTGATGAAAATGTCTCTTTTTTCTGCATCATTTATATTGTTTGTTATTGAAGTAAAGAACTTAATACACTGGATTCTCCTATGATATCTATTTACCAAACAGCTTTGTCGTCCAGCGTGAAGTCATCTGTGCTTTTGAAATCCTGTCGGATGAATTTTAAGTAACAATTTTCCTCCTCTCAAAAATAAATGGATAAATAAATATCACTTTTTTGAGTGGAACTCAATCCTGTGGAAAAAAAAACAAACAAACATCCATATTAGAGAGGTACTATGCCTTTGTAGCATAATTCTATCTTTTTCTTTTAATATGAAATATTAAAATTGCCCGGTGCCATATATTTCATATCTCCTATTCTCTCTTTGAAGGTGACAGCTGCTTTTTTTTGGGGGGGGCAGGCCTAAAAAACCTAAGTGTCAATCAAAGCGAGGCGAGTGCTGGCTGACAAGCGAGAATAGTTTATTCAAATTGGTGCGGCGGGCGAGAGCGGAGTACAGTAAATGTGTGAATACACAATGAGGTATTTATGGGTAGCAGAGATCCACTGCCCTCCATTCTAAAGAGGCATTACACACACTCTAGCAAGGAAAGTGGAAATGTTGACCTTTATATGCCGGGGACACACTCAACACACGCATGCACACACGCACACATGCACACACATAGATATTTATGCAGGCAGGCACATATACAGTATACATACCCATGTATCCAGCATGCATGCACACATACATGTACACCCTCAGACACACATTCATGGAAACACACCAATCGGAACACACATGCGCGTGTGTGTGTACACAGAGCATTGAGGTCTACTGCATGTACACACACATGGGCACGTAACACATTTGAATTGCCATACATGTGAGGACATTAAATTTAGTTTCATTTCATTTTTATCTGTCATTTTTATCTGTATAGCTGGAAATTGTTGATCTACAAGCACCAGCACCCCAACCCTAACCTTAACCTGTCTAATTGTAAGTCTAACATCAGCCTAAACTTCCCAAATATATATATTTTTAACAATATACTGTATAGTTAGGGGTGAGCTGATATATCAATATTGTAACATATACAGTAGGCCTAGATTTTCGTCACCGCTAAACCCCTTATCCCTTAACTTCTTTGCCTTTTCAAACTATTAAAAAAAAAAAAAAAAACATTTCTTCAATAGTTAAAATTCCCAGGCTGCAAGCTTACAATGTGTCAGTAGATTGGCATGTTGAACTATTCCAAAAAGTTTATCAAAATAGTAAAAAAGGATAGGGGGTTTGGGATAAGGGGTTTAGCGTGTAACGAAAATGGAGTCCATAGTGTATACTTCATCCCGTGATATACAGTATATTGTACATATGCATATGGAAAATATCGATACAAATCTGTGAGGAAAAATATGTTGCGTAGCATCCACAACAGGGATAATTCTGTGAGGAAAAATGGGTCGCAAAACGAAAATGTGAAATGACTTCTATAGCTGCTTCATTCCCAAAAATGAATTTCATGCAATATATTGATATTAGGGCTGGGACTTTAACTGATTAATTGAGATTAATTAATCACAGAAACAATAACGCGATTAACAAAATTAACTCATTTTAATCGCCACACAAACCCAAAAAACTAAAGATTTCTTTTGCTTTTGTCCACAATTCCAGGCTGGATTTCAGAAACAGAAATGTCACAGTCAAACATACAGATCAAAATGACCAGTAATCTTCTACATTTTCTAGTTGCGTAGACTTGGACTAATTCAGATGGTGAGTATTTTAACTCTTGAGAGTGTAAACATGAAACCAAATGGACCCGCAAGGGTCCATTTGGTTTCATTTTTACACTCTCAAAGAGTTACATCTGGTTAACCAACTTTTGATCTAGTTAACCAAATTTTGATCTGGTTAACCAACTTGTAGTGTCGACACAGTTTTGATTTAGAAAAACTCTCACATGCTACACGAGCCTGTTTTAACTGTCAAAAAAATGCTTCTTGGGTCAAATATTGGTATGTGATTAATTGAGATTAATTAATTACAAAGCTTCAAATTAATTAGATCAAAAATTTTAATCGAGTCCCACCCCTAATTGATATATCGCAAATATCACATTATATCAAATATCTTGATGTATTCATTAGCGCAGGCCTATAGTATCACCTATGTAGTATTGTGAGGTATGTACATATGAGGTACCCATATCGTATAATAGTTAGAACTATACCGTTTCTCTTGTGAAGGCCAGGAAAACAACACTCACATAATAATGTCTATTTTCACAATATTTAGTGTGGCATGTTAGTCTTCACAAGTATAGTAGTATATGCGCATGTGCGCGCGCGCACACACACACACACACACACACGCACACACACACACACACACACACACACACACACACACACACACACACACACACACACACACACACAGTACAAACCATCTCTTCCTCTAGCACACATTATTCCCACCTCGGCCAGGGGGGATGTTATCTCTAATAATTAGCAGAGCGGGCCTCACCCTGTCCCAGGAGGACCAGTCCAGCTAGGAGCCAGGGTCATGCTGGAGGGGACATGGGGAGAGGTGGAGGGGACATGGGGAGAGGTGGAAGGGACATGAGGAGATGGAGCTAGAGGGGTTGGCAAAAAGGGTCTTTCTATGTGGAGTTTGCATGCATGTTCTCCCCAATACAGGTATACCCACACAACAAAAGCATGCAGTTAATCATAGTCTCTATACTGCTTCCCCCTAGCCAGACAGCACACATGAACTGGTTGGGATAATGTGTTTGTAATTCCATGCACTACACAGTAGATTCTATACTGGGGTAACTCCCTCCTGTCAAGTGAAAATAAGTGGCTTGGATGATCATGCTTTCAAAGGAAGACAGAGT